>CAWUFW010003261.1:1287500-1877720 GCA_963921515.1 Calotriton arnoldi
AGGGCTCAGAAGTTGGGACCGGGCCCGGGGCTTGAGCTCTGTCTGGCAGGCCCCGGGGTGCAGGAGCCCCCCGTCTTGCAAGCCAGCAGAGGGTCCAGGCGCTGGGGACGGGGGTCCACCGGGGCCCGGGGTGGCTCTCCCCAGCTGGGCTAGGGCTCGGAAGCTGGGACCGGGCCCGGGGCTTGATCTCCGTCCGGCGGGCCCCGGGTTGCAGGATCCCCCCGTCCTGCAAGCCAGCCAAGGGTCTGGGCACTGGGGACGGGGTCCACTGGGGCCTGGGGAGGCTCTCCCCGGCCTGGCTAGGGTTCGGATGCTAAGACCGGGCCCGGGGCTTGAACTCCATCCGGCGGGCCCCGGGGTGCAGGAGCCCCCCGTCCTGCAAGCCTGCTGAGGGTCTGGGCGCTGGGGACGGGGGTCCACCGGGGCCCGGAGAGGCTCTCCCTGGCCTGGCTAGGGCTCGGAAGCTGGGACCGGGTCTGGGGCTTGAGCTCCGTCCGGCGGGCCTTGGGGTGCGGGAGCCCCCCATCCTGCAAGCCATCCGAGGGTCCGGGTGCTGGGGACGGGGTCCACCGGGGCACGTGGTGGCTCTCCCCAGCCTGGCTAGGGTTCAGAAGCTGGGACCGGGCCCGGGGCTCGAGCTCCGTCCAGCGGGCCTTGGGGTGCGGGAGCCCCCCATCCTGCAAGCCATCCGAGGGTCCGGGTGCTGGGGACGGGGTCCACCGGGGCACGTGGTGGCTCTCCCCAGCCTGGCTAGGGTTCAGAAGCTGGGACCGGGCCCGGGGCTCGAGCTCCGTCCAGCGGGCCTCGGGGTGCAGGAGCCCCCATCCTGCAAGCCAGCCGAGGGTCCGGGTGCTAGGGATGGCGGTCCACCGGGGCCTGGGGAGGCTCTCCCGGGCCTGGCTAGGGATCGGAAGCTGGGACCGGGGCTCGAGCTCCGTCTGGCAGGCCCGGGGTGCGGGAGCCCCCCTGGTCCTGCAAACCATTGGAGGGTCCGGGCGCTAGAGACGGGGGTCCATCAGGGCCCAGGGAGGCTCTCCCCGTCCTGGCTGCATTCAGAAGCAGGGACCCGGCCAGGGGGCGGGGTGGCTGGCTAACTCCGCTCAGGCTGGCGAAGCGGAGTTCTCTGCCCACCCTTACATAAAACTGCATGCACAAGCTCAAGTGTAGCAGGCCGGAGACATGATGCAAGGGCTATTTGTGGGTTATTTGTGTGTGCAGCTACCTCCATCAGCGCCAGATACATTACAGTTGTGTCTGTCTGTATGAGTAAATGTTTAGGAGCTTCTGTCACAGTCTGAGTGGCTGTTTCAATGTCACTCCGCTTTTCTACTTAGGCATGTGAGATTCAAATCTGGGTGGCAGGGTGGATATATAATTGGGCTATGTGTCTGTAAGAGTGCATATAGCCCACTGAATCTTCAGAGTGCAAGTGTTACCTTTTAAGCAGTTAGCACCGTGCTCTTTGGCCTAGCTACAGTCTTCGTTAGTGGTGAGTTATACGTAGTGTAAGAGTACTTTAAGCCATGTCTGGGACTTTAAAATCAGAAGATAGCACTAGTACTAAGACTGCATCCACAGCCTCAACAGTAACAGTCCCGACACATAATGCAAGGGCAACTTCTCTGGATGGTAGACTTGGCAGGCAGATATCTGAATGAGTATTTCACTCCCTATGTGGGGGTGTAATTGCATATGTATGTACGTTTCTTGGTCTATCACTGCCTGTCTTCCTGACATTTACGGTTCTCTTAATGTGTTTGTAAGGGGTTGCATGAATTGCCTTTTGGGTGTCTTAGAGAATATTAGGTTATTTAACTGCGTGAGCAACTACTGTATTAGCACTAGATACATAACACTTGTGCCTGTCTGTAAGACTGTATGCACAGGTTCAATGTTACTAGGTCCAAGATATAATGCAAGATCTACTTCTCTATATGGTAGGGTTGAAACTGTCAGTTCTTTAGCAGATATCTGAATGTGTGTCTCAGTTCCTATCTAGAGTATGATTACATGTGTATGCAAGCTTGTGAATAAATCACTACCTCGCTTTGTGGCACATATGCTTCTCTAAATGTGTCTGTAAAGAACTGCATGGATTGCTCCTCGGTGTGTTAGTGACTATTGGGTATTTAAGTGTGTGTGCAACTGCCTCCATTAGCGCTAGATACATATCACTTCTGTCTGTCTATATCAATGAATCTTTAGGTGCATCTGTCACTATATCAGAGGGTGTTTTAGTGCCTGTCTGCTTTTCTACTAAGGTGTGTCAGATTACACTCTACATAACAGGATAGATGTTTAATGGGGCATATCAGTTTGTTTGAGTGCATATAGCTGAATGAATCTTCAGACTACATGTATTACCTTTTAAGCACATACCAGCTTGCCCTATGGGCTAGCTACAGCCAACCTCAGTGGTGACTTATATGTAATAAAAGATCAGTTTATGCCTTGTGGAGCAGTTTGAAATATGAAGGTTTGACTAGCAGAATAACTGCATCCAGGTGCTAAACTGTACAAGGCCCAAAACATGATGCAACAGCCACTTCTGAGGATGTTACGCTTGAAAGTGTCAGTTGATTGCTAGATAGATATGTGAATTAATGTCTCAGTGATATCTGGGGCTGTGATTGCATGTGTATATAGGTTTTTGGGCAAATGACTGCCCCTCTTCATAACCTCTATGATTTTCTAAATGTCTCTCTAAGGAACTGTCTGCGTGGTTTGCTTCCGGGATGTGTTAGTGAGTATTAGCTTTTTAGGTGTATGTGCAACTACTTTTATTAGCACTAGTTAGATACCACTTGTGCCTCTATATATCAGTGAATCTTTAGATGCTTCTGTCACTATATCAGTGGGTATTTTCATGTCTGTCTGCTCTTGTACTAAGATGTTATGAAAGATAATTGGTCCTGGACCCAATTGTGTTGTAACGAAAAAGGATCTATACAGCTTTTTAAATTAATGCTGGCTGGAAAGTCAACAGCTAGTAATCAATACATCAATGAACATAAAAGGTCCTTAGTTTAGCACCCTGAAAGGACAAGCATTGGCATAGCCAATAGGTCTCGCCTTTGGGACCTTATAAGTGTTTAGCCATGCAACAGTTAATGTTGTTGCAGTAAGGATATTGTGCTGCATAACTAAATACTTATAAGGTCCCAAAGGCGAGACCTATTGGCTATGCCAATGCTTGTTTTTTTAGTTCTAAATATGTTTATTAGCATTTTTAAGTGCATGAAAGTAACACAAAACGTGTATACATGCAGGCTTTGAGAGAACATGGGAGCACAGTAATCACAAAATCACATCAATGGGAATATTGGGAATGTCAAGGGTTAGGATGTGAGTCATATTTTAACACGACACAAGGGAGGCAGGCCCGAAAAACACATAATCGCTATAATTGAGGTATTTGTAGCGTTTTTAATGTGGCGACATTCAAAGAAAGATTGACACATAGAATTGCTTGATTCGCTTAACGCTTCCTTTCCATGGAAACGTGAGGACACTTTGTGTTGACAATATTGCGTTGCTGAATGAGGTCAAGCCGGAGATATGCCCTTTCCCTTGCCTTCCTGTATCCCAAGTCACTTCCGGTTTGTTTAGAATCCCCGGATGTGACTTCATCTGCCAGAAATGTTCAAAGATACCATTCTAAGCACAACTTGCAGTTCGGGAAGTGTGTGTTTTAATAAGGGGACGGGGCATGTGTAACAAAATGTAGCATACAAAATTAATTTGATATATTTAACTAGTCTTTTTTCAAGATGTTGACGCTGAAGAAATATCAGATGAGAGACCTTGTAATTATAGTAAGCAAAATAGGGAGGTGGGGTGAAGGGGAGAGTTATATAAACGTAACTACACGCACAAAGAAAAGCCGATTCCCAAACTTGGGCAGTCGAAAGTGAAAGTAGAAACATCGGCAAGGCAGTAGGGCAAGTTTGAAAATCTACCGTTTCGAGTAAAAAGTGCAATTTGTTGAATGTTGATATGTAGTTGTGGATAAGCTACAAATAAATCAACAGGAACTGTTAACGTTTTAAAACTTCCTGACTCTGTGATTATTTCAGGGTTCTGAACTGTAATGAATGTCACTCATTTTAAACTTCCCAATTAGCAAAGGATTCATTGGTAAGTCATTACTCTTCAATCAGAAAGTAATTGGTAGCAGGGATTTTGATAAAGAGTACAACTGACACACCAGCGTGAAACACTAGCGTAGTATGAATGTATGGGCCCAAGTGAGTATCTGATGTATGAATGCTCGTTGCTAGTATCGCGCTGGATCACTACTTTTTTTTAAATTGTTCTATGATGCCCTGTCAAATGGGATTTTTAATATGGATTGTCTCTCTGCCAGTTTACGCTATGCTGGCCTGTACAATGCTCTTTTATTGCCTAAATTGACGAAATGAGTCTTGCATGTTGTTTGTTAAACTGATGCACTTTCAAAAATTTTGATAAGAGTGGGATAAATGGACTGCAGATTGCCCAATGAGTTTTAGTGAGAAGATATTTTATATACCATTTTATACTTCCTTTAGGTTGGTGTTATGTGTTGGCTATATTTACCTAATTAAGTGCTATTTATTGGTGATTTTATGATATTTGTAATTGTACTTTCTCAATGAATTGAGTAATATGCTATATTTTTGTAGGAATGTATTTCTTCGAAATTAAAATAATCTGAATCACTTAAAGACTTCACATGACCTGCATCTTTAAGTCAAGATGTTGGCAGGTATACATTTTCCAGTGTGAAGACACCTGCATCCCGGCCCTATCGCCAACAATTAGTCATTTAGTAAAATACTCTTTACATGTTCCTGAGATGGGCACAGTGGCATGCAACCTTAGAGCCATTCTTACAACATCAGTGAAAGTTAAACTACCTCTAAGTAGTACACCCCTACATTGTACATTTTTAACAATCTCCAGTGCCTCAAAATATTTTGGAAATAAACACCCACACTTTAAAAATGTCCTTGCTACATAGAATCTGTCTATAGCTCTGTATTACAACTATTTAATATGGGCACATGCCCAAATATCCCCTGGTGGATAATCCATTGTCATCTGAAGGTTTGGCCTTTCTCGCAGATTTGTTTAATAGGCTTTGGCTTTAAGTCTCAACCTACTTTCACACATACCTCTGCAACCCACATTAGGTGCACACAGGAAGTAATAATTGCACCTCAAACTTTAGTAATTTGTAAACAGGGCACTACATAACTTTCAAAATGCACAATCATGCTTGCTTCAAGGGCTTATGCTACTTCCATTCTATGGACCCTCAAGCGCACTCTGTAACTCTATGCTGTATATGACTATGGGGTTATCAGTGATGTCACCAATGATGTCATTTGAGATGTCATCAGTGATGTCATCAATTATGTCATTTAACATATCATGAGTGATGTAATATGTGAGGTCATAAGCAGGGCATGGCAGGTGCATAATTTATAGAATGCTCAGTAAACTATAACTAGTGAATTTGTGTTTTTTTGGTTTTTAAACTCTAGTTTTTACCTTATTTCAACACCTACCTATAACATGATTTTAAGGTTTGTTTTTTTCAGTGAATTTCTAGATCTTTTTAAACAAGTCAAGAAATACCAAGAGACAGTGGATGACCACTGTCCTTTGGCCTCTCCCTTCCTTCCCCTAATCCCTTGTCTGCAGATAGATTCTTCGTGCTGTCTCCCTAAGACTCTCTCGCACAAACACACACATTACATGATGCATGAATTATCTCTTTATTGTGGTGAAAGTGGTCAAACTGCTACTCACTTTTTATCCCGAAAAATTTGCAACAGTGATGTGGGCACTAGAACACCCAAAAAACGATAAGGAATGGGGGTAGTGTCCAACCTATTCAAACTTTGTGGCATGATAAAATATTCGACTCTATTCTTGACTGGCTCAGCATTATTGTGTAAACTCTGAGGGCAGTAGATCGTAGGTCATTGTAAGAAAAATATGGTTTTAAGTTGCAAGAGAGAGAGAGAGAGACAGAGAGAGACAGGGAGAGAAATAGTAATTACAGAAAATCTGCACTCTACTTTTTTGAGTTTGGGTAACAAGATTGGAAGGTAAGGACAAGTGTATTCAAAATAGTAACAAGTGCTCACCCGGAAATTAGTTATTTTGTTCTATTTTTTTATCAGTTTGCATGCTATTGTTCAATTGCATTTTCAGCTAAAAAATTAAGGGTGTTGTGCCTGGAAATGTTAAAGAGAAAAACAGTCCGTGAAACAAGACAAAAATCAAGTGCGGAAATCCTCCATCTTTTTTAATTTTTATCTGATCCTCAAAGGGTTGTAGTAGTGGTGCTGTGAGTTCTCAATGCAACCTAATTAACACAATGTCAGACAGATAGCGGCTTGTCCACACGTATTTATACCGAATCAACTGCAGCGGAATTTCAGCAGCCGCATTGCTTCAACAGTCTTTGTTTGTAAGAAATGAAATAAAAGTACTTCCTTTTATTCGAAGATGGAAGAAGCGCTAGACAGAAAAAGTCTACATGCTATAACAATATGTCTGTGTTTAGATAGTTAAAGTTAGACATTGACATAATACTTGGCCATTTTTTTAACATGAACTCTATTCCATAATGAGCCTTAAATCCAAAAGTGAAAGAAGATTTCATCGTTTTAGGTCCAGCCGATACATACATTTTCATTGTTTCTTACTTAACTCCGAGAACCACCTGAGCTGCGCAAACAAAGCAGTTGTAATACACAGCGTGGCTACAGACAGAACCCAAGGGTTGCAATTACACAGGACCAGCAGGGATTACAGGCCGGTACTAAATGCCATTAAGTGATTTTCGTGTGAATGACTAGAGCACGCCTTCCCGTGCCTCCCTGAAAGGGCTCGTGCAGACATACACGTCGACAAGTAATTTGATGGATGCCAGTGCATACTGGGACGTTGGTCTGCGAGGCAGACATACAAGCGACACCATATTGGAAGTAGACAACGTGGCTGAAAAGGAAGATAGGTACTTTTCAAACTACAAGAATCCGCATGTTCCACAAAACCACAAAAGACAAGCATTGGCCGCGCGGCCGTAAAAGTAACGCCGCGCGGCCGCGAAATGAAAAATAAAAAAAAACGCGAGTGGTGACGCGAGTTGTGCCCACGCGACGAGAAAAAGTGTTGTGCACGTCGCGCGCGCTTGTGCGCGTAACCGCACGCTGGTGGCCGCTTTCGGAGCACTTTCAAAAGCCCCTTACTAAAGTCTCGCAGAGCAGCGCATGCGCGCTGGCTCAGCGAGACCTAAAAAACGACAATAAGGGCAAGAACACACCCACATGCAATTTAGTTCAAGGGTTTTTACTTTGTTGTTCATAAATGCATCCACGTTGGGTAAAGACATTACCACATATCATCCACAATTTAAAGTAGGTTGCTAATAGAAAAAAGGTGTAAGAAGGGAAAAAGTGCTCGTGTTTTAAATAGATGGAAGAGAGGAAAGGAAGTGTTAGATAATCAACTTAGTTATCTATTCAATGTAGGTACTGGGTCTTGATTTACAGCACCACCCAGTACGATCAGACCTGTCCATATTCATATACAGTAGACAATTTCATACTTTTTTCGTGCAACGATGCACCATCAAAGGCAAGTGGCAAGGAAATATATTAAGGTACAGGTTCTTGATGGGGGTAGGCGTCGACATTTCGACCCGACTTATGCGAAGAGGGTGGTTTAAAACCTCCGTTCGCGGGTCTGCATCAGGACAAGGGGGAAGGGCAACCTATTCCTGGCGCCAAGGCATGGCTAACCAGGTGGCTATTCCCATCGGTAAATAGTCCGCAACGAGCGGGTCATGAAGAATAGTCAATTTAAAGTGCAGACGCACAGTGACTGTCAAGTTACGTAGTGCTGGGTAAGAATTTTCAAAAATGAAGGAGTTAATCCATTCTCTTAATTCCTATTGCGCCGCTCACATATGTATGAGCTCACACAGCTGTTGACTTTCCAGCCAGCATTAATTTAAAAAGCTGTATAGATCCTTTTTCGTTACAACAGAATTGGGTCCAGGACCAATTATCTTTCATAGTATACTGTACCCAGGTCCTGTGACCTTATTTGGGTTTCCCCATTATTTTATAATGCTTGTACTAAGATGTGTCAGATTAAACTCTAGGTGGCAGGATGGATGTTTAATAGGGCACAGTTTGTATGAGCGCATATAGCTTACTGAATCGTCACACTACATGTGTTACAATTCAAGCTCATACTAACCTGCCCAGGCGCTAAACTGTACAAGGCCCAAAACATGATTCTATGTCAGGACTGGAGGCAAGAATTATGCCTTCTCTCTTCACTTTTATTAACAGCAACCAATTTTAAAACAACAAGACTACATTTCCCATTAACCCTTGGGAAACTTGTAGTAAAAGAAAAGTGTCCAATCAGGAACAGTCCTGAGTCCTCCAATAAGGGACACTCCAGCTCCAACATAGTCTGTCCTCACTGGCCCTTCATCCTCTTTCTTCGCTGCTGCGCAGCCGAAATAAGTGCCTTTTCCTACTCTGTGGGAATATTGCCTTGTTAGTTGTGTGCTTTTGTTTCTAATTGCTTATGATTGACATGCTATTGTTGTACGTATCTCGCGCGTGCCAATGCGGCCTTGTAAAATTTGCCTTGTGTTTAGTCATCATATTGTCTTTATTGTGGTAGATTTGCTACGGATTTGCTATTGCTCTGTAAATTTCGCGCGTAGCTCTGCGCGTGTTAATGCGGCATTGAAAAGATTGCCCTTCGTTTAGTTAGTATCGACCTTTTGCCTTACCGTTGTTTCGCTTTGAGTCAGGACGCTGAAGGAAGTGCCCGCATCCTTTTTCATCTAAGCCGCGGGAGCTTTTCCGCTCCTACGCGGCTCTTCCCTGGTGCGCTCGCGGACCTCCCTCTACCAGGGGGCGTGTGAGGCAGCAGGACACGGCGCGCACATTCAAATCCTGAGGGGTTTTGAACGGCGCGCCGTAGTCCCCACGAGCCCCGGCATGAGGAGGACGCCTCTCTGAGGTGTATTGATTGTGCCGCGTACTGCTAATTAACGGCCAAACCTAGATAATCACGCTCTGCTGCTTTAGGCACTGTTTTTTTCAGGCAGCAGAGTCAGTATTGTTACACGCTTACGACCACTGTGGGTCTGTATTATCAGGCGTCTGACGCCTGTTGGGCACATACCCAGGCCGGTCTTTTCCATTATAAACAGTCCTACACCAGGTATTATTGTGCCCAGGGCCTGGCCCCTTGAAATTCAGCGAGAGACTCACACCCCAGATTAGGCTGACACCCAGCCCTATAAGGTAAAGCCTTTCAGGATAAGGCACCCCGGTCTGTCCCCCAGACCCCATTGATAAGACTCATCTACCCTCATTATTGTCAAGGAATATGGAAATAGACTATGAGGAAGACTCCCATGGAGGGGAAAACACCCTGGCAGACCTCCCTTGGGACGATGAGTTCTATGAAGCAGTAGATGCTTCAATCTATAGAGCGGTGGGCGAAGCCATGTCGCCCCTAGAGGAGAGGTTATCATGAAAGATAGACCAGGCGCTAGCACGACTGTCTACCCTCCCTATGGCCCCCGTCCCTCAGTCTGGGCCCGAAGGGATTCCCCTGGCGTCAGATCCTGTCCCCCCCTGCCAAGCGCGCACGCGACACAGGGGTGGATCTTAGCGCCTTTGACAGGCTTAAACAAGCTTTTCTTGCCACTCAACCAAATTTACCACCTGCAGGGGGCGATTGGTCAACCCCACAAGACGCTCTGCCCACCGACGACGCAGGGGACGCTGACGCTGAGCCCGGCCCTTCCAGACCCTGGCTCCCTTCCCGACCTCAGGACACCTCTGACATGTTTGATCCTGATGAGATCATCGGACTGGACCCCAGCTGACAAGGTTGCCAGCTATGTGGCAATGGGCATTCGAAAGCCTTTAGAAAAAGAGGCACGTAACTGCCTCCGAGCAGAATGCCCTCGTCCTTCCCTGGAGGGTAAAGTCGACCTCACTCCAGAAATTGATACCCGCATGGCCACGTTTTTACAGAAATTTATGAAAGATCCTAAAAAAGGGATTGATAGGCCATGGCGAGCGTGCCAGGACAAGCTCCTGGACATTTTAGGGCCCCTCACGAAGATCTTGGACATGGCCGAGGAGGCCAAGACATCAGGCTCCCTGATCTCCCCTGAGTCCCTTTCGGGGTGGGCACAGAGGGCCATTGTGTTTTTGGGTAACGCTAACTGTGCCCTTTCCACGGAGCGTCGTCGCTCCCTGCTTATTAAGGTAGACCCCAAACTTGGGGATCTCGCTGATTCAGGAGCGGGAGCAGTGGCGCAAGGAGGACTCTTTGGGGAACCTTTTGTCAAGGAGCTTGGTAAATTTGTCAACACCTTTACCTCCCTTGACAAGGCACAGTCTTCCATTAAGAAGGTTTTTCCGAGGGGCTGGTCGAGGTAGGGGCCGCTCGACCGGCCCCCCTTCCAATCAACACCCAAGAGGGTAAGGCTCCAAGCAGGGTCAGTTTCAAGACCAGTCCCGCTTTGGCAACTTCTACCCTGCAAAAGAGGCCGACGAGGCAAAGGCAGAGGGATATCGAGGAGCTGCAGCCTCAACCAATCCCGGTGAGTGTTCTCCCTTCTTCCCGGTTAAAGGTAGGGGGGAGGCTGGGGAATTTTTCCTAGGCCTGGACTTCCATCACAGGGGATTCATGGGTATTACAAACGATTCGAGGTTTTCACATAGATTACGTGTGCAAACCCGTCCAACAGTGCAGACCCCGTCCCATCCAGTTCTCCCAACAGGAAGCCTCCTTACTAGACGCGGAGGTCGCATCCCTCCTGGCCAAAGGGGCTATCGTTCCCTCCACTCCTCATCCCAGGGGATTCGTCAGCAACATCTTTTTGGTGGACAAAACAGATGGGGGCAAGCAACCTGTGATCAATCTCAGCGAGTTCAATGAGTGGCTGGTCTACCACCACTTCAAAATGGAGGGAATTCATCTCCTCAGAGCTGTCTTGCGTCCCTCAGACTGGATGGTACGGCTGGACCTAAAAGACGCCTACCAGGTTATTCCAGTTTTTCCTCCCCACCGTTGGTTCCTCCAGTTCATCTGGCAAAGGCAGACATATGAGTTTGCAGCTCTCCCTTTCAGCTTATCCTTGGCCCCTTGGTGCTTCACCAAGGACCTCAAGCCAGTGGTGGAGTGTTTAAGAGCTCGGGCCATACGAATGATCGTGTACATGAACGATCTGCTCCTGATGGATGTGTGTCCTCTACAACTTCTGCGTCATCTTCGGATGGCGGTGGATCTTCTCCAGAGCCTGGGGTTTGTAGTCAACGAATCAAAGTCGATTCTCACACCCTCCCAATCTCTTACGTTTCTTGGCTTCGTAATAGACTCCACTTCCTCTACTCACAGCCTAACGGCCAGGAAGGTCTCAAAAATTAGACTCGAATTGAGATGGTCCCTCACCAAACATCAGGTGTCACTCAGGGATTTAGCCCGAATAGTAGGTCTACTCTCCGCTTCCATCCAGGCCGTCTTCCCTGGGCCCCTCCACTACTGAGCCCTACAACGCCTCACAATGGTGTATCTGCGCAGAGGGTGTCCCTAATCCCACAAGGTGATTCTTTCCGAGGAAGCCTGTGAGGAGATCCAATGGTGGTTACAACACATGGAAGCCTGGAACGACCGTGCAATCTTCGGGTCCGCGCCAGATTTAGTGATAGAGTCCGACGCCAGCACAATAGGCTGGGGAGCCAGGTGCGGCGAATTTTCTACATTAGGGTGGTGGTCTCCAGAAGAACGGGGATTACATATTAACTGCTTAGAACTCCTAGAAGGCTCCTTCACCGTCCGCTGTTGGACGAGAGATTCCTTTCAGATATTCGTCCTCCAAAAAATGGACAACATATCTGCTGTCTGTTATATCAACCATTTAGGGGGCACGAGATCCAAAGCCCTCTCCGACCTGGCCGCCGGTTATGGCAGTACTGCCTGGATCATCAGGAGTCAGTCACAGCAGAGTATCTCCCCGGTCGGGAAAACCTGGTGGCGGATTTTCAATCCTGCAACTTCAGGGATTCCAGTCTCTGGATGCTGGACCCAGACGTTTTTCGGAGGTTGAATGACCTTTGGGGTCCTTTTTCGATAGACCTCTTTGCCTCAAATCTCGACCACCAGCTCCCAAGGTTTTAGGGCTGGAGACCAGATCCGTTGGCAGTGGCCACGGACGCCTTCCTCCAGGACTGGAGTCAGGAGAAGGGATACACTTTTCCCCCCTTTGCAGTGATCACAAGAGTGACCGCTCAAATTAGGAGGCAGCAAGCGGAGGTGGTAATAGTCACCCCCTTTTGGAGATCTCAAGTCTGGTTTCCGGTTCTTCTGGAACTTTCTTGGGATTCTCCAATCCTACTCCCCCACTTTCCGAATCTCCTTCTGAACCCCGACCAAGTTTCCCACCCACTGGTTCAGGGGAACTCGTTGTGGCTCATGGCGTGGAGGATTACAGGGGACAATGGGAGGTCCCGGGCCTTTTGGAAAAGGCTGAAGAGTTCATGTCTAAGGCTTGGGCGGACAGTTCAGTCAAACGATACAGGTCCGCTTGGGGCAGATGGTCCCGCTGGTCTGTGCGACGGAGTCTCAATCCCTTGGATGCGTCTGTGGTTCACGAAAGGAGCTGTCGGCTAAGCTGACTATGCTGCTCTGTCTTATTTCCTGTCAACGTGCGTCTGATGTGAGAGCTCTGGATGTCACAGCCAGGATTTTTACTCCGAATGGAGTGACTTTTACTCTGCATAGAAGGACTAAATGTCACACAAGAATAATCTCATATCCAGAATTCCCAGATTCCCCTAAGTTGTGTGTGGTCCTGTTAGACCTGGTATCATTGGCGTGAGTCTCCCTTCCATTTTTTTTCTGATTGCCTCCTCTGTTTTTGATCTGTTTGCTGGTTTTAGATGCTTTGGGCACTGTGCCACTGCTATTCAGTGCCACAGTGCAAGTGCTCCCTATGGTAAATTGATGCATTGATTAGTGACCCCATGATTGGGTTATTTGATTTACTTGTCAGACCCTAGTATAGTGCACCATCTGTGCCCAGGGCTTGTAAATCAAATGCTGCTGGTGGGCTTGCAGCACTGGTTGTGCCACCCACAGAAGCAGCTTGTAAAGTGTGTCTCAGGCCTGCCATTGCAGAGCCTGTGTGCAGTCTGACTGCCATGTCGACTTGGTAAGTGCACCCACTTACCAGTCCCTAAACCTTCCCTTTTCTGCATATTAGTCACCCCTAAGGTAGGCCCTAGGGCAGGGTGCATTGTAAGTAAAAGGTAGGACCTGCCCTGATGTGTGTGGCATGTCCTAATAGTGAATTACAGCCATTTTCGTTTTTCACTATTGCAAGGCTACCTGTTCCCCATAGGCCAGAATGGGCAGTTAGATTATTACATCTTATAATCCTAACTGACTCAGGGAACCAGGTAGAAATTCGAGTTTAGTATGCCTGAACTCAGAATGATAAAATACATCTTTTAGTGAAGTTGGTTTTAACATTCTGTGTTTGAAAATACCACTTTTAGAAAGTGGGTATTTTCTTGCCTAACTATCCAAGCCTGCCTCTGCTAGGTTGTGTATTCCTTGTCTGGAGTTTGAGTGACAGGGGCTGGGGGCTGCCAGGAGACAGGGTGAGTCAGCACAGGGCTGAATAGAGAGATCTGCATGCAGATAGGAGGGAGGAGTTGCACCTGGAACCTGAATAGGGCTGTGCCTTCCCTCCACAATGCTGACTCCACCTCCTGTGGTGTGTCTGATGTCCCTGGCCAACACTGTGAAAGGAAAGAAGGAGTCTTGTCAACAAAGTGCTCCAAGACTGACCAGAACTGGTTTTGACTAGGCAAAGGCCTCTCTGCCTTCAGAGAACAAAGAGAAAAGTAGTATAAATATTGGGATCCAGACCCAAGAAATTCAGATCACTTCTGGAACAAAAAGACGACCCTTTTGCCAAGGAGAAGAACCAAGGAAGCTGCAGGAGTTGGACTGCCCCTCTGCCAAGTGTGCTGTTTGCTGGGTTGGCCTGCAGTGGTTTCTTCATTGCCAAGGAAAGGAGAAGGAACTTTTAAAGAACTTTCATCATCTTGCAGAATATTACTCCAAGGGCTTGATTTGAGCTTGCCTCCTGACCGAAGTCTCAGGGATACCAGACTTCACCCCCTTCTGTTTGCCTGCATCTGGAACTTGCTGTTCTGGTGCTACAGAAGGAATTTGCAACACCGACGCCGGCGGCGACGCCGTCTCCTGCATCGAAGCCGTGAGCGCTGCTCCGACTTGCAACGAAGACTCGACGCCGACCGCCGTGCCACCTCGACGCCAGTGAGCGACATCGTAAGCCTGCTATAGCCGTGAGCGCTGCTCCGACTTACGATGCCGGCCCGACGCCTGCTGCTGTGCCACATCGACTCCGAAGCTGACATCATCGCGGAGCCGATCGTCGACGTAGGTGGTCAAGAATCTATCGACATCGTGACATCGTACGGAACCGTGGCCTCGGCGCCATCGTGACGTCACCTCCTCTCCGGAACCGACGCCTCCCCTGCCTGCGCAAGCATCCAGGTCCCGACGCATCCTCTCCTCCGAAGCAAGGAACCGACGCCGCAACGCGCCAACGACGCTGCACCTCCCCGACGCCGTGAGCTGTCTTTGTTTTCGCTTTTCCAAGGTACTGTTCTTTGTGGGTCTGTTTTGACTCCGGGCCCGACGCCGCGCACCTCGCGGTCGGCGCCGTACTTTCGGATTTCTTTGACCTCGACGTCGTGATAACTCCAGTTGGGGTTATTTGTTGCTAAAGACTGCTTTTAAGTGAAGAACCTATTTTTAAAGCATTTCTACCATCTTGATGTATTATTGATTACAGTATTGTGGATTTTTGTCGTTTGTGGTCTTGTGATAAATCTATATAAAGAATACTTATTTTTATAAAACCTGTGTGGTGTCCATCTGTAGTGTTTTCACTGTATTACTGTATGTGTTCACAAATGCTTAACACACTGCCTCTTAGATAAGCCTGCCTGCTCGTGCCAAGCTACCAAGGGGGTGAGCAGGGGTTATGCAGGTGTGTAATCCCCTTTCCCTGACTTAGAAGCAAGGGTCCCTATTTGGACAAAGGTGCATACCATTGCCAACTAGAGACCCCCAGTTCTAACATTGGTGGTCAGCGGTGAGGATTTGGACCTGCATTTGTGACTCATATACAGTGATTGGTGTACACTACTAGTGAGTGCAGACCAAACGCGACCACATACTTTTGGTAGAATTTTTTTATTTGGACTGTTATTTTTCTGAGAACTACCAATTCTTATTGCCATGAGTCCACCAGCATCTATTGCCTCTATGGATCCAGAGTTTGAGGAAGAGAGGTTGGATACCTATAATGCCAAACAGCTGAAAGCCTTCTGTAGAAAATTTAAAGTTGCTATTCCAGGCCTCACTAAAATGGATGAGTTTCACAAGGCGCTGAGGGCCTGGGTGGAAGCAAGAAATGCATCTGAAAATGTGGAGCACCCTGTGGAGGAGGTGGAAGGGCAGCTAGATAGGCCCCTGGGCCCAAGGGGGGAGAAAGTACCTACCCCACCAGGCAGCAGTGTTTCTTCCAAAGACCTGTCCCCAGGAGAGCTGGAGGATAGGGAGAGAAATAGGGCACACAAGCTGGAGATGGCTAGGCTCAAAATGGAGGGTCAAAAGAACCTAGAGAATAAGAAGCTGGAGTTTGAAATTAACAAGTTAGCCTTGGAGAGAGAGAGAATGAGATTAGAGCATGAGAGAATGTTGAGGGAGTTAGAGATCAAAGAACAGGGCTTAGAACTCAATCCCTCTGGTGGCAGCGCACCATCTGTGCCTTCAGAAGGCAGGGTATATATTCCCAAGGATGTCATCAAAGATTTCCATAAGCATGAAGACATTGGGCAGTGGTTTGCAGCCTATGAAATAGCAATGTTGGCCCACCGGGTCCCTGAGAAGGATTGGGGAGCTGGGTTGTGGGGCCGCTTTGTGAGTGAGGGGAGGGATACTTTGTTAGACCTACCCAGTGAGAATAGGATGTCTTATGCCCATATGAAGGAGGCCCTGATGACAAGGTATGGTTTGACCCCAGAACTCTATAGACAGAGGTTTAGGAGTTGCAAGAAGCTGGAGGGAACCACTTGGGTAGAATATGTATCTTTCTTTTGCAGAGCCATGGATGGTTGGGTGAAGGGTAGCAAAGTGGATACTTTTGAAGCGCTCTATGATTTGTTTGCATGGGAGCACTTGTCTGCTAATTGTTTTCCAGAGCTACGCCAGCACCTTATTGATAGCAAGCTAACTAACCCTAGGAAGCTTGCTGAGGAGGCGGACCACTGGGTCAGTACCAGGGTCCACAAGGGTCATGTGGGAGATTCCGCCAAAGGTGGGCAGGGTCCCCAGCAGAAGAGTGGGGGGGACAAGGGTAAACAGAGGGAGTTCCAGAAAGGGCCCCAAAGTAATCCCCAAGGGAACCAAGGGAAGGGTTCCCAGCCTCCCCTGAGAAGAAGCAAGAGGCCCCGACAGGTAAACCTGTTCAGAGGGGCCCCTGTAAATGTTTTACGTGTGGTCAATTGGGCCACCGTTGGTATGATCCTCAATGTCCCATGAGAGATCCCAAAGCACCACCCCGTGCACCACCCCGTCAGATTGCCAGTGTAGCCCTGGGGGGGGGAGGAGATGGGTGCCCAAGGTGGGTGGGATCCCGCAGAGATGTCCCTTGTCTCATTAGGAGACTTTGAGATGGTCCCTAAAATTCAGCTGCCTGATAACACTAAAAAGTACAGGCAGTGGGTGACCATCAATGGCCATAGGGTGGAAGCTCTAAGAGACACCTGTGCAAGTGTGACAGCTGTCAGTTGTCGGTTGGTGTCCAAAGAGCAGGTTGTCCCCCATGCATTCTTCCCTGTTGTTGCTGCAGACAACTCACAGAGCCAGTGTGAGGTGGCGCAAGTTCCCTTTGAGTGGGGGGTCTCAGGTACTCTCCAAGTTGCTGTGAGGCCAGCCATGCCGGTTGATTGTCTGTTGGGCAATGATTTAGAGGACTCCCCTTGGACTAAGGTGGAGAGAAGGTCTCATTTGGAGATGTTGGGTCTGCCTGAGTGGGCGTGTGTAACCACTCGGTCCATGGCGGCCAGTAAGGGTGATCAAGAGGTTCTGGAGCCTGAAAATATGGCCCAGACCCCTGCCTTAAAGAGAAGAGGTAGGGGCGCGGGAAACCAGCCCCCATAGTTCCCACGGTCCAGGAGGAGGCAGACCTTGAGGGGGATGCCCTGGAACCTACAGGGGAACAAGTTGCTGAACTGGGAGACCTGCCTGAGCTGACCCATTGGCAGCAAGAAGGAGGTCCCTCCAGGGAGGAATTTTGTGAGGAGCAAAGAAAGTGCCCTTCTCTTGAGGGTTTGAGGCAACAGGCCACAAACCAGGCAGCAGGTGATCAGTCTGGATCACATTGGATCTACTGGGAGAACGACCTCCTGTATAGCGAGCCTAAGGTTGCTGAGCCTGGGTCAGCCCGTGTGCTGGTGGTACCCCAGCGCTTCAGAGCCGTCCTACTGGGTTTGGCTCATGACGTTCCTTTAGCTGGACGTCTGGGGCAGAACAAGACCTTTGAAAGGCTTGTTTCCCATTTTCATTGGCCCCAGATGCGCAAGAGTTCAGATACTCATTGTAGGACCTGCCAAACTTGCCAGGCAAGTGGGAAAAGTGGAAGGAAGCACAAGGCTCCTCTCCAACCTTTCCCTGTAGTCAATACCCCCTTTGAACGGGTGGGCATTGACATTGTGGGGCCACTGGACCCCAAGACAGCCATGGGCAACAGGTTTATCCTGGTCTTGGTGGACCATGCTACCCGGTACCCGGAAGCCATCCCTCTCAGGACAGTGACGCCCCCGTGGTGGGACGTGCACTGATGGGGGTTTTTCCCCGTGTGGGGTTCCCCCGAGAGGTGGTGTCCGACCGTGGTACCAACTTCATATCTAATTATATGAAGTCCCTGTGGAAGGAGTGTGGTGTTACCTATAAGTTCACCACTCCTTACCACCCCCAAGGTAATGGCCTGGTTGAGAGATTCAACCGGACCCTTAAGGGCATGATTATGGGTCTTGAGGAACCTATGAGGCGTAAGTGGGACGTCCTCTTGCCATGCCTGTTGTTTGCTTACCGTGAGGTGCCTCAGAAGTCCTTAGGGTTCAGCCCCTTTGAGCTGCTGTATGGTCACCCGGTAAGAGGACCTTTGAGTCTGGTCAAGGAAGGCTGGGAGCAATCTCCCAAGAAACCTCCCCAGGATGTATATAGCTACATGCTGGCCTTCAGGAACCAGACTCGGCGTTTCAGAGAACTCGCTCAGGCAAACCTAGAAGCCAGCCAGGAAGAGATGAAGTGGTGGTACGATCAGAATGCCACTCTGATTGAGCTTCAGCCTGGACAGAAAGTTTGGGTCATGACCCCTGTGGAGCCCTGTGCGCTCCAGGACAGGTGGACCGGTCCATTTGAGGTGGTGGAGCGCAAGAGTGATGTCACCTATCTGGTGAACTTGCGGTCTCCCAGGAACCCTTTGCGGGTCCTGCATGTTAACCGCCTGAAGCCCCACTTAGAAAGGTCCGAAGTGGGCATGCTCCTAGCGACAGATGATGGAATGGAGGAGGAGACTGAGCCTCTTCCTGACCTCCTGTCTGCAGCGGAGCAAGATGGGTCAGTGGATGGTGCTGGCCTCTCTGCCACACTGACCCCGGAACAGCAGCAAGATTGTCGCCAACTGCTGGGGCAATTCCCTGATTTGTTCTCCCTGGTTCCTAGTGTCACTGAGTGGTGCGTCCATGATGTGGACACTGGGGACAGTCCTCCTGTGAAGCACAAGGCTTACAGAGTGACTGACAGGGTCAGAGCTTACATTAAGGAGGAGGTCTCCAAGATGTTTGCCTTAGGGGTGATTGAGTCCTCTAACAGTCCTTGGGCCAGCCCAGTGGTTTTGGTCCCAAAGGCTGCCGCGCCTGGTGCCACACCCGAACTCCGGTTCTGTGTGGACTACCGAGGACTCAATTCAGTCACCAGGACTGACGGGCACCCCATCCCCAGAGCTGATGAGCTCATTGATCGGTTGGGAGCTGCCCGGTACCTCAGCACGTTTGATTTGACGTCTGGGTACTGGCAGATTGCCTTAAATGATGAGGCCAAGGAGAGGTCAGCATTCTCCACACCAGATGGGCACTACCAATTCCGGGTTATGCCCTTTGGGATGAAGAATGCCCCTGCCACCTTTCAGAGGTTGGTCAACCAGGTGTTGGACGGACTGGAAGATTTCAGTGCCGCCTACCTGGATGACATTGCGGTGTTTAGTTCCACTTGGGAAGAACATCTGCGCCACCTCTGGGAAGTGTTGATGGCGCTGCGGAAGGCAGGCCTCACAATCAAGGCGAGTAAGTGCCAGATTGGGCAGGGTTTGGTGGTGTACTTGGGGCACCAGGTAGGAAGCGGCCAGGTGGCGCCCCTACAGCCCAAGATTGATACCATCCTGGCATGGGAACCCCCAAAGACTCAGACACAGGTGAGAGCCTTTTTAGGACTCACGGGGTACTACAGGAGGTTTGTCAAGGGGTATGGCAACATTGTTGCACCCTTGACTGAGCTGACTTCCAGGAAGCAGCCCAAGAAAGTGAACTGGACTGACACCTGTCAGAAGGCTTTTGACGCCCTGAAGACTGCCATGTGCACAGCACCCGTGCTTCAGGCGCCCAACTTCTCAAAAGAATTCATTGTTCAAACAGACGCTTCAGAGCATGGTTTGGGGGCTGTTCTATCACAGATTAATGAGGAAGGCCTAGACCAACCCGTAGCCTTCATCAGTAGGAGGTTACTTCCACGGGAACAGAGGTGGAGTGCAATTGAGCGTGAGGCATTTGCTGTGGTCTGGGCACTGAAGAAGTTGAGACCATACTTGTTTGGGACTCACTTCCTGGTTCAGACCGACCACAGGCCCCTCAGATGGCTGATGCAGATGAGGGGTGAGAACCCAAAGTTGTTGAGGTGGTCCATTTCCCTACAGGGTATGGACTTCACGGTGGAACACCGCCCTGGTACAGAACACGCCAATGCTGATGGTCTGTCCAGATTTTTCCGCCTTAGTGAAGAGGACTCCCTAGGGGAAGGGTAGTTCTCCCCACATTTCAGCTGGAGGGGACACGTGTTAGACCTGGTATCATTGGCGTGAGTCTCCCTTCCATTTTTTTCTGATTGCCTCCTCTGTTTTTGATCTGTTTGCTGGTTTTAGATGCTTTGCGCACTGTGCGACTGCTATTCAGTGCCACAGTGCAAGTGCTCCCTATGGTAAATTGATGCATTGATTAGTGACCCCATGATTGGGTTATTTGATTTACTTGTCAGACCCTAGTATAGTGCACCATGTGTGCCCAGGGCTTGTAAATCAAATGCTGCTGGTGGGCTTGCAGCACTGGTTGTGCCACCCACAGAAGCAGCTTGTAAAGTGTGTCTCATGCCTGCCATTGCAGAGCCTGTGTGCAGTCTGACTGCCATGTCGACTTGGTAAGTGCACCCACTTACCAGTCCCTAAACCTTCCCTTTTCTGCATATTAGTCACCCCTAAGGTAGGCCCTAGGGCAGGGTGCATTGTAAGTAAAAGGTAGGACCTGCCCTGATGTGTGTGGCATTTCCTAATAGTGAATTACAGCCATTTTCGTTTTTCACTATTGCAAGGCTACCTGTTCCCCATAGGCCAGAATGGGCAGTTAGATTATTACATCTTATAATCCTAACTGACTCAGTGAACCAAGCAGAAATTCGAGTTTAGTATGCCTGAACTCAGAATGATAAAATACATCTTTTAGTGAAGTTGGTTTTAACATTCTGTGTTTGAAAATACCACTTTTAGAAAGTGGGTATTTTCTTACCTAACTATCCAAGCCTGCCTCTGCTAGGTTGTGTATTCCTTGTCTGGAGTTTGAGTGACAGGGGCTGGGGGCTGCCAGGAGACAGGGTGAGTCAGCACAGGGCTGAATAGAGAGATCTGCTTGCAGATAGGAGGGAGGAGTTGCACCTGGAACCTGAATAGGGCTGTGCCTTCCCTCCACAATGCTGGCTCCACCTCCTGTGGTGTGTCTGATGTCCCTGGCCTACACTGTGAAAGGAAAGAAGGAGTCTTGTCAACAAAGTGCTCCAAGACTGACCAGAACTGGTTTTGACTAGGCAAAGGCCTCTCTGCCTTCAGAGAACAAAGAGAAAAGTAGTATAAATATTGGGACCCAGACCCAAGAAATTCAGATCACTTCTGGAACAACAAGACGACCCTCTTGCCAAGGAGAAGAACCAAGGAAGCTGCAGGAGTTGGACTGCCCCTCTGCCAAGTGTGCTGTTTGCTGGGTTGGCCTGCAGTGGTTTCTTCATTGCCAAGGAAAGGAGAAGGAACTTTTAAAGAACTTTCATCATCTTGCAGAATATTACTCCAAGGGCTTGATTTGAGCTTGCCTCCTGACCGAAGTCTCAGGGATACCAGACTTCACCCCCCTTCTGTTTGCCTGCATCTGGAACTTGCTGTTCTGGTGCTACAGAAGGAATTTGCAACACCGACGCCGGCGAGCGACGCCGTCTCCTGCATCGAAGCCGTGAGCGCTGCTCCGACTTGCAACGAAGACTCGACGCCGACCGCCGTGCCACCTCGACGCCAGCGAGCGACATCGTAAGCCTCCTATAGCCGTGAGCGCTGCTCCGACTTACGATGCCGGCCCGACGCCTGCTGCTGTGCCTCATCGACTCCGAAGCTGACATCATCGCGGAGCCGATCGTCGACGTGGGTGGTCAAGAATCTATCGACATCGTGACATCGTACGGAACCGTGGCCTCGGCGCCATCGTGACGTCACCTCCTCTCCGGTCCGGAACCGACGCCTCCCCTGCCTGTGCAAGCATCCAGGTCCCGACGCATCCTCTCCTCCGAAGCAAGGAACCGACGCCGCAACGCGCCAACGACGCTGCACCTCCCCGACGCCGTGAGCTGTCTTTGTTTTCGCTTTTCCAAAGTACGTTCTTTGTGGGTCTGTTTTGACTCCGGGCCCGACGCCGCGCACTTTGCGGTCGGCGCCGTACTTTGGGATTTCTTTGACCTCGACGTCGTGATAACTCCAGTTGGGGTTATTTGTTGCTAAAGACTGCTTTTAAGTGAAGAACCTATTTTTAAACCATTTCTACCATCTTGAAGTATTATTGATTACAGTATTGTGGATTTTTGTCGTTTGTGGTCTTGTGATAAATCTATATAAAGAATACTTATTTTTATAAAACCTGTGTGGTGTCCATCTGTAGTGTTTTCACTGTATTACTGTATGTGTTCACAAATGCTTAACACACTGCCTCTTAGATAAGCCTGCCTGCTCGTGCCAAGCTACCAAGGGGGTGAGCAGGGGTTATCCAGGTGTGTAATCCCCTTTCCCTGACTTAGAAGCAAGGGTCCCTACTTGGACAAAGGTGCATACCATTGCCAACTAGAGACCCCCAGTTCTAACAGGTCCGCTGCCTGAAAGCATATGAAGGAATGACAGAGGAGTTCCGTCCGCCAGGAGAACGTCAACTCCTTATTGCATTACGCAAACCATTTAAGGCGGTGTCCTCCCCACCATAGCCAGATAGGTTAGGTGGGTTATGCAAGAGGCAGGTATAAGTCTCAAGGACTTCGGAGCTCACTCAGCTCGAGAAGCAATGGCCTCGAAAGCATTTGGCTTGGGTGCCCGTTTAGAGAATATCCTCAACGCGGCGGATTGGTCTTCGGACTCTACCTTTAAAAGGTTCTACGTCAAGCCAGTGCTGGACATGGCTCACCTCGTGGTGAGCAAGCTTTAAACTAGCATAATCCTCGCCTCCAGTCCTGACATAGAATGAAAAATGTCCTAGCTATCGTAACGGAAAGTTTCAATTCTATTTAGGACTCGGAGGCGAGGATTATCCCGCCCTAGGGTATTGGATGAAGATTACCCACCCCGTATTGGAGTAAGTATCTCAGTTTGATTCTAGACTGTTGAGAGTACTGATTTCGTTGTCATTTCTTGTCGAAATCTGCCTCACTGCTTTTTGTTTACAGGCTTGACGAATGCCTGTTCGTTGAGTGACGATGTACCTTTGTCCTCGTAGGTTCGGATGCGCATAAACAGGACGCATGGAAGTGATCCAACGGTTGACTTCGCGCGACAAAAGAGGATGAAGGGCCAGTGAGGACAGACTATGTTGGAGCTGGAGTGTCCCTGATTGGAGGACTCAGGACTGTTCCTGATTAGACACTTTTCTTTTACTACAAGTTTCCCAAGGGTTCATGGGAAATGTAGTCTTGTTGTTTTACAATTGGCTGCTGTTAATAAAAGTGAAGAGAGAAGGCATAATCCTCACCTCCAAGTCCTTAATAGAATTGAAACTTTCCGTTACGATAGCTAGGAAATTTTTCATTCAACAGCAACTTCTGAGGATGTTACACTTGAAACTGTCAGTTCATTAGTAGATATGTGAATGAATGTCTCAGTGATATCTGGGGCTGTATTTGCATGTGTATATAGGTTTGTGGGAAAATGACTGCCTCTGTTCATAACCTCTATGCTTTCCTACATGCCTCTCTACTGGACTGTCTGCATGGTTTGCCTCCTGGATGTGTTGGTGAGTATTAGCTTTTTTGGTGTCTGTGCAGCTACTTTCATTAGCGCTACATAGATACCACTTGTGCCTGTCTATATCAGTGAATCTTTAAATGCTTCTGTTAGTATATCAGTGAGTGTTTTCATGCCTGTCTGCTTTTGTACTAAGGTGTGTCAGATTCAACTCTAAGTGGCAGGATTGAAGTTTTTATAGGACATATCAGTTTATATGAGCGCATATATCTCACTGAATCGTCACACTACATGTGTTACATTTTAAGCGTATACCAGCCTGCCCAATGGACTAGCTACAGCCTACCTCAGTGGTGACATATATCTAATAAAAGATCAGTTTATGCCTTGTGGAGCAGTTTAAAAAATGAAAGTTGGACTAGCAGGAAAAGTGCACCCAGGCGCTAAACTATACAAGGCCCAAAACATGATGCAACAGCAACTTCTGTTAGTTGATTACTAGATAGATATGTGAATGAAATTCTCATTGATATCTGGGGCTGTGATTACATGTGCATATAGGTTTGTGGGCAAATGACTGCCTCTGTTCATAACCTCTTTGTGTGCTTTTCTGTTAAGCTGTATCAGATTAAACTGTGAGTAGTAGGGTGGATGTTTAATGAAACACACTAGTTTCCTTGACCACATATAGCTCTGTGAATCTTCTTAATACATATGCTAGTTTTTAAACACATACCAGTCTGCCCTATGGCCTAGCTATAGCCTACCTCAGTGCTGACTTATATCTAGTAAAAGATCAGTTTCTAACTTGTCGAGGACTGTAAAATATGAAGGTTGACCTAGCACTAAAACTACATTTAAAGGCTAAACTGTGCAAGGTCCAAAGCATAATGCACGGGCGACTTCTCTGCATTTTAAACTTGAGAGTATGAGTTCTTTAGCAGATATATGAAAGAATGTCTCAGTCTATATCTTTGGCTGTCACTGCATGTGTATGTAACTTTTTGTGTAAATGACTGCCTCTCTTTGTATCCTTTATAGTTATCTAAATGTGTCTGTAAGGGGTTACATGATTTGCCTCGTACATGTGTTAGTAAGTATTCGTTTTTTAGGTGTGTTTGCAAAGGTCTTCAGTAGCACTACATACATAACAGTTCTGCCTGTCTGCATGAGTGAATGTTTAGGTGCTTCTATCACAGTCTGTATGGGTGTTTTAGTATCTGTATGCTTGTGTACTTAGGCATGTCAGATTAAACCTGGGTGCCAGGGTGGATGTATAATTGGTCACGTGGATCTCTAACAGTGTATATAGCTCATTAAAATGTCAGAGTACATGTGTTACATTTTAAGCACATAACTCCCTGCGGTACGGCCTTGCTGCACCCTACCTTAGTGGTGAGTTATTTGTGCTACAAGAACAGTTTATGCCTCCTGGTGTCTGTGCAAGTACCTTCATTAGCAGTACATAAATATGACTTGTGTCTGTCTATATCAGTGCTTCTTTACAGCCTGTCTGCTTTCCTACTAAGGTGTGGATATTTAATAAGGCAGGTCAGTTTCTATGAACATATACAGCCCAGACAGTCTTTAGAGCACAGGTGTTACCTTTTAAACACATACCAGACTGTCCTATGGCCTATTTTCAGCCTACCTCACTTCATTACATCATCAGTTTATGCCTTCTGTAGGAACATATATAGCTGAATGAATACCTCAGTTCCTCTATTACAAATTACAAAAAATATCTGCAACTGCTTTTTATACTGCTAGAAATATATGCCTACTTTCTCAGTATGTTAGTGAATGTATAAGTGCTTCTGTTAATACATAACTGGGTCAGTAACACCCGATATACTTTTTAAGCATCTATGTCAGTTGCATAATAACTGGAATAGTCTATATACAGTCTCACATGACACTCTCCACATGATGACTAAGTAACAGAAACTCAAATGGACAACTGTTAGACCTGCCATCTTTTGGGATGTTTCCCCTGTCTTTTTGCTTTCTGACCTCCCAGGTTTGACTCTGTTTTTGCTGGTTTAGTATCTCTGCGCACTTTCTCACTGCTGATGAGTGTAAAAGTGTAAGTGCTCCTATTGTAAATTATGTTATGGATTGGTGTTTCCATGATTGGCATATTTGATTTACTAGTAAGTCCCTAGTAAAGTGCACCGAGGGTGCCAGGGCCTGTAAATCAAATGCTGCTAGTGGGCCTGCAGCACTGGTTGTGCCACCTACACAAGCAGCCAGTAAAGGGTTCTCAGACCTGCCACTGCAGGCAGTGTCTGTGTGCAGTTTGTAACCACCTACCCTGCCCTAATCTTACCTTTTCCTACATGTAAGTCACCCCTACGGGCAGGGTTCCGTGTATATTAAAGGTAGGACATGTACTGATATGTGTGACATGTCCTGGTATTGAATTACAGTGTATTTCGTTTTTCACTGTGGAAAGGCTATCTGTCCCATAGGATAGAATGGGAGCTTGCTTATAACATCTTATAAGCATATCTTCCCATTGGAACAAGATAGGGAAATGGGGTTTAGTATGCCTGAACTCAGAATATAAAAGTGCATCTTCTAGTAAAGATGATTTTTATGTTCTGAATTTGAAAATACCACTTTAAGAAAGTAGGTATTTTCTTGCCTAGCCATCCTGTGTGCCTCTGCTGGGTTTGTGGATTGGCGGTCTGGCTTTGGAGTGACAGGGGCTGGGGATGTGCATTCACTTCAGACAGCCACTGGGGGAGGGGGTCGAGGTGTGTCCTGCCTTTCCTGGATGAGTCAGGGCTGGGCTGAATAGACCTGAGCTGCATTTAGAGTAGTGGGAGGAGATTTCCTTGCACCTGAATGGACCTGGTCTGCCTTGGACAATGCTGTCTCCACCTCCTGCCAGGAAGCCGGGCCAGAGAGGATAGAACTGCTGTGGGCTGGGCATAGACACTCTCTGCTCCAGAGAACAAAGATAAATGCAGTATAAATATTGGGGCCCAAACCCCAGAACTTTAGAACTATGGAATCAAGGAACCTGCCAAGAAGAAGAGCTGGAAGAACTGCCAGGAGGAGTACTGCCCCTGTTATGTCCCGTATAGAGGCCCTAATGTAGACCCGTTCGTACATGCCCTAAAATGGACGTATTCATATTTGCCCTAATATGGTCATATTCGTACTTGCCCTATTATGGTCATAGCTGCATATGCCCAATTATGGTCATAACTGTACATGTCCTATTATAGTCATGATTCCTTATATAGGCATGATCTTTCCCCTACATTGGTCCTTGCTAGTACACAACGTGCTCCGAGGGCTGAACGTTATCTATCCTGTGGTTTTGAATACAGCAGGGTTTTTCCCAAACACAGGCCCACACTGTAGTTATCAATTATGCATGGCTCTCTAGGAATACACCACCTGCATAATATGTATGTACAAAGTTCACCCCTGACGTCTTCCTCATGTCTAACGACAGACCAATACAATCCATACTGAGGACCGAGACTCTTTAGGGAATAAATACACCACATTTTGCCCCGGTAAGACAGAGGGAACCGAGACTTCCATGCTGACACACTGACCAGAGACACTGAGGCTCCTGCATGCAGTCGCTCCAGCTGACAGCGGTCTGATACAGCCCTGATGGGGTGTCCAACTCGAGACCAGGACGGGGTCCCACACTCTCTCTATTCAGGTATGGGGGTTCGACTAAATCCTAGAAGGATTCTTGGCTCTTAGGCTTTTAGACCTATACACATATGCTAGGTACACTCAGGTACATCTAGTTAGGCATCGTAGGAGTACGCGCACTTGCATAATGCTTTTATATTCATGTATGTATTCATGATTATCGCAATATGGTAGAACTGTTCTATCCCTTTGCTTTTATCGTACTGCTGATAATATATCTCTGCTACTGTCTGCTGGTTGCCGCAGCACATATATTTTACACTAGAATAACTGTTCAATAAATACTTATTGAAACGCCCGACTGTTTATTCTGTGTAACTCTCTGAGACAAACCGAATAAGTAAGCACGAGTGACTGAGCGAAAGGTAGTACATTGTTTCCACGATTCTGAGGAATTTGGGTTGTCATGATCTAAGGTTGCCAGAAACTAATCTCTCCCCGAGAGGAGGAGATTCTAGTGGCACTGTGAGCTAGCTAATGCAAACCAGGCTAACATATACGGTGGGGGTGCTCAGAGTCAGTCTACCACCAAGCCCACAGTATATGTTATCCAAACGCGCAGGTCCTGCAGGGGTACTATAGGAACTACACGACATGGCGCCGCCAACGTTGGCTGGGTACTATTTAACAATAGAATCTGAGTAGTTCAGTTGTGCTATTCTCAGAGAACCTACTCACAAAACCCCAGAGACGTCTGGAGTGGGTGGGCACAAAATCCGCCGCAGCTGAGTAGTACGAGAATACTATTTATTGGCTGTTGGTTATTCAAGCTTGAAGGACATATAGTTCCTATAATTATGCATTTACACCTTATCTTAAAATTTCCTTAAACACCCTTCATCCACTTAAAAATGGTTGAAAAAGCAGAAGAAACAAGGAGAGTTGAAACAGACCTCTTCGGTTTAGGAGAAGAAGACCCTGAAGATGCAATACAAATTGCACCAAATTACAGAATGGCCGTCACCATAAAACTTCTAGAACATGGCTTAAGAGCCAGAGGTGGTAAAGTAATTTTTGTGATCGAGGCACACGAACCCAATAAAACAGAGGTGTTCTATTCATGGGTTACATTCCCAGCAGCGAATCCAGTTACAGATGTATTTCACTACTACCTAGAAGGTGACACACCAGCGGACTATACTCCTTTAGAGGAGTTTGAGGTTCCGCTCTCCTACCAGGAGCATAATTACTGGTTTAAAGGCGCCCTACCCCACGTACGAGGAAGAGCAAGATTAGGCCCGCTCGGAGGAACAGGAGCCACATGGCCCATATTAGCGGCATACACACCACATCCTGACATTGGCACAATGCCACAGCCAGACTTACTCGTACAACACAGAGATTTAATTAAAATCTACAGAAACCTCACACAATTTGTGATGAGGACTTTAACAGTTCAGCCTGCACCAGTTGCAGCACAAGATACTCCAGTCCAGAGTACAGTTAATAAAATTACTCCACAAACATTACACGCGGTAATGGGCAAAATGCCATCAAAACGCGAACAAATCCCATTCTGGATAGCTCAGAAAATAACTCAGCTTGAAGCAGTATTTCCGAATACTACCACCTATGAAAAACACAGAATTCTAACAATCTGCTTGCCCATGGGTCTCACACCACAACTAGAGGATTGCACCTCTTGGGGTTCAGTCTTTGCTGCCATATATACCAGAACACATGGTATCCCGTCTCTAGCAGTAATACCTGACGTATTGAGACAGATACAAAATGAGTACGGAGCAGAACCTGCCCTTAACTTAGGGATGAATTTGCTAAACAACTTTGAACAGGTCTCAGTCATAATACTAGCTAACATTAAGGGGGAAGCAGCTTCAGTGGCGATCCGCCAACGCCTAAGGGAGTTCGGTCCAGAGGATCAACAACACGAACTACTCAAAATAATTGAAACTGCATATGCAGAATTAGGCAGAGACAGTCTAGGTGGGAAAGCATTAAAACCACAACTGGTGGGCAGTCCTGAAAAGGACACTACAAAGCAGACGCCTACTTTCTCTAAAAAGAAGTGGGAAAATAAAAAACAACATAAGTCTAAAGACAGCAGATCTCAATCCAGGGGTAGGTCTCCTCAACAGGAGCCCTCTGAAAGGAGGTATAACCTCAGGAATAGGGAAAATATTAAAAAACCTGACAGGTATCAGGATACTGATACACGTTCCTCTCGTTCCTTTCAGGGTTCGTCAAGAAACTCCGAGAGGGAAGGACGGTCAGAACACAGACAAGAGGAGCGTACAAAGTCCAAAGACACGCAACGCGCTGCGGACTACGCACCTAAAAAAGAGGATAAACAAAAACCTCAGTTCAAAAAGAAGAAGGTAGCAGGTCTCAAGATCAGACATGCCCAGAATTCTGAGGACACAGCTTCTGAACGGGGAATGGGCTCTGACGATGCTAGACAGCGCGGCAGAAGTAACGATAGCTCGCCAGAACCTGAAGGAATTTCTGGTGACAGCGGAGTTGAGTGAGTATATCACGGTGGAAACACCTGATACTCGGGTAAGTGTCCCACATAAGTTACATGAGATAACACTCCGGCTGGAGGGGGACAAGCCCAGGAAAATTAAAGCTGTCTTTTGGAAAAATCTGTCATCTGGTTATGACATTCTATTAGCAGAACAAGACTGGCCGCCAGCATTCGTCATGGAGTGCCCTAGGGGAGAAACTGTAATTTTTCCAGCCTTTTCCGACCTCGCTCCCATTCACCTAAAACATGCATATGCGCAGGAGTGGGCGGTTGCCCTAGCTCCAGCATTGTATAAAAATCATGTTGGTTGGGATGAGGAGTCAACCCACCACGTGATCCCGTTAAAGGTTTCCTCAAAGGCAATACCCTATAAAGCAGGAAGCTAAAAAACAAGTCAGGGAGATTCTAGACCAACTAGAATACCAGGGGGTGATAGAAAATTGCACTTCACCTATGAACAATCCTTTGTTTCCCGTAATGAAACCTGACAACACAGATCGTTTAGTTTTGGATTACAGACATTTAAACACTTGCACAAAGACATTTGCCGTTCAAAATGCACACAGTGCCGTATTAATGAATAACATTGTGCGCAAAAAATACAAAACAACACTTGATATCTCAAATGGATTTTTCTGCCAAAATATAGTGCCTGAAAGCAGGTATCTGACCGCCTTCAGTGCGTTAGGGTCCCAGCGACAATTTTGTGGCCTAGCCTAAGGGTATAAATACAGCCCGGGGGTATTTTCAGCAAGAGTAACAGAGTTACTCCAAAATTTGGAAGAAGAAGCATTGTCCTATGTGGATGATATTTATCTGACAGACGATGACTTAAAGAGGCACTTGACCAGGGTGAGCACCATTATTATGGGATTCGCCTCTGAGGGCTACAAATTTAATTTCAAAAAATCAAAAATTGCCCACCTCAGTGTCCTATTTTTAGGATATGAGTTGTCAAGTGAAGGAAAAAGCCTAGCAGCTAATTTTTTAGAAAAGTGCGCGCTGCACCAACCTCCAAAATCATTAAAGAATTTACAATCAATTCTGGGATTCCTAAATTTTGGTCGAACATACATTTTGGATTACGCAGAAAGAGTAAAACCTTTCTACGATTTAATAAAACATGATTTTTCAGTCAGACAATGGACACAGGAACATACAAATATCCTGCGTTCCCTACAGGAAGACATGATAGCTTCTAAACATTTACAGACATGCATAAACGCACAGAACTTAGTGATCCGAGTAATAGCGGGTCAATGTGGGTACACTTATTTAACTTTTAATGAAGGTGAAACAGTACCAATCGCATACAAATCACACCTGTATACAAACGCAGAAATGCGTTTTACTTCAACAGAAAAAATCCTGACAGCAGTGCAGACCGCTGTAGCAAGAGAAAGAGCTCTGGCTCAAGGAAAACGCATAATTGTCGTGACCCCAGTACCAGCTTTAGAAGCTGTTACAAAAGCTAACATTCCAAATGCGAAAGCCTTACATCCGAGATGCATACAGTGGGCTGATTCTCTTACTGCAACGGATGTTGAATACAGATTTGATCCAAGTTTAAAAACACAAGCATTCCTGCAATATGAACAAGAATATCCTCTACCAAATGAAATTTTGCCTCTAGATCAGTATGAATACATTAATTACACTGACGGTTCTGCTCAACCAGCCATAGGAAGTAAGCAAGCTTACAGCGCGGCGTGTGCGATTGTTAAAGGTCGCATGCACAATGGAAAGTTCCATCCGAGTTGCACTAAAACGCAATCTCTAGGAGACTGCACGTCTCAGTTGGCAGAACTCAAAGCACTTATACTGGCACTTATAAATACGGATCACGAATTCCCCACGCTAATTGTGTGTGATTCCTTTTACTGTGTACAGTCGTACAATGAATATCTACATCATTGGGAACAAAACGGGTTTAAAGATGCAAAAGGTGGCACAATTAAGCATAAAATGCTATGGGAACAGGTAGTGGAGTTGAGAAACGAACTACCAAGGGCTCATGTGATACATACACTGAGTCATCAGCGTGATGGCGTTCACGTTGAAGGGAATTCATTGGCTGATGAAGCCGCAAAGGGGGCTGTTTGCACAGCAGCCGTAGCTGCAGTTACTCGTTCAAAGACGAGGGTAGACGGCGAGATAATGGTAGCTGTCAATGCTTCACGCAAAGGCAGCACAGCAGTACCTAAAAATTTTCCACTCAAGTACTCCTACAAGTTAGATGCACAAAATATTCCATATGCTCAGATTCCTGGAGTGGGGGATAGAGTAATACCAAATATGGATCGTAGGTTAGGTTTAATTGTGGCAGCACACAAAGGGATAGGTTCTGTACATAACGGACTTAGGGAGACTGTTGCTTTATTGAAAGAACGCTACTGGTGGCCCGTGATGAGAAGGCTGATTAGAGACTATGTCTGGAACTGCAACATCTGCAAGCAGATGAATGGGTCCACCACAACACGTCCAGTACAGATACCATTGTTAGACAGCATTAGGTTGTCCGTTCGTGCATGTCCAGCTCAAGTTTCCTCAAGGTTTGGCCTTAGCGCTCGGCTGACGCTCGAGCTGTTATAAAAGATTCGCGAGTCTTTATCGGCACATACGCAGTTGGCACGTTACATTCTGACCGTGGTCCGACGTTTAGCTCTCGGGCTTACAAAGAGGCCATGGAAGGAATGGGCGTAGCATTGCGGTACTCCTCTCCGTACCATCCCGAGGGAAATTCTGTTGTGGAGAGGAAAAACCGAGACTTAAAGCAATCTTTAACAGCTAGGGTATTAGGCAAGGGCGGTAGATGGGTCAATCACCTTTATGGGGTACAGCGCGCGATCAATAATCAGCCAAGAAGCTCTCTAGGGGGTGTCACTCCTTACGAGGTCCTATTTGGGACAAGAATGTGGGTACCTGATCTTGATTGTGAAGGCACAGTGGCGGATGAAAAACTATTTGATATCCATGATCGTTTGGCTGTTTTACACAGGATCTAAATGAATCCAGAACACAACTAAGTAACGTGCTCCAGAAACAGGTCGCCACTGAGGAAGTCAAGGCGGCAAGACCTGTCTGGATCCCAAACGTCGGGGATCTGGTCAGAGAATTTGGGCCATCCTACAGAAAGCCTGTACCGGTCCTAGCAATCCAAGGCACAAGAACTGTACTTCTGCCACCTCTTGCCGGAAAAAAGGAGAAAAGATTCGTCTCAATCGATTTAATCAAACCACACTATGTGGCCGATACTAAACAGTAGGCCTCGTGGACTCCACAGTAGCAGACGCCCTCCTCTCGCTACAATCCAAGAAGTTCAAACAGAAAGACTCATCACGTTTGAAGAGCCACCTGTACGGAATGAAGGACTAAGCAACAATGCTATGGAACTCATTCCACTTCAACAAGAAATTCATCTTCAAAATGAAAACCAACTTAACAACCAAGTTGCAATCAGAACGACTACGGACATCTACGTCAACATGCCTCGTCAAGAGCAAAATCCGATTTCAACAAATGCCGATGCAATTCCAACAATTGATCGAACTGCTTCTGGCTATTTCATGAACTTTGATACGTTTTCACTGGATCCAAGCGAACCGGAAACGACGCCAGCCAAAAAATCACTCCAACAGAAACTCAATGACTTTTTGAACTTTTTTAGAAAGACTTACCTGGTGTCACCTTGGATAGAACTATGGTATATCACTGGGATTTTATTTTTCATTTTCTGGCTAGGTTTAATTATAACTTTTAGTATGCTTATTAATGGACGATATCTTCAGCAAAGCTCTACAGCCCAAAGAGTCAATTTGATCTTAAAACCACACCAGTCTTCACATCGTGAACCAAGAGACTTGTCTTCAGTGAACATCACAGCAGTTCCTATACCGGACGGCATAGTATGGGACAAAATTGATTATGATGTATTTGGTCCGACTGAACTTTTAAAGCTAAAACATGTATTTAAAATTTCTTTAAGTGATATCATTACCTCCAGTACATTTTCTGATGATTGGGACACTGATACTGTGAATAATTTGATGTCTGATTTAAAAAAAACTGCCGCATTTCCGAACAATGAAATGTTAGAAGGTACTTCAGACTATGATACATTGTACTGTTACCAACATTATGTCCATCATTTCTTGCACAAATCTATAACACCTAGAAATGTATTTGAGTACCACCAGTGGGAACACTGCCCAACACCTCCAAAAGGTAGTTCGCAAGCATTTGCGCAGAAATTCACATACTTCTCAGGGTTTAACACATCCGACCCGAAGTCATTTTATTATAAAGTGGCGAAAATTTCAGCTCAGAAAATTATGTTAACAAACACCAAACATATTTACTCTGCATCCTTTCTGAACCAGTTGTCAAAACAGGGTTTCGATCTATGGAAAGACACAATAGATTCAAAATCGATTTGGGGTTCTAGGGACTGGCAAGTCCGGGGAATAGAAGCACTTTTTAGAGCATGCATCATTACAAAGCAGATATTATTTCTGAATGAAACTGTGCAACAAACAACCTTTCTTGGATTAGCCAAAGGCAAGGAAATGACCACACCGGGGTTTCCAACACCATCACAGATGGGTGGGGGGCACAATTCGACTACACATGAGGTGAAATTAGATGACATTTTCCAGTACAACAGATCAGATCCTGATTGGACAGAATGGCTGGTTTGGCCCATTGACACTAACAAATGTCAGCAGAGATTTATGAATACAACCGAAGGGTTTAGTATCCATAGGCCAGACCCACGCTATGTACTGAGACATCACCCGGGGGTAGTGACATCCTATAGTGTTGGGAAGTTGTGCCTTGATTAGCTAGAGACCTCAACACTCACAGAAGTAAAACATCACTTGACCTTACTCACACCTGATGTGGATCTTAGGGACTTCTTATTAGGCCAAAGGAAAACACGTCAGAAACGTTTCATATATGCTGGCATTTATGCCTATTATAATGAAAACTGGAAAATATCCCAACAAGAGGCCGCAGAAAGAATACGAGAAATAGACCGTATTAACTTAGAAAAGGCATTAGCTGTAGCGGATAATGGGTTAACAACTTTGACCTCCAGGATTTACTCCTTAGGCAACATTGTGTCTTCGGCAATCGACATTTTAGAACAAGATCTGGCCTTGTTACAACACGGGCAATCTCAGCTACGTTCTATTATGATGTTGAGCTGGACGCTACAATCTTTGGGGGAGCCAAATATACAATGCTGCGTATTGAGAAACTGGAAAGGTTACCATTCACTGTAGCCGAATCACCATCAACAGAATGGCTAATTCATGGCCAAATCACTCTGCCGGTCACTACATTTCAGTTTCAATATTGCCTTGAGCAGAGGCAGGCAGGCAAATATGAAAAAATGGGTAAGGGATACATCAAGGAAACTTGGGAGTTACCATATGGATACCGATGCCGGAATGGGGATCGAGAAGTGTATCTGAGTGGTACAAACTGCAAGAATGCTTTAAGCGGTTCTCTCATGTGTCAAGATATTTCTCTGCACAGAGCCTGTAGCGGTTCAGTAGCGAACTTATCTTGTCACATGTCAGGGACCCCAGTGGCCATGATCACGCCCGTTTTCCAGCTGCTCTCGAATGGGAGTTACTTAATGCTAAATGATCAAGGTTGCTGTGGGATGCTTCCGGGCGTCGCCTATCTGGTCACTGTTAACTCCAGGGTTACTTGCTGTATGCAAGTATTGTTTCCACCACTGAACACAGTCAGGGAGGCGCCGTTATGGCCTTCACTGAACGTTTCTTTCATACAATTTGATACTCTGAGCAGATTGAAAGCCATCCTTTTACAGCAACCCGTGCCCTTAACCTCCGCTCGAGAAACCTATGAACTTCAAGTTGCAAGGACCTCAACTGAGATACAGGCGCTTATACGTACAAACTGCCCCTTTCATTTCGTAGAGATGGTGGGACGTATCTTCAATATGTCTGATACGAGCGGTATTGTACACCTATTTAAGACCATAGGGTCAGGACTGTTAAGCACCTTTCAGACAGTCCTCGGAGTAATCCCAAATTTTATACACTCCGTATTGGGAAGCGTATTTGGAGGATTCCCGCTTATCCCACTGCTGGTGGCAGGGGTCCTATTCATAATACTACTGCTACGCAATGGACGGCCCAATTCCCGAGGGAATGGTGAACACGCTCCTGGAGCAGAAATACAGTGAACGCATGGTACAACTTCTAGGCATTTCTTGCCTGGGAGAACTCAATGCCTCCTGGTTTCTATCCTTTCGACCAGTCTGGGTAGACTGCATCTTACCTGTGCTTCGATGCCTGCTTTGCGTTGGATCTTTGTCTAACATTTCCATCAGATGCGCCTCCGGATACTGACGCAATGCTGGACCCCATAAAGGCCCACGCTCTGCGTTCTCCTTAGCGGCTTCCGATTCTGATGAATGCATTCCTGGAGAATCCACAGGTGCCGTTTGCTCCTGCTGGGTTAGGTGACTCCTCCTCAGGCACCCAGGTAACAACTGCCGCACAAGCTGCCGCAGCACCGACTGTTTACAGTGCTACATTCCATCTATGTGCAATTGACGTTCTCTGTGAGGCGTTGGATTTGTCGTCTGCAGCAGCTAACACCGATAATATTGTGCTTCCCAGCCAGGACGCTTAATCTTGAATTGGCTCATCGTGTCCTGGGAAAGAATTCGGATTCTTCACTCGTTTCAAAATAAACGAGCAAAATTGGAACATTTCCTAAATTGACACTTTCGCTTGAGAAAAGCATGGCCTTCTTCCGCTTTGAGTGAAGCAACTTATATAGAGAAACAGAATAGACATTATTTTAGTGCCAATTGGAAATAGCTGATTATTAACATTTTAGGAAGTCATTTTTTTTTTAGATTTTAAAACCATGTTTTTACTTGCTTTTAAAAGTTTTAAATTGTCCAGATTTTAAGTATGGTCATTGTCTTCCTATTCGGAAGAGGAGTGGGTGTTATGTCCCGTATAGAGGCCCTATTGTAGACCCGTTCGTACATGCCCTAAAATGGACGTATTCATATTTGCCCTAATATGGTCATATTCGTACTTGCCCTATTATGGTCATAGCTGCATATGCCCAATTATGGTCATAACTGTACATGTCCTATTATAGTCATGATTCCTTATATAGGCATGATCTTTCCCCTACATTGGTCCTTGCTAGTACACAACGTGCTCTGAGGGCTGAACGTTATCTATCCTGTGGTTTTGAATACAGCAGGGTTTTCCCAAACACAGGCCCACACTGTACTCATCAATTATGCATGGCTCTCTAGGAATACACCACCTGCATAATATGTATGTACAAAGTTCACCCCTGACGTCTTCCTCATGTCTAACGACAGACCAATACAATCCATACTGAGGTCTGAGACTCTTTAGGGTATAAATACACCACATCTTGCCCCGGTAAGACAGAGGGAACCGAGACTTCCATGCTGACACACTGACCAGAGACGCTGAGGCTCCTGCATGCAGTCGCTCCAGCTGACAGCGGTCTGACACAGCCCTGACGGGGTGTCCAACTCGAGACCAGGACGGGGTCCCACACTCTCTCTATTCAGGTATGGGGGTTTGACTAAATCCTAGAAGGATTCTTGGCTCTTGGGCTTTTAGACCTATACACATATGCTAGGTACACTCAGGTACATCTAGTTAGGTATCGTAGGAGTACGCGCACTTGCATAATGCTTTTATATTCATGTATGTATTCATGATTATCGCAATATGGTAGAACTGTTCTATCCCTTTGCTTTTATCGTACTGCTGATAATATATCTCTGCTATTGTCTGCTGGTTGCCGCAGCACATATATTTTACACTAGAATAACAACTGTTCAATAAATACTTATTGAAACGCCCAACTGTTTATTCTGTGTAACTCTCTGAGACAAACCGAATAAGTAAGCACGAGTGACTGAGCGAAAGGTAGTACATTGTTTCCACGATTCTGAGGAATTTGGGTTGTCATGATCTAAGGTTGCCAGAAACTAATCTCTCCCCGAGAGGAGGAGATTCTAGTGGCACTGTGAGCTAGCTAATGCAAACCAGGCTAACATATACGTGGGGGTGCTCAGAGTCAGTCTACCACCAAGCCCACAGTATATGTTATCCAAACGCGCAGGTCCTGCAGGGGTACTATAGGAACTACACGACACCCCTTTGCTGTGTTGTTGCTTTGCTGGGTTGGCCTGCAGTTGCTGGTTCTGCCTTGGGCAGTGAAAGGACTGGACTGAACGTTCTCAACTTATTGCTGAGTATCTCCAGGGGCTTGAAGCAGAGCTTGACTCCTGTTCTGAAGTCTCAGGGACCGCAAAGTCTTCACAGACCTCTGGGTACCGCTTCTGGAACCGTGGTTTCAGTTGCCACAGAGGGGGGAAAGCAACTGACTCCGTCACTGGCTCTGTGTCCTGAAGGCACTGCAGAGAGCACCGTCCGCATCTCGCATTGCAACCCTGGTCTCACTGACGATGACAACCAACACCGCGGAGCCAGTGCTTGCACCGTGACCTGTGGGCACCGCACTCCGCACCGCCTTGCTTTACTTCGCCACCCTGGTCTCACCGATGTCGTCGCTGCACGCTGACCGTGGCTTCCGAGACCGCATCGCGGCTTAGGGGCACCGCTCCCAAGTCTCATGATGCACCGCCCCGTCCCACACCACAGTCAGGACTGACCGACGCCAGTACCCCGCAACCGGCTCTGTCGCCTGCACCGTGATCTGTCAGAACCGCATCGAGCACTGCCTTTACTCCGCACCGCAGCCCTGGTCTCACCGACGTCTCTGGACGACCGTCACCGAGCTGCTGCCTACACCGCGTCTTAAGAGCTCCGCTCCGCTTCACACCGCGACAGTTGCCAGGACCGGCCTGCACCAACGTGTTGGCCGCAACACAAAAGGTACTGTTTACGAGTCTGCCGACACCACGACCGATGCGGTCGGACGGAACTGTTGGAGTCTGTTCTTTTCAGCACCTCGGTAGCACCGGACAGTGCTACCGACTTCAAGGAACTGCATTTTAAGATTATTCTTGCAAAGTGCATATTTTTAAGTACTGTATGTTGGATTTTTATCGTTTTAGTCTTGTTTTAGATATATAAAATATTGGATATTTTTCTAAACTGGTGTGGTGACCTTTTGTAGTGTTTTCACTGTATTACTGTTGGTTATGTGCAAATGCTTTACACACTGCCTCTGAGATAAGCCTGAACTGCTCGTGCCAAGCTACCAAGGGGGTAAGCATTGGTTATTTTAGGAGTGTAACTCCCTTACCATGACTAGGAAGAAGGGTCCCTATTTGGACAAAGATACCTACCTCTGCCAACTAGAGATCCCCATTTCTAACATTGGTTGTCAGCAGTGAGGATAGGACTTGCGTTTGCTCTTGGCCTACAGTGATTGGTGTACACTACTACCATATCGCAGACCATTACATACCACATACTGGTTCTTTTTCTTTTTGGTCTATTTTTGATCTTGCCAGTTGTTGATAACTTGAACTTGCTATTGCATCATGCCTGACTCAAGAGCATCATCGGTTGCATCCTTGGAAGTGTCCTTTGAGGAGGAGAGGTTAGTTACCTACAACGTGAAGGAGTTGATGGCTATCTGCAAAAACCTCAAAGTCCAAGTCAGAGGCCTCACCAGGAAGTAGGAGCTACAAAAGGCGCTGAGGTCCTGGGTAGCAGCCAGGCATGCCAGTGGGCAGTCTGGAGATCTCAGTGGGGAGACAGAGGAGCCTAGTCCTAGGATGGATGTGCTTTTGGGAAGGGGGAACCCTCCAGGCCAGGCAGCAGTGGCCTGTCCCCACAGGAGGTGTTGGACAGGCGAGAGGCAAGGAAGTTTGAGTTAGACAAACTCCAGTTGGAGAATGAAAGGGAAGACAAAAGGATAACCTTGGAGGAATGGAAGATGATCTTGGATCATGAGCGTGGTATTAAGGAGCTGGAGCTAAGGATTAGGTCCAGCACAGATGGTGGCAGCAATTCTTCAGTGCAGACAGATAGAATTGAGCACATCCACAAGAATGTTGGCAATGAATTCAAGAAGGGGGATGACATACAAAGGTGATTTCAGGGTTATGAGGCATCTATCCACATGAATGGGGTCCCTGAGAAGAATTGGGGGGCAGGATTGTGGCCTCTTTTCCCAGAAGAGGGGAGGGACGCTTTAGTGGCTTTGGGTAAGGGGTATAACCTCATCTATGCTGACATGAAGGAGGCCCTTCTCACCAGGTATGGTTCTAACTCCTAAGAAGTACAGGGATCAGTTTAGGTCCAGTAGGAAAACTGATGCACACACTTGGTTGGAATGTGTAGATTTTATTTGCAGGTCACTGGATGGCTGGGTGAAGGGCAGTAATTGACAGATTTTCAGGGGCTCAACAATTTGATTGCATGGGAGCACTTATCTAATCTATGTTTTGCAGAGCTGCGCCAGCACTTGGTTGATAGTAAGCTAACTGACCACAGGAAGCTTGCTATGGAGGCAGACCGCTGGGGGAGTACTAGGGTCCACAAGAAGGTGTTTGGGGGAGACTCTTCCAAAGGTGGGCAGGATCCCCAGCAGAAGAGTGGGGGAGACAAGGGCAAAGCACAGGAGTTCTCTAAAGGGTCCCAAACTAATACCCAGGGTAAAGGTTCCCATCCCCCAGGAGATAAGAAACCAGGGGTCTCTTCAGGGAAGCCTGCAGAGACCGGCCCGCAAGTGCTACACCTGTGAGCAGGTGGGTCACTTGAAGGGGGACCCCAAGTGTCCAAAGAGGGCACAGCCACCCACCGGTGGGCAGACCAAGATGTTGGCTAGTGTAGTGCTTGGGGAGGAAGGGTACCCACAGTCGTCTCACTAGGGGACAGTGAGATGGTCCCAGGAAACCAGGTGCCTGATAACACTAAAAATGCAGCCCCTGGGTGACCATCAATGGGAAAAGGGTAGAGGCTCTCAGAGATACTGGAGCCAGTGTGGCCTCAGTCCGGTGTCATCTGATCTCTGAGGAGCAAGTAGTCCTCGGGGCATTCCACCAAGTAGTTGCTGTGGACAACTCAGAGTGCCAGTGTATGGTAGCGCTGGTTCCCTTTGAATGGGGGGGGGTCTCAGGTCCCTTGAGGGTGGTTGTGAGCGCTACCATGCCTGTAGATTGTCTGCTAGGTAATGACCTGGAGCAGTCCTTGTGGAAGGATGTTGAGCTCAGGTCTCACTTGGAGATGCTTGGGTTGCCAGAGTGGGCATTCTTGGCCACTTGGTCAATGGCAGCCGCAAGCCTGAAAACAGTGGCCCAGGTTCCTGCCAAGAGAAAGGGCAGGGGGCGCGGGAAACCCGCCCCTGATGTTCCCACAGTCTGGGAGGAGGCTGACCTTGAGGGGGATGCCCAGGTACCTTAAGGGGAGCAGGTAGCTGAACTGGGGGACATATCTGAGCTGACCCATTGGCAGCAAGAAGGTGGTCCCACCAGGGAAAACTCCTGCAGGGAGCAGAAATAATGCCCTTCTCTAAAGGGTTTGCGGCTGCAGGCTGCAAACCAGACAGCTGGTGATCAGTCTGGAACACACTGGATTTACTGGGAGAATGGTCTCCTATATAGCAAGCCTAAGGTCGCTGAGCCTGGGTCAGCCCTTGTGCTGGTGGTACCCCTGCGCTTCAGGACCTCCCTGCTGGATCTGGCACATGACGTGCCTTTGGCAGGACATTTGGGGCAGGACAAGACCTTTGACAGTCTTGTCACTCACTTCTTTTGGCCCCAAATGCGAAGGCAGTCAGATGGATATTGCAGATCATGCCAAACTTGCCAGGCAAGTTGTAAGAGTGTGAGGAAGTGTAAAGCTGCTCTCCAACCTTTTCCAGTTGTAGGAACCCCTTTTGAAAGGGTTGGGATGGATATTGTGGGGCCACTGCATCCCAAGACAGCCAAGGGCAACATGTACATCCTGGTCTTGGTGGACCATGCCACCCGGTACCTAGAGGCAATCCCTCTCAGGACAACGACGGCACCAGTGGTGGGCCGGGCGTTAATGGGGATCTTTTACCGTGTGTGCTTCCCCAGAGAGGTGGTTTCTGTCCGTGGGGCCAATTTCATATCCAAGTATATGACATTCCTGTGGGAGGAGTGCGGTGTGACTTATAAGTTCACTAGTCCTTACCACCCACAAGGTAATGGTTTGGTGGAGAGATTCAACCAAACCTTGAAGGGTATGATTAGGCTGTCCGGTTTTAGGTTTAAACCTATTATAACTGATAAAACCCCACCGAAAGGAAAATAGCCCTCACCAGTGTAAACATATAAACACTGAAAAAACACCTTTGCAACCACAAACTAAATGCCATTCAAAGAAAGGAAAAGGTGAGTGAAAGAGTCATTTCTATTTCTTCCTGAAGGGCTCAATACAATGTAACTTTGTTATATAAGGCAGCAGCAAAAAAGACTGGGCTAACATTATTCTGCTTGAGTGTTGTTGTTTAGGGATGTCACTAAAATATTGTTTCTTCTTCCTTTTGTCTTTTTCCGTTTTGTGGTCTTTGGTCTAATGATGCAGGGTTTAGAAGCATATTTTATGTCTTATTTAATTATTTTACAAACTGTAGAGAATCAGGAATTACATTTGATTCTTTCACTGATAGGTAAAATGGCTGGTTTCATACGAATCTTTCCGAATATGTACCATCACATTTACCCACAGACAAAGAATGGGTGAAACCCTTTGATACATCAGCCCCTTTTCTAGCGAGTCATTATTGATAGTAGGTGAATTGCCAAACACCCTAGGCTTTAAACATTCAATGCAAGGTGTAGTGACAGGTATATGAGAAAGAGTGCTGTCACCAAGCATCTGGGATAGTGGGGAAAACATGACACCAGATGTTTGGAAAACATGGAACGCAGTGTCACTTGGAATGCTGCTGCTAAAAGTTCTTGCCAAGTCCAACAAAGATTTGATGATTTTGTATGTATTTGCAGTATTTCAGCTACGTATATGAAAAAGTTGTGTGATGACCTGTCAAAATCAATACCTGAGCTGAAGTGCTTCCCTGTAAGAGATCCTTGTCATTTGCAAGATGGTATGCTGAAAGCATCTTTACAATCTTCAGAGTTAATGAAAAATGCTATTGACTTTGTAGTCCATTCTGGTGCACTGTTTCATTATGCGCGGGAACTAAAACACAAATATTTCTTATTTTGTGCTTTGTGTGGCCTCAATGAAAGAGTAATCCCAACTGTGTCATTTAGTCAGTAATTCTCAGTCCTAGAGGCCGTGAATGCTATATTATCCATGTGGCAACCGTTTACAGAATTTCTGCTTAGTGATGATTCCAAAAGTCAAGAAATGTGAGGCTCTTTGGTCGCATATTTATACTGATGTGAAAAGAAGTACACTCTACTGCATTCTTGTATTTTTACAGGAAAACATGATTGCTGTAGTGAGCATAATAAAAAAAACTAGAGTCTGAAAACACCCTTGTCTACCAAGTGTTCAGCTTAATTAGTGTAGATGTGAAATATCTCCTTGTGAGTTGGCTAGGCAACACTTTTAGTGACTTTGGCACTGCAACATGTTCCATGTTAGAATTCTTGCCACTTGGTAAGCAAAGAAATGTTGAGGAGAAAGTCAAGAAATTTCATTTTACAGTGCATGAGTAATGGCTGGCAATGATGAATAGAAATGTCCCTTCACCAACCATGGCATTTGAAGTCAATGAAGCCTCACTGAGGTACTCTGCACAAGTTCTAGATCTTTTCCGGAAATGGGAATTTTCTCCGGACTTTGTAAAGAACTGCTTAATTTTTGACTGCTTCAATAACTGAGGGCATATGCGCCCAGTTCAACGCATATTTTGCAGAACCTGTCCCAGAGAATCGCAACCTTCAGGTGCACCAGTATTGGCATGGAAAGCTATGTCAGTGGCCAGAGTTAGCAAATTGTTTACTGGCTGTTTTGGCGTTGCCTGTCTCAAGTGCCAATGTTGAGAGGGCCTTTTCACAGATAAATGTTTACATGGGAAGGAAAGAGCGAGTGTGCATGACCGAATACTCACTAAAGAAGTATTGTATGGTGCACTACAATAAGTTTGATTTTTAAAAATGTATTTGAACCTCATACACCCTGTATGCACACTGTCTATACACATGCACTATCAGTGCAGAAAGCAAGCAATAATAAAAGCAAAATGTTCCATAAACACTGGAAAACCACTGTTTCTGTTGTTCTAATTGCGCGAAAATTTGTAACCACTGATAAACACTGTTTTTAAGGTATTGAAAACACTGAAAACCCCCCACCAGAATTTACCAAAAATAGAAACTGAAAACAGGAAAGCCTAGGTATGATTAAGGGTTTAACAGAACCCATGAGGCGTAAGTGGGACATCCTCTTACCATGCCTTCTCTTTGCATACAGGGAGATACCACAGAAGTCCATAGGGTTCAGTCCCTTTGAGCTTCTGTATGGGCACCCTGTGAGAAGACCCCTCAGTTTGGTCAAGGAAGGCTGGGAGACAGCTCCCAGGAAAACTCCCCAGGATGTATATAGCTACATGCTGGCCTTCAGGACCCAAACTTCACGCTTCAAGAAACTCGCTCAGGCAAACCTGGAAGCAAGCCAGGAGGAGATGAAACGCTGGTACGACCAGAATGCTACTCTGGTAGAGTGTCAGCCTGTCCAGAAAGTGTGGGTCATGGCCCCAGTTGAACCTTGTGCCTTGAAGGACAAGTGAGCTGGGCCTTTTGAGGTGGTGGAGCGCAAAAGTAATGTCACCTACCTGGTGAATTTGCAGACTCCCAGGAATCCTTTGAGGGTCCTCCATGTGAACTGCCTCAAGCCTCCTTTTGAGAGGTCCGAAGTGAGCATGCTCTTGGTGACAGATGATGGTGTGGAAGAGGAGAGTGAACCTATCCCTGACCTCTTGTCTGCCAAGGAGCAAGGTGGGTCAGAGGAAGGTGTGAACCTCTCCCCTACACTGACCCCAGAGCAGCAGAGTGACTGTTGCCATTTGTTGGGCCAGTTTACCATGCTGTTCTCCCTGACCCCAGGTGTTACCTACTGGTATACCCATGACGTGGACACTATTGACAGCCTCCTGTGAAACACAAGATTAACAGGTTGACTGACTAGGTCAGAACCAGCATCAAAGAGGAGGTCTCTAATATGTTGGCGTTAGGGGTGATCGAGCCCTCCAACAGACCTTGGGCCAGCCCAGTGGTCTTGGTCTCAAAGGCTGCTGCACTCAGTGCCACTCCTGAACTGCAGGTCTGTGTGAAATACTGTGGGCTCAATGCCGTCACCAGGACTGATGCGCACCCCATTCCCAGAGCTGATGAGCTAATTGATCAGTTGGGAGCTGCTAAGTTCCTGAGCACGTATTATTTGACATCTGGGGACTGGCAGATTGCCTTAACTGATGAGGCCAAGGAGAGGTCAGCATTATCAACCCCAGAGGGGCATTACCAATTCTGGGTGATGCCCTTTGGATTGAAGAATGCCCCTGCAGCCATCGGTCAACCAGATGTTGGCTGGACTGGAGGATTTCAGTGCCGCCTACCTGGACGACATTGCAGTGTTCAGCTCCAGCTGTGAGGATCACGTGCAACATCTCTGGGAAGTGTTGAAGGCTCTGCAGAAGGTAGGCCTCATGATCAAGGCCAGTTAGTGCCAGATCGGTCAGGCCTCAGTGGTGTACTTAGGGCACCAGGTAGGAAGCCGCCAGGTGGCACCCCTACAGCTTAAGATTGACATCATTCTGGCTTGGGAGCCCCCCAAGACCCAGACAGAGGTGAGAGCCTTTTTAGGTCTCACAGGGTACTATAGGAGATTTGTTAAGGGCTATGGCACCATTGTTGCCCCCTTAACAGAGCTGACTCCCATGAAGCAGCGCAGGAAGGTGATCTGGACTGATGCCTGCCAGAAAGCTTTTGATGCCCTGAAGGCAGCCATGTGCACGGTGGACTGATGCCTGCCAGAAAGCTTTTGATGCCCTGAAGGCAGCCATGTGCATGGCGTCCGTGCTCAAGGCACCGGACTTCTCCAAGGAATTTGGTGCTTCAGAGCATGGTGTGGGAGTGGTGCTCTCACAACTGAATGAAGGGGCCTAGACCAGCCTGTAGTCTTCCTTAGCAGGAGACTACTCCCCAGGGAACAGAGGTGGAGTGCCATAGAAAGAGAAGCTTTTGCTGTGGTCTGGGCACTGAAGTAACTAAGACCCTACCTGTTTGGGACTCACTTCCGAGTTCAGACAGATCGCAGGACCCTCAGATGGTTGATTCAATTGAGGGGTGAGAACCCAAAACTGTTGAGGTGGAACATCTCCCTACAGGGAATGGACTTTATGGTGGAACACCGCCCTGGCACAGAACACGTCAACACTGATGGTCTGTCCAGGTTCTTCTGCCTTAGTGAAGAGAACTCCCAGGTAGTCGGGTAGTTCTCCCTACTTTCAGCTGGAGGGGACATGTGTTAGACCTGGCATCTTTTGGCGTGTTTCCCCTGTCTTTTTGCTTTCTGACCTCCTGGTTTTGACTCTGTTTTTGCTGGTTTAGTGTCCCTGCACACTTTCTCACTGCTGATCAGTGTTAAAGGGCAAGTGCTCCTATTGTAAATTATGTTATGGATTGGTTTTTCCATGATTAGAATATTTAATTTACTAGTAAGCCCCATGTAAAGTGCACTGAGGGTGCCAGGGCCTGTAAATCAAATGCTGCTAGTGGGCCTGCAGCACTGGTTATGCCACCCACACAAGCAGCCGGTAAAGGGTTCTCAGACCTGTCACTGGAGTGTCTGCTTGCAGTTTGTAACTGCCATGCCGACCTGGTAAGTGCACCCACTTAAAAGGCCCTAATCTTCCCTTTTCCTACATGTAAGTCACCCCTAGGGACATGGTGCAGTGTATATTAAAGGTAGGATATGTACTGATGTGTGTGACATGTCCTGGTAGTGAATTACAGTGTATTTCATTTTTTACTATGGAAAGACTATCTGTCCCATAGGATAGATTGGGAGTTTGCTTATAACATCTTATAAGCATATCTTCCCATTTGGACAAGATAGGGAAAGAGGGTTTAGTATGCAATATAAAAATGCATCTTCTATTAAAGATGATTTTTATGTTCTGTGTTTGAAAATACCACTTTTAGAAAGTAGGTATTTTTTTGCCTAGCCATACTGTTTGCCTCTGCTGGGTTTGTGTATTGGCTGTCTGGCTTTGGAGTGACAGGAGCTGGGGATGTGCATTCACTTCAGACAGCCACTGGGGGGGGGGTCGAGGTGTGTCCCGCCTTTCCTGGATGAGTCAGGGCTGGGCTGAATAGACCTGAGCTGCATTTAGAGTAGTGGGAGGAGATTTCCTTGCACCTGAATGGACCTGGTCTGCCTTGGACAATGCTGTCTCCACCTCCTACCAGGAAGCCGGGCCAGAGAGGACAGAACTGGTTTGGGCTGCGCACAGACACTCTCTGCCCCAGAGAACAAAGAAAAATGCAGTATAAATATTGGGGCCCAAACCCCAGATCTTTAGAACTCATTTGAATCCAGGAACCTGCGTAGAAGAAGAGTTGGAAGAGCTGCCAGGAGGAGTACTGCCTCTTTGCTGTGTTGTTGCAGTGCTGGCTTGGTCTTCAGTTGCTGCTTCTGCCTTGGGTAGTGAAAGGACTGGACTGAAGTTACTCAACTTGTTGCTGAGTTTCTCCAAAGGCTTGAAGTAGAGCTTGCCTCCTGTTCTGAAGTCTCAAGGACCGCAAAAACTTCAGCGACCTCTGGGTAACATATCTGGAACCGTGGTTTCAGTTGCCACAGAGGGGGGAAAGCAACCGACTCCGTTACCGACTCCGTCGCTGGCTCTGTGTCCTGAAGGCACCGCAGAGGGCACTGTCCGCATCTTGCACCGCAACCCTGGTCTCACCTACGACGATGACCGACACCACCAAGCCATTGCTTTCACCATGATCTCTGGGCACCACACTCTGCACCACCTCGCTTCACTTCGCCACCCTGGTCTCACTGACATCGTTGCTGCATGCTTACCGTGACTTCCGTGACCGCATCGTGGCTTGGGGGCACCGCTCGTAAGTCTCATGATGCACCGCCCCGTCCCACACCGCAGTCCGGACTGACCAACGCCAGCTCCCCACAACGTGCTCTGTCGCCTGCACTGTCAGTACCGCATCGAGCACCTCCTTCACTCCGCACCGCAGCCCTGGTCTCACCGACGCCGCTGGACGACCGTCACCGAGCCGCTGCCTGCACCGCGACTTGAGGGCACCTCACGCCGCACCGCTCTGCTTCACACTGCAACCGTGACAGTTGCCACAACCAGCCACACCAACGTGTTGGCCGCAACACAAAATGTACTGTTTACGAGTCTGCCGACACCACAACCGACGTGGTCGGATGGAACTGTTGGAGTCTATTGTTTTCAGCACCGCGGTAGCACCAATTGGAGCTACCGACTTCAAGGAACTGCATTTTAAGATTATTCTTCCAAAGTGCATATTTTTAAGTACTGTATGTTGGATTTTTATCGGTTTGGTCTTGTTTTAAATATATAAAATACTGGATATTTTTCTAAACTGGTGTGGTGTCCTTTTGTAGCGTTTTCACTGTATTACTGTTGGTTATGTGCAAATGCTTTACCCACTGCCTCTTAGATAAGCCTGAACTGCTCGTGCCAAGTTACCAAGGGGGTGAGCAGGGGTTATTTTAGGAGTGTAACTCCCTTACCCTGACTAGGAAGAAGTGTCCCTACTTGGACAAAGGTGCCTACCTCTGCCAACTAGAGATCCACATTTCTAACAACAACTCTCACTTTTTTAACCAGAAACAAACGTACTTAAAAACATACCTACAGCATATATCAGAGGCTACCTATATATACCAAAACATACATTGAAAACATCACAAACTAATTTTACACCCTGCTAGTAACAGTACAAACGCACACTTTGCACTACTAACTTTAATCTATATTTAAACACTCCATTTTAAACTCTGCCTAGCAGTGTTATATTATACATCTCACTTAGAATAATAATTAAAGAACATTTGTCACCATCTGTGCACATACAAATCTGCCCTCAAATTATCCAAAAATGACACTAAAGAATATGTAAAGATAGCTGTCACCTTACACAAATTCATAATTCATGTACACCCACAGTGCATGCTTTCCACATTCAATTGTAACTGCTCTAGTCCTCTTTTATAATAGACCAAATATGACTACAACTCCCACAATTCAGATCAAAACATTGTAAGCAGAACACCATGTATACACACATAAAACTATCACATCTTATACTACATAATTATATAGAAGTTTAACCATTAGTGTATACACTTTCTTTCTACCACTTACACAATAGAGTAAAGGAGAAGAACTGCAATATGCAGGTCTATGGAAACACGTTGTAAACTAACCTCAGAGACACCTATTCTGCACCTCAGACAAAGTGTGTCTTACTCATCCTATTAATTGTAATATAAAAACATGCAAGCTATCAATTATAAACCACCTTATCTTTTTTAAATACTTTTTTAAATATTTCAAACTGCTTTTTTACAATATATTATAAAAATATACTTTCTTCATCAATTTTTGTATTTATAAAAAAATGTAATTGACATACCAGAAGATTGAGTTCGTTGGTAAAATCACTTTTTTCTTATTAGATAGATGCAATACTCTCAGGTTTTGTAAAAACTTAGCATAATAATGGCACACCACTCCCATGCAAAACAACCATAAATGGCAACCTTCTGAACTTTGCATTGCATGATACTGCAAAAGTCAGCAAATAAAAACATTCCTTTCATATTTGATTGATGTAATTGCATTTGCTGAATGGCTACTGTCTGTTAACCCTTTCACTCCTGTTTAGAGGTATCCCAAAATGCATGCCTTTGTGTCAATAATCCTAACTTAATCGCGATGAGTTTGTGAACAAAAGCGGGACTCGGAAAACCTACTTTCATTTATACTTTTATGTTTTTATCACTGTACTATACTTTATTGGAAAATCCTCACTAGGGACTCTTACCTACGTTATAAAACAATAAACCTAAACCTCTCCAATTCATAAAAACTGATACCTGTCTCTTTAAGTGCCCTTCCCCAAATGTACCCTCTGCACATTCTCCATAGAAACCCACTGGAACCAGTACGTCAGAAGTTCATAGAACATTCTAGAAGGGCAATACTACTTACAATGTGAACTACAGCAAGCATGGTTTACTGCATATTCTGTAAAGCATATACAAGTCTGTATTACATTTTTTCGTATTTACCACAACCAATCAAACATCTATTTACTAATCATCATTTCCAGACGCTACCTACTTTTATTCACCTGCATATTTCCTGCAACCAATCAATTTTTTTTTTTTTTAAATCACCACATGCATTTTAACTGCCTTTCATTGTACCAACTGCATCATTCAGCTGTAGCTTTCTCCTGTCTGCTACTGCTGCTTCACTTCAAAATGCTTAGAGTGTAGATTGTGGGACACAGCTATGTGTATTGGGCTGGTGAGGCTGAAAGGAAGAGAAGTATTGACAGGGACTTGAGTTTGGCTAATGTGGACATAACTTGGATTGGGCAGAGTGGATTAAAGTCTCATCAATTGCTGCCTTTGGTTAAAAGCGTTGTGGATTTATCAGCCCCTGACCTCATGATTGTGCACTGTGGTGGCAATGACCTAGGCACATTTAATGGGGTAGGACTGGAAATCCAAATGAAGGATATATTTACTGAATTGATGATGTTTTTCCCTCACACTGTCTTGGTGTACTCTAACATATGCCAAAGGCAAAAATGGAAGTGGTCTAATCATTTCTGTCCACAGATTGACAAAGCAAGGAAACATGTTAATTAAACTTTTTGCATTCCTCAGAGACCATAACATGGGCCCAATCTATAACAACAACCTGCGTTTTGACATACATGGAATTTATTGAAATGATGGAGTGCACTTTACAGACGAAGGCAACAGGGTGTTTCTAAGTAACCTGAAACTCTGCATCGGGTCTCATGTGTAGCTGTCATATACACACAATCAACACAAAGGCTCTTGTCAGAGCCACCCTAGTAGGTGAAATATTGTTCATTTTTTTATAAATATCCTTTTTTGTTTTGTTTTTGGGAATCTTCGACGTCGCCATGATCGCGAATAAGTTGCGAAATTACAAAACAAAAGCAGACATTCAACGTCCATCAGCACATACAAAAATAATAACAAAAAAAATCCATTCTAATCATTGCACTACACATATTGTTAGTTGTTTAAGCTGTGTTTTTGTAGGGTTTGTGCACTCGTTTTTTGACTAGGAGAGTGAGTAAAGTTTTATACAAACAGTATTGTTAGAAGACAAAGTTTGTTAGGCCCTTACCTGCAGAAATCCAAAGTGTGGATTGAGCCTGTCTGTCTCCTGGGAGATTCTGAATAGAGGAGCAGCTTCCAACTCCCTGGCCAGCTAACCTTGCCTGAGGACGCAGGGACCTTATATAGTCTGCTATTGGATGGTACATGTGTGCACTGATTGGTGGTTGCATCTGGCGGTTCTATTGAATTAGGGTTAGTGTTCTCATTGGTTGGGTATTTGAGGGTACTGATTGGTTCCTGGGTCAGTGATTCTATTGATGTAGGGCTTAGGGTTAGTGATCTGATTGGTGGATAGGTTTAGGATTTCGGATTGGTTCCTGGGGCTGGGCTTTCTATTGGACATAGGACTTAGGGTTTCCTGTGTGATTGGCTGCTGGGATAAGGGTTGGGACTAGGCCTAGGGTTAGGCTTTCTATTGGATATAGGGCTTAGGGTTTCCTGTGTGATTAGCTGCTGGGACTAGGGTTGGGACTAGGCCTAGGGTTAGGCTTTCTATTAGATATAGGGCTTAGGGTTTCCTGTGTGATTGGTTGCTGGGAATAGGGTTGGGACTAGGGTTTGGATTTAGGCCTTCTATTGGACGTATGGTTTAGGGTTTTGTGCCTGATTGAGTGCTTGGACTAGGGCTATGATTGGTTGTAAGGGCTTGGTGTTCTATTGGTTATAGGGTTTAGGGCTAGTGTTGTGATGGGTTAGGGCTAGGGTTTCCATTGGCTGAAGGAGTCACCTGATTACTAGGACTATATAAGGCCAGGGTTCTATGTGTCTCAGCTTGGGCTTTGAGGCTAAGGATGGAGAGGACAAGGGTGAGTGCCTGTTTGAGCCTGTTTGAGACTGGTCGGGACCAGGGCCAGAAATACTGCCCAAATTCCTATACACCAGCACCCACCCTACCCCACCCACATCCACAACCAGAGTAGCATATTCACAGCACATGTACTCTACTCATATATTACAAACTAACCCTATCCAAAATTCTACATCTCATCACCCACTACAAAACCACGCATACCACACCTATACAGCCTTCTATCCCAGCTACCGCACATTTCCATCATCACCTCCAAACAGTACACAACTCTGTCCCATACCACTAACCAATCCACTCATGACTAACACAGCCCAATTCCACACCACACTGAACTATATCCCAACCAGACACACACTCCCCACTCTAATTACTCCTAAGAGACCCATTTTTGTCACTAACAAGCCTATACTCAGCCTTCCATCATTTCTCCAACCAACACTCTCCTCTTCTTTCAACCACAATAAGACAACCACACAACACTTACACTTCACTGCACCACACATATTACCTCTTGCAGCAAGCAAGTCTAAGACTTACACTCTTAACTCTACTTCATCCCCTCTTACACACAACAAACACTGTACTCACAAACACATCACCACCCCCTTTACCTTACAACTTTCACTCACAAACAATACTATACTAACAAATCCATCTCATAAAACAAATACATCTGCATCTCCTTTCACTACTCCTCAAAAACAAAACATATCACGAACACCAGCACAACAAAATCTTTCAAGCACAACACCTCATAATACTTACTATCACAAACTACAAACATACACGTACCTTTCAAATGACACAAATGAACAAACTCCAATACCAATCTTTCTCTCTTCCACTACACCCAACACATATACAGCATCACAGCAACTCTCTTTTAACCTCCGCTCATCCATTGGATAATTTAGAACCTTACTAGATGCCCCACATGCTGCACCACCACCCCTAAATCATACACCTTCCCCCTAAACAGACGCAAACAAAATAAGCCGTGTGCCACAACTCACAGCTTCGCTTCTCCATGTTTACTGCACAACAAGGTTACACTACAAAAACAACACAGCACACCAACTCACTCTCAAAAACCATCTCCACCACCTACGCACGCAGACCCATCAAAATACCTTCTTAGCCTGCTGGATGAAGAACACAATACAGAAAAGCTACACGATTGCTATCCTCATATGACTAATACCTACGCTAAGGACACACATGCTGCAAGCCCACAAAATACTGCTCACTCCTCTACGAAACAAAGTCACACTAGCTCCAAAGCACATTCTCTAAACTGTCTACTAATAAATGCTCGATCACTCTCTAAGAACAAACATCACATCCACGACCTTCTCACTGACGCAAAACCAGACATACTATTCATAATTGATTCATGGTTGATAGATGATATGGCTTTTGTCCTGCATGAAGCCGTTCCTCTAGGCTGTCAAACGATCACCCAAAATCGTATAGGCAAAAAAGGAGGTGGCCTAGCTGTTGTGTTCAGGCAAACATTACATATCACTAAAGTTGACAATGTCTCCATAAAATATTGTAAGGCCCTTTTCACCAGATGCAGTCCTACACCGTCTTGCTCCTGTAACTTCCTTCTCCTTTACAGACCTCCACCTAGCAAGGCAACATTCCCAGATGCATGTGTAGACACACTTTCAAACCTGATAACACTACAATCCAACCTATGCATTCTGGGTGACCTCAACATTTGGTTTGACAAACCAAATATGCCCCATCCGAAAACAATCATCGCTGGCCTAGAAGCACTGAACCTGCATCATATCGTCCACAAACCCACACACATCGCTGGACACATCCTAAATGTCATTTTTGCTAATACAGAACTAGTTACCTTTCAAACGATGACTCCGGTGGTCAGACCACCATTTGCTTGCCTTCCAACATAAAACAACACTAAGCGACGCACCTAAAACCACCTTGCGTGCATCCACCTATCGCCCGTGGAACAAACTCAATTTGGAACACTTAGAAACACAACTAACATCCAGTACAGATCTAGAAACAATATATTCTGTTCAAAAACTATATGAGTCACTACAGGAAGCTTTTGATATCCTGATACCACTAAAGACCACACAACAACCAAGACAAACTTCATCTACAGAAAATTAACAAATTGTACAAGTCAGCTATCAAAAAAGCAAAGAAAAAATACTATTCAGACAGAATTCAAAATGCTAAATGTGCAAATAAAGAATTCTATAAAATTCTCAATGAATTTCGTAAACCAAATTGCCTAGAAGCAGCTCATCCCGTACTCAAGAGTTCACAGACAAACTGGCTAATCATTACATGGACAAAGCAGACATATTGGATTCATACTTAAAACAGAGACAAAGCATCAGCACTAACCCATTTACAAAGCTACAATCCAAGAATGCTCTAACCCAGCCTCTCCGTTCTTGCCAACACATTTCACATGATGAATTAATAGACCTGGTCAAAGCAAGCAGGCCTGCCGGCAGCCCTTCTGACCCGTGTCCACCGCAAACCGTCAAGACAATTCTTCTAACAACCTCTGCTGCCACTCCAGTAAGGAGAAGCATCAACAACTCCTTAAATACCGAAATATTTCCAGAAGAACTCAAAAAGTCATACAAACGCCCATTACTGAAGAAAACAAACTTGGACCTGCTGAACCCTGACAACTACAGACCGATTTCAAATGGAGCTTTGCTGGGCAAACTGATAGAAAGAGCAGCTTTCGCCCAGATGTCACAATTCATTGAAGAGAATGCTATACTTTCAGACTTCCAAACGCGATTCCGTCCCGGAAGAGGCACAGAATCTGCTCTCCTTGCCATCTGGGATGACCTGAAGAACACAGTTGACTGCAATGGGGTTGCTACGCTACTTCACTTGGACCTCTCGGCTGCCTTTGACACTGTTGACCATGACACTGTGCTACAAAGACTCTACAAGCCGGCATAGAGGGAACTGCTGTAGACTGGATCGTGTCCTACCTTCGCAACAGAACTAATGTCATCCATACCCCATCTTTCTCGTCCAAACCGTACTTCACAAAAGCAGGGGTTCCTCAAGGCTCTATTATCTCACCCATGCTTTTCAACATCTACATGAAGTCATTACCTGCACTGATCAATCGATTTCACCTCACGTGCTATAACTATGCAGATGACACACAAATGCTCCTTCAACTGGAATGCCCCAAAGAAATTGGAAACTCGCCAATTTTCAGTTGTCTCAGAGCCGTGGATCAATGGATGATGTGGAGCCATCTCAAATTGAATGCTTCCAAAACAGAAATACTCACGTGTGGTGATTGGAAACATTATGACCCGCTAGCCGTGTGGCCTGATAATCTGAGAACACCGCCTAAAATATCGAAGGAAGTAAGAAACCTCGGAATGACCATGGACTCCAAGCTATCGATTAATGCCCAAGTGGACAAACTAACAAGATCAAGCTTTGTTGCTATAAAAACTCTGCGACAAATCTTCCCCCATTTGGGATTTTCATACAAGATCCAGGCTACCATCTACCTTGTTTTGTTCAAACTCGATTACGCCAATACCCTCTTCCATGGATCACCTTTAAAGACCATGAAAAGACTACAACGGATTCAGAACTCGGCTGCCAGACTACTCTTTCATATAAAACCACAAGACCATATCTCCCCTGCCTTAAAAGCCCTGCATTGCTTACCGGTTGCCAGAAGATTCACGTTCATGCTGCTTTGTATCACCCACAAAGCAATACATGGAACGGGAGCACTCTTCATCAGGAATAAAATCACCAAACACATTCAACAAAGGAACCTCTGCTCTAGAGTGGCACCTCGCCTCAAAATCCAAAGGTACAAGAAAAAAACAATGGGTGGCACATCATTCTCTGTTCAAGCGGCCAAACTATGGAACTTTTTACCCCCCAACATAAGATCCATGGGTAACCACCTTATCTTAAGAAAACTACTCAAGAATTGGCTCTTCCCCACATAACCACCATACACAAACAGACAGAAATATACCGCATATCTCTCTGTAGATAAGCATTTATTTCTACTATAGATATGTACCTATATATGGTTATTGCTTTGTATAAACGTGTAAAATACATATGTTTTAAAAAAAATATTATATATAGATATTCATTAGTTCTGCTTAACAAATGTAAATATTACTGATAGTTACATTATTCTATGTTTTAACATGTATATAATTACTGCATAAATAATTAAATCTTTTTATCATAAATATTTATCTACAATGCTTCACTATTAATCTCCCCCCAAAAAATATATATAAATAAATAAAACTAATTTAAAGTACAACACTTGAAAGCCAGAGTTTATTTAATGCATCTTTAATCTACATATACTACCTTCCTTTATGCATCTATATACCTTCCATATACTTATGGATCTATATCTTTATTACTTTTGGATCTATATATTTATTACTTTTACTTATTTTTTACTTTTCTTCTAATTCAGCATATCCAATGCACTACTCTATTTTTCACCCTATACCTCTATCAATATATCCATTACCTCCACTCTCTCGCTCATCCCAAACACCATACCACTACTATGACCCCCAAAATAACCCTTTCAAGACTCTTCCCTACTCCACCCTTCCTTGCATCATCTCATACCATTGTTTACTATTCCGATCCCCCAAAACAAGCCTTTCTAAACCCTCTCTCTGACTCTTCCCCCTCCACCTCCTTTTACTCATAGACATCCCTTTTACTCATCCCAATCCCCCTCCTACTGCTATGAGCTCTGTCGTGTAGCTCCTATAGTACCCATGCAGGACCTGCGCGTTTGTGTAACATAAGCTGTGGGCTTGGTGGCAGACTGACTCTGTGCACCCCCACCGCTTATGTTAGATTGTTTTGCATTAGCTACCTCGCAGTGCCACTAGTGTCTCCTCTTATCGGGGAGAGATTAGTTTCTGGCAACCTTAGAACATGACAACCCTGATTCCCTCAGAATCGTGGAAACAATGTACTACCTTTCGCTCAGTCACTCGTGCTCACTTATTCGGTTTGTCTCAGAGAGTTACACAGAATAAACAGTCGGGCGTTTCAATAAGTATTTATTGAACAGCTGTTATTCTAGTGTAAAATATATGTGCTGCAGAGACCAGCAGACAATAGCAGAGATATATGATCAGCAGTACGATAAAAGCAAAGGGATAGAACAGTTCTACCATATTGCGATAATCATGAGTACATACATGAATATAAAAGCATTATGCAAGTGTGCGTACTCCTACGATGCCTACCTAGATGTACCTGTGTGTACCTAGCATATGTGTGTAGGTCTTAGAAGCTAAGAGCCAAGAATCCTCCTAGGATTTAGTCGAACCCCCATACCTGAATAGAGAGAGTGTGGGACCCCGTCCTGGTCTCGAGTTGGACACCCCGTCCGGGTTGTGTCAGACCACTGTCAGCTTGAGCGACTGCATGCAGGAGCCTCAGCGTCTCTGGTCAGTGTATCAGCATGGAAGTCTCGGTTCCCTCTGTTTTATCGGGGCAAGCTGTGGTGTATTTATACCCTAAAGAGTCTCGGTCCTCAGTATGGTTTATATTGGACATGAGGAAGATAAAGGTGTGAACTTTGTACATACATTATGCTGGTGGTGTATTCTTAGAAAGCCATGCATAATTAATGAGTACAGTGTGGGTGTGTGTTTGGAAGAACCCTGCTGCATTCAAAACCACAGGATAGATAACGTTCAGCCCTCAGAGCTCGTTGTGTACTAGCTGGGACCAATGTAGGTGAAAGATCATGCCTATATAAGGAATCATACTATAATAGGACATGTACAGTTGTGACCATAATTGGGCATATGCGGCCATGACCATAATTGGGCAAGTACGAATATGACCATATTAGGGTAAATATGAATACGTCCATTTTAGGGCATGTACGAACAGATCTACATTAGGGCATCTATGCGGGATATAACACCCACTCCACTTCCGAACTGGATAATAAATGACCATACTTAAAATCTTGGCAATTTAAAAAATTTTTTAAAAGCAAGTAAAAACATGGTTAAAAAATCGTTAAAATTTTTTGGTGCTTTAAATTTTTTTTTTTAAATTCAGCTTTTCCTAGTTGCCACTTAAAAGTCAATATCGTCTCTCTATAGAAGTTGTATTACCATAAGCAGGAGAAGGCCATACTTTTCTCAAGCGAAAGTGTCAATGTAAGAAAATGTTCCAAATTTAGATCGTTTTATTTTGAAACGAGTGAAGAAGCCGAATTCTTTCCCAGGACACAATGAGCCAATTCAAGATTACGCATCCTGGCTGGGAAGCTCAATATTATCGGTGTCAGCTGCTGTAGATGACAAATCCAACGCCTCACAGAGAACGTCAATTGCACATAGATGGAATGTAGTACTGCGAACAGTCGGTGCTGCGGCAGCTTGTGCAGCAGTTGTTACCTGGGTGCCTGTGGAGGAGTCACCTAACCCAGCAGGAGCGAACGGCACCTGTGGATTCTCCAGGAATGCATTCATCAGAATTGGAAGCCGCTGGGGACAACGCAGAGCATGGGCCTTTATGGGGTCCAGCATTGCATCCATGTCCGGAGGCGCATCTGATGGAAATGTTAGACAAAGATCCAACGTGCATTCTTCTCCGCAGAACAGGCATCGAAGCACAGGTAAGATGCAGTCTATCCAGACTGGTCTAAATGATAGAAACCAGGAGGCATTGAGTTCTCGCTGGCAAGAAATGCCCAGAAGTTGTACCATGCGTTCACGGTATTTCCGCTCCAGGAGCGTGTTCACCATTCCCTCAGGAAGTGGGCCGTCCATTGCGTAGCAGCAATATTACAATCAGGATTCCTGCGATTAGAAACAAGATGAGCGGGAATCCTCCAAATACGCTTCCCAATACGGAGTGTATAAAATTTGGGATTACTCTGAGGACTGTCTGAAAGGTGCTTAACAGTCCTGAACCTATGGTCTTAAATAGGTGTACAATTCCGCTCGTATCTGACATGTTAAAGATACGTCCCACCATTTCTGCGAAATGAATGGGGCAGTTTGTACGTATGAGTGCCTGTATCTCGGTCAAGGACCTTGCAACTTGAAGTTCATAGGTTTCTCGAGTGGAGGTTAAGGGCACGGGTTGCTGTAAAAGCATGGCTTTCAATCTGCTCAGAGTATCAAACTGTATAAAAGAAACATTCAGCGAAGCCATAACGGCGCCTCCCTGACTGTGTTCAGTGGCGGAAACAATACTTGCATACAGCAAGTAACCCTGGAGTTAACAGTTACTAGATATGCGACGCCCGGAAGCATCCCACAACAACCTTGATCATTTAGCATTAAGTAACTCCCATTCGAGAGCAGCTGGAAAACCGGGCGTGATCATGGCCGCTGGGGTCCCTGACATGTGACAAGATAAGTTCGCCACTGAACCACTGCAGGCTCCGTGTAGAGAAATATCCTGACACATGAGAGAACCGCTCAAAGCGTTCTTGCAGTTTGTACCACTCAGATACACTTCTCGATCCCCATTCCGGCATCGGTATCTATATGGTAACTCCCAAGTTTCCTTGATGTATCCCTTACCCATTTTCACATATTTGCCTGCCTGCCTTTGCTCAAGGCAATATTGAAACTGCAACGTAGTGACCGGCAGAGTGATTTGGCCATGAATTAGCCATTCTGTTGATGGTGACTCGGCTACAGTGAATGGTAACCTTTCCAGTTTCTCAATACGCAGCATTGTATATTTGGCTCCCCTTTGTGCCATTTCTGTCTGTTTATCAGTTAGATTGTATTCTGAGAACAGAGACGTGGTGTTTATAAAACGCCATGGCACATAGCCTGCACGCAAAGATTGCAGCGTCCAGCTTAACATCATAATAGAACGTAGCTGAGATTGCCCGTGTTGTAACAAGGCCAGATCTTGTTCTAATATGTCGATTGCCGAGGACACAATGTTGCCTAAGGAGTAAATCCTGGAGGTCAAAGTAGTTAACCCATTATCCACCACTGCTAAAGTTAATACGGCCTATTTCTTGTATTCTTTCTGCGGCCTCTTGTTGGGATATTTTCCAGTTTTCATTATAGTAGGCATAAAGGCCTGCATATATGAAACGTTTCTGACGCTGTTTCTTGGGTCACAGTAGAAAGTCTCTAAGATCCATGTCTGGTGTGAGTAAGGTCAAGTGGTGCTTTACTTCTGTCTGTGTTGAGGTCTCTAGCCAATCAAGGCACAACTTCCCAACACTATACGATGTCACTACCCCTGGGTGATGTCTTTGTACATAGAGTGGATCTGGCCTATGGATACTAAACCCTCTGGTTGTATTCAAAAATCTCTGTTGACATTTGTTTGTGTCAATGGGCCAAACAAGCCATTCTGTCCAATCAGGATCTGATCTGTTGTACTCGAAAATGGCATCTAATCCTACCCCTTGTGTAGTTGAATTCTGCCCCCCACCCATCTGTGATGGTGTTGGAAACCCCGGTGTGTTCATATCCTTGCCTTTGGCTAATCCAAGACAGGTTGTTTGTTGCACAGTTTCATTCAGAAATAATATCTGCTGCGGAATGATGCATGCTCTAAAAAGTGCTTCTATTCCCTGGACTTGCCAGTCCCTAGAACCCCAGATTGATTTTGAATCTATTGTGTCTTTCCATAGATCGAAACGCTGTTTAGACAACTGGTACAGAAAGGATGCAGAGTAAATATGTTTGGTGCTTGTTAACATAATTTTTTGAGCTGAAGTTTTCTCCATTTTATAATAAAATGACGTCGGGTCGGATGTGTTAAACCCTGAGAAGTATGTGAATTTCTGTGCAAACGCTTGTGAACTACCTATTGGAGGTGTTGGGCAGTGTTCCCACTGGTGGTATTCAAATACATTTCTAGGTGTTATAGACTTGTGTAAGAAATGATCACCAAAATGTTGGTAACAGGACAATGTATCATAGTCTGAAGTACCTTCTAACATTTCATTGTTCGGAAATGCTGCAGTTTTTCTAAATCAGACATCATAGCATTTACAGTTTCAGTGTCCCAGTCATCAGAAAATGTACTGGAGGTAATGAAATCACTTAAAGAAATTTTAAATACATGTTTTAGCTTTAAAAGTTCAGTCGGACCTAATATATCATAATCAATCTTGTCCCATACTATACCGTCCGGTATAGGAACTGCTGTGATGTTCACTGAAGACAAGTCTCTTGGTTCACGATGTGAAGACTGGTGTGGTTTTAAAATCAAATTGACTCTTTGGGCTGTAGAGCTTGGCTGGAGGTATCGTCCATTAATAAGCATACTAAAAGTTATTATTAAACCTAGCCAGAAAATGAAGAATAAAATCCCAGTGATATACCATAGTTCTATCCAAGGTGACACCAGGTAAGTCTTTCTAAAAAAGTTCAAAAAGTCATTGAGTTTCTGTGTGAGTGATTTTTTGGCTGGCGTCGTTTCCGGTTCACTTAGATCTAGTGAAAACGTATCAAAGTTCATGAAATAGCCAGAAGAAGTTCGATCAATTGTTGGAATTGCATCGGGATTTGTTGAAATTGCTGTGTTCTCTTGTCGAGGCACATTGACGTAGATGTCTGTATTAGGTCTGATTGCAACTTGGTTGTTAAGTTGATTTTCATTTTGAAGATGAATTTCTTGTTGAAGTGGACCAAGTTCCATAGCATTGTTGCTTAGTTCTTCATTCCGTACAGGTGGCTCTTCAAACGTGATGAGTCTTTCTGTTTGAACTTCTTGGATTGTAGCGAGAGGAGGGCGTCTGCTACTGTGGAGTCTACGAGGTCTACTGTTTAGTATTGGCCACATAGTGTGGTTTGATTAAGTCAATTGAGACGAATCTTTTCTCCTTTTTTCCGGCAAGAGGCGGCAGAAGTACAGTTCTTGTGCCGTGGATTGCAAGGACCGGTACAGGCTTTCTGTAGGATGGCCCAAATTCTTTCTTGTCAGCAATCTTCTCTCTGATTAGATCCCCGGGTTTTGGGATCCAGATAGGTCTTGCCGTTACTGCCTTGACTTCCTCAGTGGCGGCCTGTTTCTGGAGCACGTTACTTTGTTGTGTCCTGGATTCATTTAGATCCTGTAAAACAGCCAAACGATCATGGATATCAAATGGTTTTTCATCCGCCACTGTGCCTTCACAATCAAGATCAGGTACCCACATTCTTGTCCCGAATAGGACCTCGTAAGGAGTGACACCTCCTAGAGAGCTTCTTGGCTGATTATTGAGCGCGCGCTGTACCCCATAAAGGTGATCGACCCATCTACCGCCCTTGCTGTTAAAGATTGCTTTAAGTCTCGGTTTTTCCTCTCCACAGCAGAATTTTCCTCGGGATGGTACGGAGAGGAGTACCGCAATGCTACGCCCATTCCTTCCATGGCCTCTTTGTAAGCCCGAGAGCTAAACGCCGTACCACGGTCAGAATGTAACGTGCCAACTGCGTATGTGCCGATAAAGACTCGCAAATCTTTTATAACAGTTCGAGCGTCAGCCGAGCGCTGAGGCCAAACCCATAGGAATCTAGAGCAGGAATCCACTGCAACCATGATATATTTCTTGGACCCATCAGATTGTAAGGGTCCGCAGTGGTCCAAATACACACATGCGAGAGGTTTGTCTGATTTCAGTAATGGTGTCTGCGCTGGGCGTGTTACGGTGGATCCTTTTATCTGCTGACAGATGTCGCATTTCAAGACATAGGGGCCGACTCCGATCTGGGTCAAAAAGCTCTCCGACCGATCCGGATCCGGATTGTTTTCCGACTGAGCCGGACCCCTGTAGTCTGACCGAACGAGTACGATGCGGCCGTATGCTGTCGGACTCGGTTCGGTCGGACTCCATTTGAAGTCAATGGGAGCCGGTCGTACGACGTGTACAAGGGCTCCCATTGACTCAATGGGTACGTTGCGCACAAGGGGGCCCCCTGTAGTGGGTACGCGTTGGTGCCATCCGCACCGTACACGCATGTATAGGGGGGACCCTTGGGACCCCCTGTGTCCGACTCATACGGCTACGGGTGAAGGGGGTCCGGCACGGACCCCAAAGTCCGCTTCCGAGAGCTTTTTCGTGTCGGAGGCTCCGACTCGATCCGGCTGTCCGGATCGTGCATCGTACTGGCTCGGTCGTAAACGTCTCCATTGCGCGCCACGAATCGAGTGCGAACAGAGTCGGACGGAGCGGTTCGAACCCGGAAACGAGTCGGTCGGCGATTTCGCGTTCAAGCGCATCGTACTTGCTCGCTCGGACGACTGTACGAATTGGTCGGAAACAAAGCCTCCGACTCGGATTCGGTAAAGCCAAATCCGATTTGGAGCCCTACCGACCGAGATCGGAATCGACCCCTTAGTCTTTAGTCTGCTTCGATAACCCTGGCCACCAGTAGCGTTGTTTCAATAAAGAAATAGTCGCTGTAACGCCTGTATACGCAGAACCCAAACCCTCGTGTGCCGCTAAAATCAAGCCTAGCCTACGATCCATATTTGGTATAACTCTATCCCCCACTCCAGGAATCTGAGCATATGGAATGTTTTGTGCATCTAATTTGTAGGAGTACTTGAGTGGAAATTTTTTAGGTACTGCTGTGCTGCCTTTGCGTGAAGCATTTACAGCTACCATTATCTCGCCGTCTATTCTCGTCTTTGAACGAGTAACTGCAGCTACGGCGGCTGTGCGAACAGCCCCCTTTGCGGCTTCATCAGCCAATGAATTCCCTTCAACGTGAACGCCATCACGCTGATGACTCAGTGTATGTATCACGTGAGCCCTTGGTAGTTCGTTTCTCAACTCCACTACCTGTTCCCATAGCATTTTATGCTTAATTGTGCCACCTTTTGCATCTTTGAACCCGTTTTGTTCCCAATTATGTAAATACTCATTGTACGACTGTACACAGTAAAAGGAATCACACACAATTAGTGTGGGGAATTCGTGATCCGTATTTATAAGTGCCAGTATAAGTGCTTTGAGTTCCGCCAACTGAGCCGTGCAGTCTCCTAAAGATTGCGTTTTTGTACAGCTTGGATGGAACTTGCCATCACGCATGCGACCTTTAACAATCGCACACGCTGCGCTTTAAGCTTGCTTGCTTCCTGTGGCTGGTTGAGCAGAACCGTCAGTATAGATAATGTATTCGTACTGATCGAGAGGCAAAATTTCATTTGGTAGAGGGTATTCTTGTTCGTATTGCAGGAATGCCTGTGTTTTTAAACTAGGATCAAATCTGTATTCAACATCCGTTGCAGTAAGAGAATTAGCCCATTGTATCCATCTTGGATGTAAGGCTTTAGCATTTGGAATGCTAGCTCGCGATGCCCCCACCCTCCGCTCTCGTTCACGGCCTACCTCAAGCCAATGGGGGGGTCCGAGCATGCGGCAAAGTTCACGGCTGCCGTCAGGGGAACACCACATAGGAACAAAGGTCCCAGAGGATAGTTTCATATACATGGAAAGAAAGAATACTTTATCAAAAAAGAGTAAAAAGACGTATTGTAATTAGTGTACAGTGTTATTTAATCACACTGGACTCAAAATGATTCATACATTTGTTAACACAGTGTTAAAAAACAGTGCCCCAGGAGGGGAGAGGGAAGGTAGGGGTGTTGTGATTAGGGTGAGGATGAAGGGAGTGAATATACGGAAGTGTGATTCATACAGTATATTATTTACACGACAAGAAGGCTCAAAAATAAGCCAAGTTATTCATACAGTATCCATAATTCCAATAGCCATGATCAAATAACAAAAAACACAGTGATTCATCCCTGTTGTTGTAACTGGCTAGTGTATCAGATGTCGACGTTTCGACCCCTATAGGATTGTAGGTAAGTGAGTCCCTTACGCCGGGGTCTTCCTCAGGACAGTGGTAGTGAGAAAGGGGGGGAAGGGTTGGTACCTGGGAAAGAGATGAGAAATCATTTAGACCTAAGTTTTCCCAACGGGGAAAATAGAAAAAAAGAGAAAAAATCAAGGGTCTAGGACCACTACTTTACCCTGGGCCTGGGCGTGAAGAAGATGGGCGCGTAGGCTCCAGTGAGGCGAACGAGAGCAAAACAACCTGCAGAGAAATGGGCAGGTTCAGTGAGGGATCTAGGACCCACTACAATCAATTAGATAGGTTGGGCCCAAAGAGGATACTTACACAAAAGGGTCCAAATCCCTAGTGGTCTGTCCATAGGCCGGGCGTATCAATCAGCCTGGGCCTGGAAATATTTGCAGTGTTTTTATTGTAGGCAAAGAAGCTCCGTACAAAATACTCTCTAGACCAAACCAAAATGAGGGTAATGAATAGCAGGTATACTAAATGCCCTAAATTCAATAAAATAAATTAAATTAAATTAAATTAAATTAAAATAAATTGCACATAGCCTAGAATCCTAGCGTGTGTTCTAGTCTTAAACTTGGAACAAATGCGTGGCACGCCTGGATAAAGTACATAAAACGGGGGGGGGGGGGGGATACTCCCCAGTCACAAAGAAAGCCACGTGCCGTGGGTTTAAAGGCAGGGGCTTTAGAGTTAAAGTGTGCCCATATTAGATCACTTAGCAAAACCGTGAAGTTTTAAAATGGTTTGCTATTCACAACAAGAAGCAAGTGTGCGTTCAGTACGGAGTGCGCTGTCGTTGGTGGAGGGCTACATAGCTTGTGACTTAGGAGGAAGAATAAAATGAAAATGATCGCTTTCAGGTTAGACCGAACCGGGATACGGCCCGTCGCTGTATATTTACAAAGGGCGTACTAGTCACAAGACAAGAAGCTTCTGCTCTCCAGCTAGAAAAGGAGCGCAAGGCACAGTTTACGCTAGCATAATGGAGTGCGCTAAAGGGTTACGGAGCAAAACACGTCTCAGATGAATAAGGAATAGTGTCAATCTCTACGTTTACGAAAAAACAACTGCTAAACACAAAATCAGCCATGCTTAATCCAGAGTGCTACTGTATATCTACAGAAGGGCGGACTAATCACAGGACACGAAGCTTCTGCTATCTAACTGGAAAAAAGGGGCAAGGCACAGTTTAACCTGGCATAAAGGAGTGTGCTAATGTGTGCCGATGGTTACAGAGCAAAACACGTCCCATTGTGACTAAGATGAATATCGAATGGTGTCAATCGCTACGTTTCAAAAGGACAACTGCTAAACACAAAATCAGCCCTACTTAACCGAGTGTGCTACTCTCATTCAAGGACTTCTCATCTAACAAGTCCCATAGCCCGTCTGTCGATCTGAAACCGATACATATCACAAAGGCTTACCGCCGCTCCGTAGTGTCTCTCCATCCGCTAAAGTGGAACAGGAGTGTTGGCTACCGCGGCTTAAATATACCGCCTGGAGCCGGATTGACACGCGCGTACGTGTCAGCATGCAAGTCTTAGGTCAATCAGAGTCACGGAAGAAAGACTCTGGCCACCTGCCGGTTGGAACTATCTACGAACCATGTGAAACATAGCATGAGATTAAGCAAAACATGCATAAATTACTATTACGGCGGGGAGACACCATGACAGCATTTAGAAGATAAATTTAGACAGAATACAAGAATGCACGGGGCATATCTATTGTAAGTGTATGTAGTGCATGCACCTCCCATGGAATTTGGAAATGAGTCATATTGGGGAACATTTCTAGAGAACAGTGGTCCCATGGAACTATCTAGTATGAACAGGATGAATATAGACTCAATCAGTTCTATATTGATAACGACTTATCCAGCCGGACAGAGGTCTACTTTAATGTTTGTAGTTAACAGAGTAAAAACTTTTTCAGAACCAAGAATAAGAGTATTGGGGAACAGACATCCGTTAAGCTTAACATCAAAACATGACTAGAGTATCATGAGAAGGAACATATGCGCAAGTGATGCTTATTGGGTATAAGCCCGTATTTCACAGTGTGCATTGTGTGTCAAACATGTTTGGTACAGAATGTTGTCATGAGTTGCATCATTACGTTGCATTCAAAAACAAGTAAAAAAACGTTACATACAGCGGACAAAGGTGCAGAAATACTTCTCGTATTAGATATTATTAGCATATGCAAGTCAAAATACAAGGATACAACAAGGGAGGAAATCATTGTTTGCATAGCATGGCAAAGTGTGCTGGTATCAATGTAATAGGTGTGTGTATACATTGTCAAGGGGACAGTAGACGTGTAAGGCTACCCTATTAGTCAGTATCAAATTAGATCAAGCCATCCATTGTTGATCTCAAGGTCAGTGTACTCAGTCATGCGTCAGACACGCTAGTTGGGCATGGCTGACTTCAGATTCATTTAAGTCATTATTGATGGTGTCAAGAAAGGACATCCATTTACATTCCCTTATATCTAGTATAGTTCCAATGTTTCCTCCCCTTGGGCCCAAGGAGGCCTTTTCAAGGATTAGCCAACGAAGTTCATCAGGGCTGTGATCGGCATTGCGGAAGTGTTCAACAAGTGGTGCTCCCTGGACCCCACATCTATTTCTACTGCAATGTTGCAGGATCCGGGCCTTCACCTTCTGTTGCGTTTGGCCCACATACAAAAGGTCGCATGGACACATGATGACGTAGATGACATTTGTTGAATTGCAATTCGTGAGGGATTTTAGATGAATGACATGATGTTTATATGTGAATTCCTTAGTCTGGATTGTTGTTCTACATGCCTTGCACTGTCCGCATTTGAAATGGCCTATTGCAAGTGGCAGGTTCCACATTTATTGAATTGATGGTTCCGCAGCAGTCTCCAGAAAAGAGCGAACTATGTGGTCCTTTACACTTTTTGCTTTCTTAAAAGAGTGCATAGGGAGGTTAGTTTGATCAATGTCTTCTGATATAAGGCCCCAATATTTATTGATCACTTTTTTGATCGCGTGGCTTTGTGTCGAAAAAGTAGTGACACATATCATCCTTTGCATGGGTTCCTCTGTTTTTTTGTTTCGGTGTCAGAAGGCTCTCTCGCGGGCTATACCAAGCCCTCTTCTGTGCTTTCTTGGTCAACTTCCTCGGATATCCTCTCTCCTCCAGTCGTTGGCTTAGGTCCGCTGATTGTGCAAAATAGTCTGTTTTCTTTGTGCAGTTCCTGCGAATCCGCAAGAACTGTCCAAATGGGAGGTTGTCTCTGAGACCTCGCGGATGGTAACTATTGTATCTTAATAGCGAATTTCTCTCCGCCGGTTTCCGATACAGAGTTGTATATAGATGGTTATCTTCATTTTTGATTGTAATATCCAAAAGTCAATTTCATTCGGATCAGAATGTACAGTGAACTGGATATCTGGGCTTCTTTCATTGAGCCACGAGTGAAAGTTGCTTAATTCCATAGAGTTGCCCGTCCAGATCATCAGTATATCATCGATATACCGTCTCCAAAGGGACACCTTGGAGATGTAGAGGTTAGTTTCACTGAAAACGAATGATCTTTCATAGTGATCCATAAAGATGATGGCTAGATCTGGTGCAAATGCCGCTCCCATGGCTACTCCTTTCGTTTGGTACTAGAAATGGCCATTGAAGAAAAAGAAATTCCGCATCATTGCTAGACGTAGAAGGTCAATGATGAATTCAGTGGGTACTGGCATGGGTGCGGATCATTGGTTCAATACCTCTGCCATCACATCAAGGGCAGCTTGCTGGGGTATACTGGTGTATAGTGATACCACATCGCAGGTCACCAAGAGTTGGTCAGATGGATTATACGGGCAATGGTCGATCAAATTTATGGTCTGCATTGTATCCCTTAAGTAGGCACATGTGGTTTCTGCTATAGGCTTGAGGAAGTGGTCTATGTATCTGCACAGCGGTTCGAGCATAGATCCACAACCCGAGACTATGGGGCGCCCAGGTGGTTTCAGTGGGTCCTTATGGATCTTTGGTAAAGTGTACAGGGTAGGGAGCCGCGGGTGTTTTTGATTGAGGTACTGAAACTCATGGTTAGTCAAAAAACCTTGCTCAAGGCCCTTAGTGGTCAAGGTCAATATATCCTTAGTGAGTTCTTTTGAAGGGTCTGTGCTCAGCCTCCTGTAGCTAACTCCATCTTGTAATTGATTCAAGATTTCCGTCTTGTAGTTCGAGACATCCTGGACCACAATGGCCCCGCCCTTATCCGTAGGCTTGATCACTATTTCTCTGTTGTTTTTAAGAGAAACAAGCGCTTCTTTCTCCATCTTGGTGATATTATACTTTGTGTGCTTAGAATCCTTGAGTATCTTGGATACATCACGCAGGACAACGCTTTCGTAAGCAAGAATTTTGTTGGTCATTTTATGGCCTGGTGGCACAAAAGTGGACGCTGTCCGTAATCCTGTCTGTGATGACTGTGGGAAGGGCGGAGAGTGTTTGACAAAGTATCTGAGACAGATTTTTCGAAAGAAACGGTGTAGTTCAGTTTTAAGGGCAAATTCATTAGGGCGGGCTGTGGGCACGAAAGAAAGACCCTTACTTAGGACGCTCATTTCCTCTTCATTGAGTGTGTAGGAAGAGATGTTCACTACAGGGTTCTGTGCTCTTCTCACCATCTGTATGTCCTCCGTCGGGTCTGGATTTCCCCGTGGTTCTCCGGTTGGAAACGAACCTGCTTCTGAGTTTTGCCGCGTCCTCTCTCCCAGTTGCCACTGGCAGGTTGGTGCCCCCTCTGGATTCCTCTGGGCCAAAGTCCCCCTCTGCCTCTGGGTGGTCTCCATTGGCCTTCTCCTAAAAAAGTCTGATAGGGTCCCTGAGGTTGGTGCCAGTTGTCCTGGTAGTTGTATTCCCCGCAGGTTCCTGGTTGCTCGTTGTCGCTGTCAGTGCTGAATGATGAATCAGAAAAGGTAGTGTAATTTCTGCGTCCCCGATACCCGCCTCTTCCTCTGTTGTTAAAGCGCCCCTGATTGTCCTGCTTATAGTAATCCTCCTGGAGATATGGGTATGTATTTTTCTTTTCGTAATATCTTATATCCTTGGCTAGTTTCTCCAGTTTTTTCGTTTGTGTGTTGGTCTCAAAGTCTTTCAAAGTTTTGCCCAAATTTTCCAAGGCGTCTTTAGCGTTGGTGAGTGTAGTGTCCCCAGAAATTTCCAATTTGAGTGCAGCAATTTGCCCAATCAAAACTTGTACTTGTTTCGCTGCTGTCTCTACTCCCAGCACCATCCAGTGCCGGGAGCAGTTGTTGGCAACGAAGCTGAATCCCTCTTTGAATTTTGGCACATCAATGAATATGGCTGGCTCGTTCCGCACCTGTAACCCAACAGGTATAATATTTGCTTGCAGATACTTGGTCAGCAAATGGCCATGTAGGCGAGGGCGCACCAATTTCTTTTCAAGACGTTCTAGGCGTGCAATTTTGTCATTTAAAGTAAAGTCAATGTTTGGAGTGGTGGATGAGAGAAAAATATTGGAAGGGTACTGTATTAGTTGATTGATGTACTCTTCCGTATATGATAGGGTCTCGCTCTCTACCATTATTGCTCGCTGAGTCAATCAGTAAGATTACCTCGCAGGTATGCACCTGCTCAAACATAGTTACCTAGAAGGGTAAACCCAAAAGTAGTCACTGGGACCTGGGTATCAAACAGTACATAGGAACAAAGGTCCCAGTGGATAGTTTCATATACATGGAAAGAAACAATACTTTATCAAAAAAGAGTAAAAAAGACGTATTGTAATTAGTGTACAGTGTTATTTAATCACACTGGACTCAAAATGATTCATACATTTGTTAACACAGTGTTAAAAAACAGTGCCCCAGGAGGGAGAGGGAAGGTAGGGGTGTTGTGATTAGGGTGAGGATGAAGGGAGTGAATATACGGAAGTGTGATTCATACAGTATATTATTTACACGACAAGAAGGCTCACAAATAAGCCAAGTTATTCATACAGTATCCATAATTCCAATAGCCATGATCAAATAACAAAAAACACAGTGATTCATCGCTGTTGTTGTAACTGGCTAGTGTATCAGATGTCGACATTTTGACCCCTATAGGATTATAGGTAAGTGAGTCCCTTACGCCGTGGTCTTCCTCAGGACAGTGGTAGTGAGAAAGGGGGGGAAGGGTTGGTACCTGGGAAAGAGATGAGAAATCATTTAGACCTCAGTTTTCCCAATGGGGAAAATAGAAAAAAATGAAAAAATCAAGGGTCTAGGACCACTACTTTACCCTGAGAAGGCCGTCGTGGGCCTGGGTGTGAAGAAGATGGGCGCGTAGGCTCCAGTGAGGCGAACGAGGGCAAAACAACCTGCAGAGAAATGGGCAGGTTCAGTGAGGGATCTAGGACCCACTACAATCAATTAGATAGGTTGGGCCCAAAGAGGATACTTACACAAAAGGGTCCAAATCCCTAGTGGTCTGTCCATAGGCTATGAAGGACCCTGCCTCCACTGCCACTGCTTCTCCTATTACCGAAAGGGGGAAGGAGCACTGATCACTGGTGGCTGTGCGTGAACACTCCGCAACCCCCTCTGGGAGCCCTCGGAGCACACCAGCATGAGTCAGGGCAACACGGTCGCTATCACTCAGGGAATCCGCAGACAGCAACCAACTCCGTTCAACAGCTGAGCTGCATCCTCATCAGCCTCTCCATAATGAAAAACCACGAGAAAATTCACGATTTGTATCACAGAGGCCCTTAATCCACTGGCCGGTGCCCAGCCCCCTCCTGCATCACCATTTGTCCTCAGCCCCACTCGGTGGCTGCTGCTCGTGGCTGACTAACTTCAGGTAGGCGGGAGACCAATCAGTGAATGTCTCCGCAAAGAGCCACAGCCACATGTCCTCAGGAGGTCCTCAAGAGGTCGGCCTGGCGTGCTTGCGATGCCCCCACCCTCCGCTCTCGTTCACGGCCTCACTCAAGCCAATGGGGGGGTCCGAGCATGCGGCAAAGTTCACGGCTGCCGTCAAGGGAACACCGTCAATGAGGACGACGATGAACCAGAACAAGGAAACACCCAGTCCGGCAGCCGCCTTCATTCCAGACCGCTCGATCCGGAGCTCAGGAATGTGCAGGCTTGTAGGAAACTGGCTCTATATATACTATACCAAAATGAGGTATAGTGTGTATAGAGTCCAGGTGACCCCAGAGGTAGGCAGAGGTTAAAGTTAGATAGAACCTTACTCTCTATTTGTGGTAGAGTGGTCGAGCAGTAAGGCAGTATCAGAGGACAGTGTTAAACATTTGATGTACCCACTCAGTCAGCAAATGAATTCACACACTCAAAGACTGAACTCTAGACCAATTGTTTTTGTATAAAAAATATACTGTTGTTTTATTTTTATAACCAAGCAAGCCTGGCACAGGTAAGCATTAAATACTTTACAGTAATAAGTTGCTGATTGTAGATCAGTTTGAAAATGCAATAGGAATTGTACTTTGTTTGATTTACAGGGGATGCAGTAGGTTGCAATACTTAGCAAATACAGTACATTGAAATGAGTAGGCTTTTTCAGTAAATTACAGGAAAGTTACTTTTCACGTTACTTTTCTAACTCAGTGCTGGATACCTAGATTCAGCACTGGGACATTTCCTGCAAACAGGTAAGTAAATACGGTTTGGTTATTCGTGCGATTTTTAAAGAATATTTTTAGATTTCAAAACTCCACACCTAGAAACTTTTTGGAGAAAAATTGTCAATGTTATCCTACGGAGGAAAAACAGGTTATCGGTTCACAGGTAAGTTATCAACTGTGGGAGTTAAGGTTCTGGGGTTAGACTCAGGGGTCCCCCAGGGTCAGTGATGCACTCTTGTTACACCCTCAGCGGCACTAGGGCGGTCGGGTGCAGAGTGTTGAGGCCCAATGTTATCCTATGGAGGATAGGGGGTCTCCAGTTGGTGGCTGCTGGCAAGCAGGCCACTAGGTTGTGGGAGCAAAGCTCCTAGACTTTAGCTCAGGGCAAATGGAGAAAAAGCTTAGCACAAAAGGTGCACCCTCAGCGGCACTAGGGCGGCCGGGTGCAGGGTGCTGTTTCGACGTTGGAAGCCCTGTTGTTTCCAATGGAGAACCTCCGGTCAGCAAAAACACTGCAGGCAGGGAGACGAAGGTCTTCTGGGTGCGACCACCACTTCGAGAGGTAAGTTGGGAAGTTAGGGGTTGGTTATGCACCGTTGGTTTGGGCACACGAGGCCGTGGGGCGTCGGGTGCAGGGGTGCCTTTTGGGGTCGGAATGGCTTACCAGCTACGGGTCGCGGTTAGGGGGGCCTTCTGGATTTTGACTGCAGGCGTCGGCTGGAGGCTTGAGGCAGGTCAGGGGTCGCTGGATCTCTGTTCAGGATCGCCGGGGTGACCTCCTCATGGTGTTTGTCCACTCGAGCTCGGGCCGTGGATGGCGGGTGCAGAGTGGGGCGGATTTGCGGTTTTCGGCGGCTGCCAGAGGTTGCAGTTTGAACAAATCCGGTGTTCACAGGAGAAGCAGTCTTTGGAAGTGAAGGCAGGCAGGTCCTCCGAGGTTTTTGAGGATGCAGGCTGCAGGACACACCGGGATTTCGCAGGAGCAGGTTCGAGGGGAGACAGGCCGGTAGGGCTGGGGCCAAGTCAGTGGGCGTATTCCTCTTGTTAGCTGGCTGCACGGCTGTTCGGTCCTTCTTCTTCTTTTCTTCTTGTTTCTTGGCTGGATCTGAGGAAGCAAGGTTCAGGGTGCCCCCTAAATACTAGATTTAGGAGCGTTACAGGTAGGTAGAGGGCAGGGACCAATGGGTCCCTTCCCTGGGGTGGGTACACCCCCTATCGTGCCACCCTCCAGTGGGAGGGGGGCAGGAGCCTATCCCTGGTTGGTTGGGTCCCCCCATCTTCATGATGGCGGGGACTCGGAGTTGTGCTTCACCTCGCCTCCCCCACCTGAGGGGTGGAGTTGGTAGGGGTGGGCACACCTCTCTCCCTCACTTGTTTTTCCTGCCGGTTCTCCCGCCCAAAGTGGGGGGTAGAACTAGTGGGGACCAGTTGCTGAAAGCAGCAAATGGTCTGGGGAGGCTCACAAAGGTGGCATGCCTTTGAAGCTTCCCCTTTCGTGAACCCTGCCCATCCTGGGGGAGGAGGCTTGGCACCTCGTCCCAGGATGTGCGTTGTTTTAGGCCCCCGAGAGCAGCAGGCTCTCGACTCAGGTGTCCAGAAACATGTCTGTTGGGGGCAGCCTAAGCAGCCACTCAGTCGGGACACTAGAAGTTGGGCGAGTTTCAGGGGGCATCTCTAAGATGCCCTCTGTCGTGTATTTTACATTAAATCCCACACTGGCATCAGTGTGGGTTTAATGTGCTGAAAAGTTTGATACCAAACTTCCCAGTTTTCAGTGCAGCCATTATGGTGTTGTGGAGTTCGTAATGACAAACTCCCAGTACCATATACTGTTAATGGCAGCACTGCACTTACAATGCCCAAGAATGGACATGGGCACTGTAGGGGTACAGGGCTCATGCCCCTGTACCCTCACCACTGGCATAGTGCACCTTGCTAGAGGGGTGACTGATCTATGCCAGCGCAGTGGTTTGTGGGCATGGCACACAGAGATGTGTGCCATGTCGACTCTTCACTTTGTTCTGCACCAAGACACGCAGCCTGCAAAGGCAGTGTGTGAGTGTCAGGGTACAGGGCCTCTAAGGGTGGCACAATAAGTGCTGCAGCCCTTAGAGGCGTTTTCTGGTCACAGTGCCCTGGGTACCTGTGGTACCACTTACCAGGGGCTGACCTGTGGCCAGAGACGCCAATTGGGTTTAGGCTTCAATGCAATTTTAGGGAAGGATCATAGGCCCTGGGTACCTGATTAGCAAGAGCCCAGGTCACACTCAGTCAAAGAACATCAGCAATTCAGCAAAAAGTGGGGGCATACCATGCAGAAAGAGGGCACTTTCTCACCAACCCCCCAAATGAAAGATGATGAGACTAACCTTTCCCTAGAGAGTCTTCATTGTCTAAGTGGCAGAACCTGGAAAGTCCATCTGCATTGGCATGGGCAGTGCCAGGTCTGTGTTCCACTTCAAAGTCCATTCCCTGTAGGGAGATGGACCACCTCAACAGTTTAGGATTTTCTCCTTTCATTTGCATTAGCCATCTGAGGGGTCTGTGATCAGTTTGAACTAGGAAGTGGGTACCAAACAAGTATAGTCTCAACTTCTTCAGGGACCAAACCACAGCAAAGGCCTCCCTCTCAATGGCACTCCAACTCTGCTCCCTGGGGAGAAGCCTTCTCCTTATAAAAGCAACAGGTTGGTCCTGGCCTTCATCATTGGTCTGGGATAGGACCGCTCCTATCCCTAGCTCAGAGGCATCAGTCTGCACTATGAACTGCTTGGCATAATCTGGAGCCTTCAGAATTGGTGCTGAGCACATTGCTTTTTTCTGGGTGTCAAAAGCATTTTGGCAACTAACTGTCCAGTTTACCTTCTTGGGCATTTTCTTGGAGGTGAGTTCTGTGAGGGGAGTCACAATGGACCCATATCCGTTCACAAACCTCCTGTAGTACCCAGTCAATCCAAGGAATGCCCTGACTTGGGTCTGGGTGGTTGGAGATGCCCAGTCCAGGATGGTCTGGATCTTGGGCTGTAAGGGTTGTACCTGGCCTCCACCAACTAGGTGGCCCAAGTACACCACAGTTCCCTGCCCTATCTTGCATTTGGATGCCTTGAAAGTTAGGCCTGCAGTTTGCAGGGCCTTTAAAACCTTCCCAAGGTGGATCAGGTGATCCTGCCAGGTGGAACTAAAGACAGCAATATCATCAAGATAAGCTGCACTAAAGGACTCCAACCCAGCAAGGACTTGATTCACCAACCTTTGGAAGGTGACAGGGGCATTCTTTAAACCAAAGGGCATAACAGTGAACTGATAATGCCCATCAGGTGTAGAGAATTCAGTTTTTTCTTTTGCTCCTGGGACCACGCTAATTTGCCAGTACCCTACAGTTAAGTCAAAGGTACTTAGAAATTTGGCTGCACCCAATTTGTCTATCAACTCATCTGCCCTTGGGATAGGGTGAGCATCTGTCTTGGTGACAGAGTTGAGCCCTCTATAGTCCTCACAGAACCTCATCTCTCTCTTTCCACCCTGTGGGTGAGGTTTGGGGACTAGAACCACTGGGCTGGCCCAGGGGCTCTCAGAGGGTTCAATAACCCCTAACTCCAGCATCTTGCTGACCTCAGCTCTGATGCTTTCCTTGACTTGGTCTGACTGTCGATAGATCTTGTTTTTGACAGGTACACTGTCACCAGTGTCCACTTCATGGGTACACCAGTTGGTCAGACCAGGGGACAAGGAAAAGAGCTTAGCATACTGCTGCAAGACTTGCTTGCAGTCAGTCTGCTGTTGGGCAGAGAGGGTGTCTGAAAAGACAACTCCATCTACTGACCCATCTTTTGGGCTGTATGAGAGGAGGTCAGGGAGAGGTTCACTCTCTGCTTCCTGTTCCTCATCAGTCACCATCAGCATGGTGATGTCAGCCCTGTCATTGATGGATAACCCTTTTGGGTGTCCTGCTTGTGCCCAGGTCAACCAAGTAGGTGACCTCACTCTTTTTTTCTAGGATAGGGTAAGGGCCACTCCATCTGTCCTGGAGTGCCCTTGGTGCCACTGGCTCCAAAACCCACACCTTTTGCCTGGGTTGAAAATCAACCAGTGCAGCTTTTTGGTCATACCAGTGCTTCTGAAGCTCCTGGCTGGCCTCAAGATTTCTGGATGCCTTTTCCATGTACTCAGCCATTCTGGACCTTAGGCCAAGCACATAGTCCACAATATCTTGTTTGGGTTCTTGGAGAGGCTTCTCCCAACCCTCTTCCACAAGACAGAGTGGTCCCCTCACAGGATGGCCAAACAGAAGTTCAAAGGGGGAAAACCCTACTCCTTTCTGTGGCACTTCTCTGTAAGCGAAAAGCAGGCATGGTAAGAGGACATCCCCTCTCCTTTTGAGTTTCTCAGGGAGCCCCATAATCATGCCTTTCAATGTCTTGTTGAATCTCTCAACAACGCCATTGGTTTGTGGGTGATAGGGTGTAGTAAACTTGTACTGCACTCCACACTCTTTCCACATATGTTTTAGGTAAGCAGACATGAAGTTGGAACCTCTGTCTGAAACCACCTCCTTAGGAAACCCTACTGTGGTTCAGACACCAATGAGAGCCTTGGCTACTGCAGGAGCTGTAGTAGTCCTAAGGGGAATTGCTTCAGGGTACCTAGTGGCATGATCCACTACCACTAGAATGAATTTGTTCCCTGATGCTGTGGGAGGTTCAAGTGGACCCACTATGTCCACACCTACCCTTTCAAAGGGAACCCCCACCACAGGCAGTGGTATCAGGGGGGCCTTTGGGTGGCCACCTGTCTTGCCACTGGCTTGACAGGTAACACAGGAGCTGACAAACTCCTTCACCTTTTTTTTTCTTCTCCATTTTATCATATACAAACAAACAAAATAAAAAGAACTAATTTACATCCAATTAGAAATTATAAGTCGCAAAAGGAAAATACACTCATGAGATTGTCCAATTGTCAAGAATCGTAAAACAAACACATATACTAATATCAATTTAAACTCAACAGAAAAATTAATTGAGATCACAGTGATTTAGAGACAACACTACACAATAGCACATACATGAGGTCACAGTTGGCAAGTGTAATTCGGGACGAGTAGGATCTGTCATGTCTGTAGTGTTCCATGTGTAAAAATAGTTAGTGTGGTAGGCACCTAAGTCTGAGCTTCGACATAGCTATTGTACAAACTCCAGAAGTTTTTCGGACGGCTTCTGGGGGGGGAGTAGATCGCTATATGCTTCAGTTTGTGTGTTGCAAAACACCATATCCCTAGACCATTGGGATAGAGAGGGGGGGGCACACGACCAGTGCATTGCTATTACTCTTTTAGCAATCAGAAGTCCCATATCTACTAGGCATCTGACGTTTTTCTTCAATTTTTTAGAGTAGCCCAACATAGCTAACAACGGGTCGGGGCTTATCGCTTTTTGTGTAATATCGCTTAATTTAGAGAACACTTGTAGCCAAAAGCTGGCAATAGTGGGACAAAGCCTGCTAGGTGTATAAAGTCAGCTTCACTTTCACCGCATCTCTCGCAGTCGGATGACTCACGCAAACCAAATCTATGTAGCTGAACAGGTGTGTGGTAAATTCGGTTGAGGAATTTGAATTGTATGAGGCGGTGCCTCCCATTAAGGGAAATGCGCTTAGTTGCCACACAGCAATATTTCCACATGTCATCATCTATGGTGAGATCCAGATCAATCTGCCACTCTAATCTAGCTTTGACATAGTGGTCGCGACGTAGCTCCTGAGTCTTCGTGTAGATGTGTGAGACCAGTCTGCTCGGGGAGTCAGTGCGAATCATGGTGGAGAAAGGAAGTACCTCTTGAGGTTCTAGTAGCTCATCCCCAAGCAGATCCCGCAGTGCACTTCTAGCTCTAAAGTAGTGGAATAATGTTAGGGGGGATGGCGGCGGTTCGGCCGGCAACAGTTCATTCCAATCTTTACCCGTCCCATCACAAAAGAAAGAGCCTATAGTGTCTATTCCCATAGTGTGTAGCGCCGCTGTCATTTCTGGCGTGGTGAGGACTGGGAGCCAAGCGCACCATGCAGTGGGGGTGAGGGGGGAATATAATATGGAGAGTGCTTGGCGATTAAGGAGGTTCTGCCAGGTGTGCGTGGTAGCATTAATCGAATCAAGAGTCCCAGTGACGCGGCGCGCAGCGCGGAACAATGCCGTGGCTAAGTGAGCAGGAGACATTGCCACACTCTCTATGTGTAGGTGAGGGGGGGGGCCTGTTGGTGTAGCCAATGATATGTGTGAGATGCTTGGGCGGCCCGGTAATAGAGGTCCAGGTCCGGGGCTCCCAACCCCCCCATAGTATAGGGAAGAGTAAGGAGTTCCCAGCTGGCACGTGGCTGTTTGTCGGCCCAAGCCAGCTTAATCAGTAACGTTCTGAGGTGTTTGAAAAAGTGTGCCGGCAGGACCATTGGGATATTAACAAACAGGAAAAGGAATCTGGGAAGGACCACCATTTTCATGATGGAAATTCTGCCTAAAAGGGAGTGGGGGAGACGAATCCATCTAGTAATGTCATCTTCCAATTTAGCAATGGCTCTGCCATAATTCTCCTTGAAAACCAATTCAGAATCTGTGTGTATCTGGATTCCCAGATATCGTACCGGGTCAGTGGACCACGTCAAGGGGAAATCTAGGGGTTCAGGGAGTGTCACAGGAGTGAGGGGGAATATAATGGATTTAGCCCAATTGATTTTCAGTCCTGAGTGCTCTCCAAATCTCACTACTTCGCGTAGTACAGGGGACACATTCTGGGCCGGGTCACGGACGTATAGGAGAGTATCATCCGCGTAAGTTGAAATTATAAGATTATAGCCGGGAAATCGAATTCCCCTATGGCTATGGTATTCTCTTAATGCGCAGGCTAGTGGCTCCACCACAAGTGCGTAAAGGAGCGGGGAAAGCGGGCAACCCTGACGAGTACCCCTAGAAATCGCTAAAGGAGCAGTAACCACATTGCCCACCCGCACTCGGGCTGTAGGGGCCATGTACAGAGTGGTGACGAGGCGTAGAAAGATGTTCCCCAGACCCATGCGCTCGAGAATTAGGAGCATGAAATTCCACTCCACCGAGTCAGTCGAAAGCTTTTTCAGCATCTAAACAAATCGCAGCGACTTTGATGTCCTGCTTTGTGTGTTGATTTGCTCCGAATACAGTGCGAAGATTGTGTGTAAGTGTGTGTCCTGGTATAAAACCCGCCTGTTCTGCCCCCACAAGAGATGGCATAAGAGGGGCCAAGCAGTTTGCCAATATTTTAGCAAATATCTTTGTGTCTACATTCAATAGAGAAAGTGGTCAGTAAGAAGAGCAGTCATGAGGGGACTTCCCAGGTTTAAGAATGACAACGAGGAGGGCCTCGCGCATCGTAGGGGGCATGGAGCCACCTTCAGCCATCTCTGCAAAGAGTGTGATTAAGTGAGGGGTAAGTAGGTCTTTGAATTCTTTATAAAACCCCACTGTAAGCCCATCCTGTCCTGGTGCTCCGCCGGAGCGCATTGTAGACAAAGCGTCATGTACCTCCCACGCCTCTAACGGGCGCATCAAATATGCTCTGTGCTCGTCTAATAACCAGGGCAGTTTTATATAATCTAGATAAGTCCGCATGTCAGAGTCTGTGCTGTGAGGTCGAGCTTTGTACAGGTCAGCATAGTATGACCTAAAACATTCTGCCACTTTATCGGAGTCGACAATCTTCTCACCGGTGTCCGAGGTCAATTCTATGGGCTGGACAGTAGTTCGACGCCCCTTCATAAGGTTTGCCAGAGCAGCTCCAGGTCGTTGCCCCTCACCGTATGTTCTTGCTACTGCATATTTACCTAGTAGCTTAACCTCTCTATCCGCCTCTGAGTGATATTCCTCCAAAGTGGTCTTAAGAGCTGCCAGCAATGGGGTATCACTTGTTCCTTGGGTGTCTCTTTCCAGTCTCACCAGGGTTTGTTCTAGTAGGGCCAGTCTACCCCTGATCGACCTCAACACCCCAGAGTGCTTAGAGTTAGTGATGCCGCGAATATAGACCTTAAAGGTCTCCCAAATCGTAGCAAAGTGCGTGACAGAGCCCAGAGTGGTAGCAAAGAAGGTCTCCATCGCCTCTAGCATTTCCGCTTTAAAAACCTCGTCAAGTAATGCATAAGGGGGAAAGCGCCAGGTGAAAAGGGGGGGCGCTTGGTAGGGGAAGCCAATATGAGTAATACTGGGGAATGGTCAGAGTAAGTACGTGGGAAGATTACACAATCGCGAATACTAGATCTAAGTGACCCCGCAAGAAACCAATAGTCAATTCTGGTATGGAAATTGTGTGGGGCAGAATAGTGCGTGAAACCCCCCCATCCCAGACGAGCAAGAGCGCCAGACATCTACCAGGCACAGCTCTGTCAAGGCATCCAGAATTGCCTCAGCAGATAACGAGCGGCGCCGTGGGGGGCCTCCGGAGCGGTCTAAATCCGGATTTAATACACAGTTAAAATCGCCCCCCCATATCTGTGGTAAGTCAGGCAACTGGCGAGCCAGGGTCAAGAGGTCGTGGAAAAATTGTGGGCAATCGTGATTAGGGCCATATACATTAATCAGTATGCATTCCATACCTCTCCCCTTGCATTTGGATATGACATATCTACCGTTAACATCAGTATGTAGTTCCTCTAGAGTGCTGTAGGGTTAATCCAGGTGAGGACACCCCGAGCATGTGAAGTGAAGCCCGCAGCGTGAAAAGTGCCACGGATCTTACTGCGTGTCAGCGGAAAGGTTGTAACAGGGTGATGCGTTTCTTGTAAGAACGCTACGTCAATATTGTGTCTTTTGAGATACATCATGACTTTTCTAATTTTACGTTGATCGTTGAGGCCCCTAATGTTCCAGGACAGGAGTCTCAGCCTATCCTCCATACCATACAGTGGAAAGGAATGAACGTCACAACCATGGTGTCTACTCATCCTCTAGTAACCATGTAAGCTGCCAGGTATCGTCGTCTTAGAACCCATAGTGTGTGTACGTTATACAGTTGCATCACTGCGATCCAAAAAAAACAATTCAAGAAAAGCAAACACAAAATCACAGAAGTCCCCCATCCCCCCTCCCACGCCATGCCAACCCAAACTGAGCACAGTCAATGTCTCCCCCCTCCCCTCCCATCCCCTCCCCTACACTTAAGAAAAGATGGCAGCAAGCCATGTAGTGTGTAACATGCGGGCGGATGTTACCTAAGCACTACGAGCAATTGTCAGCATTAATCCACGCTATAATGAACATGTTAAGTCAATCGGACCAAGTTTAGAAACTATTAGTATCTGCAATCAACAAAAAGAAAAGCACAGCTAGACAAACACAAGTAAGGGAAATACCTTTCCAGAACAGGACCCACATATACGTCAAGGTCTACATTACTTATGTAGCAAATTATGAACGTTCCCCCAAATTGTATAGAGTCTACAGATACTTGCGAACAGTCTGGGCAGCTGCAACACTCCGCGGGCGCTTCACTGGGCCCGAAGGGCGCCAGGGGCCAGGCACTCCGCAAATCCAGGCTTAAGTGAATCGTAAACACCTGTAGTCAGTGATTACATATCAAATCCCAGGAAAGAGCATACTCAGTTCTGATGACTTAGTAATTGTCGTCTAGGTGGCCCTCCCGTGAGCCATCCGTCGCATACGGCAGACCCTCCGTCACCGCGTCGCGTTTCGGCCTTTTGAGGAAGTCCTTCAGGGCCTTCTGCAGTGCTTTGGGGGCGGAGAAAATTCGAGATGAGCCGTCCAGATTGGCTCTCAATCTAGCCGGGTAGAGCATGGCATATGTAATATTTTGATCTCGGAGTTGTCGTTTGAGGGGATTAAATTGCCATCGCGCTTCTTGTACTTTCATCGTAAAATCTGGGTAGAGCGAGATCACTGAGCCCTCATATTGAAGTTCTTCTAGTTCTCTGGCGCGTCGCAGAGCCGAATCCCTGTCGCAGTAGTTAAGCAGTTTGGCTATTATCGGGCGTGGAGAGGCACCCGGGGGCAGGCGCGGCCCCAGCGAACGATGAGCTCTTTCAATCACGAATATATCCGAGAAAGTATTGCGGCCCAGTAAGGTGACGAGGAGTTTTTCTATGAATTGTTCCGCATTGTCCATTGGGGTGGATTCTGGAAGGCCCGTGATATGAATGTTGCTCCGACGGGAGCGGGCCTCCAAGTCCTCCGCTTTATCCTGCAGTGATGCAAGAGCCCTGGCCATTTGTTTCTGTACCGAGTCTGTTTCGGACTGTGCCTCTTCGACCTCAGTGACCCTGCGTTCTGTCATGTCTATCTGTTCCGCTTGCTTGTCTAATCGTTCAGACATCCTGTCCATCCGATAGACTAGAGAGTCAATCTTCCCATCTATCATTAACAGGCTTTTCTGTATTGCCGCAAACATTTGTTTGACCTCTCCCGATTCCTCCTCCGAGTTGTCCGCATGGGCGTCCGCAGACCGAGCCCTCTCCGTCTCTTTAGCTTTGGATCGTTTGGAGTCAAACGGGAGCTTCGTCTGTGTCTTGTCGCCCTTGCCCATGATGCTGGTTGTTTGGAAAGGGGAAGAATGGCGTTACTTGAGATATTGTAGTCAGGTCGACTCCTTTGCTGCCCACGTCTTCTGGGGTCACTTTTCACACGTCCCCGGGCCTCACAAGCGTAGTGACATAGGTCGCACCCAAGATTTGTCCACGACTGAGGTATGTTGCCTGTAGGAGCAGGTGCACAGCAGGGAGGGAAATGGCGACAGGGCTAGAGCAATCAGGGCCTCCCCGGAGAGCGCCAAGGGCCCAGCTGATTATGCAAAGAAGATTTAGCGTAGCCTTCACTTGGGGACGACGCCTCCAGAGGGCCCTCAGACTTGGAAGGGTGGAGACCCCGCTGCAGGGAAACGCCTGACGTGAAGAGGCCCGGCAGGACTCAGCATCCACAACCAACAAACCCTGAGAGAGAGAGAGTGCCCCTACAGCAGCCTCTCCCTGCTCACGGGCAGTTGAAGATCAGGTATTCCAGGAACCAGGCCTGCTAATCCAATTGTGTCCCAAGTGCGACGCCCCAGGACTCCACACCGCAGCTCTGCACGCACTGCCCCGGCTCCCCAAGGCAGACCAGGCTCCCTCGCCACCCCGCGAGAGTCCGCGCCTGGGTGGTGGGTCACTGCAGAAAAGGCCTCTGTATAATGAGGCGCTAAGCCTCAGAAAGCGGCCAGGCCCCTCCACTCGCCGCGGCGATGAAACAGGGTGGGAGTCCGATTTTGAATGGCGCGGGACTTCAGAGGGTAAGCCGGTCGCACAGACTGGAGGAAGAGGAGGATCTCGCGGGTGCAAGGAGAGGGGTGCCTCCGGGGCAGCGCACCAGCTGGACAATCAGGGAGGATCAGGCAGTGAAGTGCTCAGGTCCCCGGGGGGCCCGGTACGGACGACCGCCAGCACCCACTTGCGCAATTGTAGCAGCTCACCGTGTCCCCGAGGGCAAGTTTGGCGCAGGGCCTCGGGCGTCCTCTTCCGTTCTGGCGTAGGCCGAATCGTCTCTCCAGGCCTCCGCTCACAGGCCCCGCACCAGCCGCGGAACGCAGCAGGGTCGGACCCGGGGCCAGGAGACATCAGGGGCCGAGCGGAGACTCAGTGCTCCCGATGTGTGGCAGTGCTGGTAAGCCTCCGCAGCGAAGAGCGTCGCAACAGCGGGTGTCGATTTGCCGCAATGTCCGGCACAGTGAGCTTATACCCGGTGGTCACGGGGCCGCGCCTGCCCCTCATCTCGATGGCAAAGGCCCACATCGTGTTTCGCCCGCTCCAACCTCGGGAAGGTAGCAACAGAGAGGTCTTGGTCCGCACTGTCTGGATTTGCTTAGGGCATACAGTTATAGGTACCGATTGCTAGGATTGATGGCGTGTGGAGCTGACGGCTCGCAGAGCTCTTCTATTAAGCGGCCATCTTGCGCTGCGGCAAGCTCCGCCCCCCCAACTCCTTCACCTTTTGGTGCATCTGGGGCCAGTAAAAGTGGCTAACTAGCCTCTCCCAAGTCTTGGTTTGGCCCAGATGTCCAGCTAGGGGGATTTCATGAGCCAAAGTTAGGAGGATCTCCCTGTACCTCTGTGGCACTACCACTCTCCTGGTGGCTCCAGGGTTGGGGTCTCTTGCCTCAGTGTACAGTAATCCTTCTTCCCAATAAGCTCTGTGGGTACCACTGACATCTCCCTTTGCTTCTGAAACAGCTTGCTGCCTCAGGCTTTCAAGAGTGGGACAGTCCTGCTGCCCCTGGCACAGCTCTTCCCTAGAGGGTCCCCCTGGGCCCAAGAGTTCAACCTGGTAAGGGTCAAGCTCCATAGGCTCAGTTCCCTCTGGGGTGTCCAAGTCGGGTCCTGATCCTTTTGCTGAACAGAAGCTGTTGTGTAGCTCCTATAGTACCCCTGCAGGACCTGCGCGTTTGGATAACATATACTGCGGGCTTGGTGGCAGACTGACTCCGTGCACCCCCACTGTATGTGTTAGCCTAGTTTTGCATTAGCTAGCTCGCAGTGCCACTAGTGTCTCCTCTTATCAGGGAGAGATTAGTTTCTGGCAACCTTAGACCATAACAACCCTGATTCCCTCAGAATCGTGGAAACAATGTACTACCTTTCGCTCAGTCACTCGTGCTCACTTATTCGGTTTGTCTCAGAGAGTTACACAGAATAAACAGTCGGGCGTTTCAATAAGTATTTATTGAACAGTTGTTATTCTAGTGTAAAATATATGTGCTATGGTAACCAGCAGACAATAGCAGAGATATATGATCAGCAGTACGATAAAAGCAAAGGGATAGAACAGTTCTACCATATTGCGATAATCATGAGTACATACATGAATATAAAAGCATTATGCAAGTGCGTGTACTCCTACGATACCTACCTAGATGTACCTGTGTGTACCTAGCATATGTGTGTAGGTCTTAGAAGCTAAGAGCCAAGAATCCTCCTAGGATTTAGTCGAACCCCCATACCTGAATAGAGAGAGTGTGGGACCCAGTCCTGGTCTCGAGTTGGACACCCCGTCCGGATTGTGTCAGACCACTGTCAGCTTGAGCGACTGCATGCAGGAGCCTCAGCGTCTCTGGTCAGTGTGTCAGCATGGAAGTCTCGGTTCCCTCTGCCTTACCGGGGCAAGATGTGGTGTATTTATACCCTAAAGAGTCTCGGTCCTCAGTATGGTTTGTATTGGACATGAGGAAGACGTCAGGGGTGAACTTTGTACATACATATTATGCCGGTGGTGTATTCTTAGAAAGCCATGCATAATTAATGAGTACAGTGTGGGCCTGTGTTTGGAAGAACCCTGCTGTATTCAAAACCACAGGATAGATAACGTTCAGCCCTCAGAGCTCGTTGTGTACTAGCTGGGACCAATGTAGGTGAAAGATCATTCCTATATAAGGAATCATACTATAATAGGACATGTACAGTTGTGACCATAATTGGGCATATGCGGCCATGACCATAATAGGGCAAGTGCGAATATGACCATATTAGGGTAAATATGAATACGTCCATTTTAGGGCATGTACGAACGGGTCTACATTAGGGCATCTATGCGGGATATAACAAAGCTGGTTCCCCAGTCTTATTACCTTTTCTCTTGGAAGGTTGGGCCATACTTTCAGGTTCCAACACTTCTTTTTCACCCTGCCTTTTGCTCTGTGCTCTTGTTTTTACACACACCAATTCAGGGATATCCAGCATTGCTGCATGGGTTTTTAGTTCAACCTCAGCCCAGGCTGAGGTTTCCAGGTCATTGCCAAGCAGACATGCAGCTGGTAGATTTGGAGAGACCACTACCTGTTTTAGGCCAGTAACCCCCCCAGTCTAATGTCACCATAGCCATTGCATGGTTAGTGGTAACACTGTCAGTATTGGTGACTGGGTAAGTACGCCCAATCAAGTATTGCTCAGGGGAAACCAGTGTGTCTCTCACCATAGTGACACTGGCACCTGTATCCCTCAGAGCCTCTATCCTAGTTCCATTAATCCAAGGGTATTGTAAGTACTTCTTTAAGTTGGGTGACCACACAGCTACAGTGGCAAACTCAACTTCCCCCTCTGAAACTAGAACTGCTTCAGTGTGCAACCTGATTTGCTCTTGGCACACTGTTGATCCCATCTGGAGACTTGCTACACCAGGAGTAGCTGTAGCTGTAGCTGTAGCTGTAGCTGTAGGACTAGGGGCCTGTTTGCTAGGGCAAGCATTGTCTCCAGTTAAATGTCCCAACTTTCTACAGTTGTTACACCAGGCCTTTGCAGGATCAAAGTTCTTCCCCCTGTATCTAGGACCAGATTGGGAAGAGTTTGGGACCCACCCCCTGTGCAGGTTTTTGGGGCCCTTTAGAAGACTCAGACTTTTATCTTGGGGATTCTCACCACCTTTCCCGTGGGGAGGTTTTGTAACCCCTTTCTTTTGGTCACCCCCAGTGGTTGTCTTAGTCACTCTAGTCTTGACCCAGTGGTCTGCCTTCTTTCCCAATTCTTGGGGAGAAATTAGACCTAGGTCTACCAAATGCTGATGTAACTTTTCATTCGTGCAATTACTTAAAATATGTTCCTTCATAAACAAGTTGTAAATTCCAGTAAAGTCATGCACATTGTGTCCAGTTAACCAACCATCTAGTGTCTTTACTGAGTAGTCTACAAAATCAATCCAGGACTGGTTTTGGGTTTTGTGAGCCCCCCTGAATCTAATTCTGTACTCCTCAGTTGTGAGTCCAAATCCCTCAATCAGAGTTCTCTTCATGAGGTCATAAGACCCAACATCTGGCCCAGAAAGGGTCAGGAGTCTGTCTCTGCAGTTACCAGAGAACAGTTCCCACAGGAGTGCCCACCAGAGAGGTTTCTTCACCTTTCTCATGTCACAAGCCCTCTCAAAGGCTGTGAACCATTTAGTGATGTCATCACCCTCCTCAAATTTAGGGACAATCCCTTTGGGGATTTTAGGATCATAAGATTGCTCTTTATCCTTATTATTTTGATTGCTGCCACCATGAATGGGTGCTAACCCCATCTCCTTTCTTTCCTTTTCTAGAGCCAGGAGTCTGGTATCTAGGTCCAGTCTTTTGGTCAGCCTTGCTAAAAGGCTGTCCTCCTCATTGAGGCTGTCCTCAATGTCCTCACCAGAACCTGAGCCACCTGTGTGGCCCCTAGGTACTGAGAGGTTGATTCTTGGAGTCAGGGATATTGGAGCCCTTTTCTCCCTAAGCAGTGGAGGAGGTAGATCTACCTGGTCATCCTCTTCCACTACTTCCCCATCTGACTGGTCATCACCTTGTTCAGAGGGGTGGTCCTTTGCATACTCAGCCAACAGCTCCTGGAGTTTTTGTTTGGTTGGATGGGGACCCATTGGTATGTTTTTAATTTTACATAAGGACCTTACTTCCTTGAAAGACAAGTGAAGGTAAGGGGTGAGGTCAAGCTCCTCAACCATGTCCTGTATATTATTATGGTTATCTTCACTAGTAGCTGGGTTCTTATTTTGAGACATTCTAACAAAAAAGTTCTAACCCCTCTACCCTTGACTACAATGACTTTTTATTTTCTAAAATTCTAAAGGGACTTAAGCAAGGTCCTAACAAGACTTTTAGTAGTTTTGTAAAAATGGCAATTTTGAAAAAATCCGAATTCTAAAGGCAATTTAAGAGTTCTGTCGTGTGATCAGGTGGTAACCAAGTAGTCCAACAAATGCAAAGTTGTGTATCCCACCGCTGATCCACCAATGTAGGAAACTGGCTCTATATATACTACACCAAAATGAGGTATAGTGTGTATAGAGTCCAGGTGACCCCAGAGGTAGGCAGAGGTTAAAGTTAGATAGAACCTTGCTCTCTATTTGTGGTAGAGTGGTCGAGCAGAAAGGCAGTATCAGAGGACAGTGTTAAGCATTTGATGTACCCACTCAGTCAGCAAATGAATTCACACACTCAAAGACTGAACTCTAGACCAATTGTTTTTGAATAAAAAATATACTGTTGTTTTATTTTTAGAACCAAGCAAGCCTGGCACAGGTAAGCATTAAATACTTTACAGTAATAAGTTGCTGATTGTAGAACAGTTTGAAAATGCAATAGGAATTGTACTTTGTTTGATTTACAGGGGATGCAGTAGGTTGCAATACTTAGCAAATACAGTACATTGAAATGAGTAGGCTTTTTCAGTACATTACAGGTAAGTTACTTTTCATGTTACTTTTCTAACTCAGTGCTGGATACCTAGATTCAGCATTTGGGACATTTCCTGCAAACAGGTAAGTAAATACGGTTTGGTTATTCCTGCGATTTTTAAAGAATATTTTTAGATTTCAAAACTCCACACGTAGAAACTTTTTGGAGAAAAATTGTCAATGTTGTCCTATGGAGGAAAAACAGGTTATCGGTTCACAGGTAAGTTATCGACTGTGGGAGTTAAGGTTCTGGGGTTAGACTCAGGGGTCCCCCAGGGTCAGTGTTGCACTCTTGTTACACCCTCAGCGGCACAAGGGCGGCCAGGTGCAGAGTGTTGAGGCCCAATGTTATTCTATGGAGGATAGGGGGTCTCCGGTTGGTGGCTACTGGCAAGCAGGCCACTGGGTTGTGGGAGAAAAGCTCCTAGACTTTAGCTCAGGGCAAATGGGGAAACAGCTTAGCACAAAAGGTGCACCCTCAGCGGCACTAGGGCGGCCGGGTGCAGGGTGCTGTTTCGATGTTGGAAGCCCTGTTGTTTCCAATGGAGAACCTCCGGTCAGCAAAAACACTGCAGGCAGGGAGACGAAGGACTTCTGGGTGCGACCACCACTTTGAGAGGTAAGTTGGGAAGTTAGGGGTTGGTTAGGCACCGTTGGTTTGGGCACACAAGGCCATGGGGTGTCGGGTGCAGGGGTGCCTTTTTGGGTCGGAACGGCTTACCAGCTCCGGGTCGCGGTTAGGGGGGGCTTCTGGATTTCGACTGCAGGCGTCGGCTGGAGGCTTGAGGCAGGTCAGGGGTCACCGGATCTCTGTTTAGGATGGCCGGGGTGACCTCCTCGTGGTGTTTGCCCACTCGAGCTCGGGCCGTGGACGGCGGGTGCAGAGTGGGGCGGATTCGCAGTTTCCGGCGGCTGTCAGAGGTTGCAGTTTGAACAAATCCGGTGTTCACGGGAGAAGCAGTCTTTGGAAGTGAAGGCAGGCAGGTCCTCCAAGGTTTTTGAGGTTGGTGGCTGCAGGACACACCGGGATTTCGCAGGAGCAGGTTCGAGGGGAGACAGGCCGGTAGGACTGGGGCCAAGTCAGTGGGCGTCTTTCTCTTGTTAGCTGGCTGCACGGCTGTTCGGTCCTTCTTCTTCTTTTCTTCTTGTTTCTTTGCTGGATCTGAGGAAGCAAGGTTCAGGGTGCCCCCTAAATACTAGATTTTGGGGCGTTATAGGTAGGTAGAGGGCAGGGACCAATGGGTCCCTTCCCTGGGGTGGGTACACCCCCTATCATGCCACCCTCCAGTGGGAGGGGGGCAGGATCCTGTCCCTGGTTGGTTGGGTCCCCCATCCTCAAGATGGCGGGGACTCGGAGTTGTGCTTCACCTCGCCTCCCCCACCTGAGGGGTGGAGTTGGCAGGGGTGGGCACACCTCTCTCCCTCACTTGTTTTTCCCGCCGGTTCTCCCGCCCAAAGTGGGGGTTAGAACCAGTGGGGACCAGTTACTGAAAGCAGCAAATGGTCTGGGGAGGCTCACAAAGGCGGCATGCCTTTGAAGCTTCCCCTTTCGTGAACCCTGCCCATCCTGGGGGAGGAGGCTTGGCACCTCGTCCCAGGATGTGCATTGTTTCTGGCCCCCGAGAGCAGCAGGCTCTCGACCCAGGGTTCCAGAAATATGTCTGTTGGTGGCAGCCTAAGCAGCCACTCAGTCGGGACACTAGAAGTTGGTTGAGTTTCAGGGGGCATCTCTAAGATGCCCTCTGTCGTGCATTTTACATTAAATCCCACACTGGCATCAGTGTGGGTTTAATGTGCTGAGAAGTTTGATACCAAACTTCCTAGTTTCAGTGCAGCCATTATGGTGTTGTGGAGTTTGTAATGACAAACTCCCAGTACCATATACTCTTAATGGCAGCACTGCACTTACAATGCCCAAGAATGGACTTGGGCACTGGACTTGGCCACTGGCATAGTGGACCCTGCTAGAGGGGTGACTGATCTATGCCAGGGCAGTGGTTTGTGGGCATGGCACACAGAGATGTGTGCCATGTCGACTCTTCACTTTATTCTGCACCAAGACACGCAGCCTGCAAAGGAAGTGTGTGAGTGTCAGGGTACAGGGCCTCTAAGGGTGGCACAATAAGTGCTGCAGCCCTTAGAGGCCTTCTCTGGTCACAGTGCCCTGGGTACCTGTGGTACCATTTACCAGGGGCTGACCTGTGGCCAGAGATGCCAATTGTGTTTAGGCTTCAATGCAATTTTAGGGAAGGAACATAGACCCCGAGTACCTGATTAGCCGGAGCCCAGGGCACACTCAGACAAAGAACATCAGCAATTCAGAAAAAAGTGGGGTCATATCATGCAGAAAGAGGGCACTTTCTCACAAGGCTCCTTTGCAAGGGGAGGGGCAATGATCACCTGTGGCTACGTGTCGGCGGGGTTCGCCGTAGCCATTCCTCCTTGCTGGCCCAATAAGTTACTAAGCCATCTTGCATCTCCTCTCTTATTATTAATTCCAGCAGTATTCCAACTGAGAACATTTAGCTGACACATTGATTCAGGGATTCATTACTCCTGACCTTCATGGGGACCCTACAGCGAGATCATCTTCATTTACCTGGGGTGGAGAGGTAGGAGCTGACCGGGGTTTATTACTCCTGGTCTTCATGCGGGACCCTACAGGGAGATCATCTTCCTTTACTTGGGGTGGAGAGATAGGAACTGACAACAGTCAGTCATTCATATCTAAGTGACTCAGCAGTTGAAATCTATTTGTAGTCTTACTACTAGCCTCCTGCAACCCTCGTGCCCTTACTTTCGGCCTACTCGGGAAGGAATTAATTGATCCAGATTGACCCAAGCCCCTAGGGGGATTAAAAAAGCCAAGTGGCCCTCCAAGTAAGGATTATGACCAGAAGAGAACAGCTCCCCTGCAATATCCGGTTGGTCAAAATTTATGAAAATACAGTCTCCCTCCTCAGTTTTTCCTCCTTGGTCCAACCCAGCTGTCCCGTCTAGCCATAATGATATGTAAAACAGCTTGGGAGTTCGGTCACAACAAATTGTTGCACCAATGTTTCTTTTTACGTTTAAGCTCAGGGGGGGATATTAATAATAAATCCATCGATGGGGGCACCATCATCAGGATGGCTACTAAAGGTGTTGTCTCAGGGGGGAGCTGAAGTCTACACGGACTACCCCCCATAGTCATTAGCTTGGCAGAGCGAGGTGAGTCAGACCTTTGCATTACCCTACCGGAGAGAGAAGAAGGAGTGGCCCTATTATATGACTGAACCATAAAATGTGTGGTGCCCCTTGATTAGTGGTCGGCACCAGTAAGTCAGTAGCCCCCTTGGCAGTATGAACAGCTTTTCTAGCCTCACCAGAGGAATGACCCCTCGTAATACCTTGTGGATACCCAAAGCCAACAGGGTGAACATTATGGGCAGGTTGGGAGGCAATTAGTCATTCTATATTACACAGCTTCCCTGTGAGCCCCTATATTGTGCTATGTAGGACCTTCACAATATTCTTATATAAAGCCAAAAACATAGGTTCTACTAATGCTTGTACATGACTGCCCCAGATAGTTGGCAAAGGTAAGTCCACTGATTTGTCCTTGGTTGAATATACTCCTTTAGCTGAATCCATTTGATAGATAGGCTCTTTGTTTCTAATTGATGCAGGTCCCTCTATGGAAAAAATAACTTCAGAGACCCTTGTTTTACTTTTTTTTGGCTGGTGCCGCCCTCTCTGGAGATGGAGAACCCACTGGGTGGTTATCCTCCCTTGTAGATAAGAGCTTTGAGGACGGCCCAATTAATACAGAATCACATTGTCTATTACCCTGGTTATTTTTCACTTTCAGCCTGCCCTGCACATGCTGCTCACCTACCCTAGGTAAAACGTTTCCTGCGCACTTTGTATTTCCTTGGAGAGGGCTCCCACAGCAGATGAAAGTTAAGTGAGGATTGAAGCACAATTACGTGGGAGCTTAACTTTGTCAAGATCTGGGTTTGAGGTAAACTTGCGCTTACCCATGGCAGGAGTCCGATGATAAACAAAAGAGGGGGGCCCAGCCCAGCCTCTGTCAGGCGCTGACGGGTGCAGGACGGGCCCGCCCTTGGCCCGGGCTTCGCCTGAGAGTGGCCCATGAACACGTTCTGCACTGCGGGACTGCAGCACACCTTTTATCTCGGAGAAATGAGGCACACATGTACTTTCAGTGGGGATTGTGGGATATGAAGTCCCCTGCAGCTGTGAAAAACCAAAGCGGTTCTCCTCCGGTCGTGTCAGTAACCTGAAGTCCAGTGGGGCAGCACTGGTCACCCAATTAGTGTCCACAGCAAGCAGGAACAGTCCCCAGTGTCAGGAACTGCAGCACACCTTTTATCTCGGGGAAATGAGGCACAGGTGTACTTCCAGAGGGGATTGTGGGATATGAAATCACCTGCGGCGGTCAAAACCTACGGCAGCTCTCCTGCAGTCGTTCCAGTAACTTGGAGACCCGCTGGGCAGCACGGGTCACCCCTAGTCACGGCAGAAAGCAGGCAAAGTGGCCAGGCCCCAGACTTAGTGTCCACAGCAAGCTTGAATGGTCCCCAGTCTCAGGAACTGTAACACACCTTTTATCTCGGGAAAATGAGGCATAGGTGTACTTCTAGAGGGGAATGTGGGATATGAAGTCCCCTGCGGCGGTGAAAAACCATGGTGGCTCTCCTCCAGTGGTGCCAGTAACTTGAAGTCCAGCGGGGCAGCAATGGTCACCCCTAGTCATGGCAGAAAGCAGGCAAAGTGGCCAGGCCCCAGAACTAGTATCTACAGCAAGCAGGAACAGTCCCCCTGCACGTAAAAGAGGATGCTGTCTTTCAGGTTTTTGAGGAACACCCTGTTACCTTTCTCTGTGAAATGAACTACATCATTTCTATATATATCGTCCATATCAAAGCCCATATTGTTGTTGTATACAGAGCCCATGTTGTGGTCTCTGAGGAATGCAGAAATATTTTTATTGACATGTTTCCTGGATTTGTCTATCTGTGGACAAAATTCATTTGATCACTTCCACTTCTGCCTTTGGCAAATGTTGGAGCACACCAAGGCTGTGTGTGGGAAAAGTGCCATTAATTTACCAAAGGTATCCTTCATTAGGATTTCCAGCCCAACCCCAGTAATTATGCCTAGGTTATTTCCACCGCAGTGCAGAATCCTGAGGTCTGGATGTTGGCAATCCACAGTGCTTTCAATCAAAGGTAGCAATTGATGCCACTTTATTCCTCTCTGGCCAAGCCAAGTAATGTCTACATTAGGTAAACCCAAGTCCCTGTCAATGCTACACTCTCTAGTTCTCTCTCTGGCCTAAAACACAAAACTTTGGCCCACACTCTAACCATTTTGGAGGCAAACTGGTTTAGCACACAGGAGAAGGCTGTAGCTGAATGAGACAGTTTTCAAAATGAAAGGCAGTTCAAATGGAGGACAGCACCTACATTAAAAAGAACATATCTGATTGTAGGCTGTTAATATGCAGGTAGCTAAAAGTAGGTGATGATTTACTTCTACAATTGTACCAATGTTTACAAAAGGATACAGAGGGTTTCCTAAATGCTACATGCCGATATCTCTTATCGATAGTTCAGTGAAGGACTTGTGGAAGGTTATTTTGACTACCTGCAGACGTGGGCCAAAGATAATAATATTTGCCCCCTTGCCAGTTTGGCTTTCGCCCTGGGCTAGGTACAGTGGAGCAGTGCCTGAACATGCATTTGATTGTGAGTAAGTACACCATCGCCAGGCGCTGCCCACTGTACCTAGCCTTTATGGATTTATCTTCCTCTTCCACATTTGACTGCGTGAACAGGAACAAGCTGTGGCTGACTTTAATTAATCTTGGGTTAGAAGCCCCCTGGTAAATTTCCTGTATTCCCTAAATGAAAACTTAGGGGCCAGGGTGCGGTATGGCAGATCAGGGGAACTCTCCTATGACTTCCCTCTAGGTAGTGGGGTGCATCAGGGGTGTGTTTTATCACCCCTCCTTTTTATTATTTATATCAATGATCTAAGCACCCACTTGTCTATTTCTAAAAGGAATGTGCTGAAAATTGCGAATTCTTTCATCCCGGCATTATTATATGCAGACAACGATGTTTTAATGGCCAGGACGCCCCATTCCTTGCACACTCTAGTTGAATCTTTTGTATCATTTATGGGTAACCTTGATATGTTAACCAATTTTGGGAAGTCTAACATAATGGCCTGTGGACTAGGCAGGAGAAAAATGTCAACCCAAAAGCTGCAAAAGCAATCCCTGAGCATGGTAAAGAATTTTTGTTACTTGGGTGTCACCTTTGATTTCTCCAAATTCCTGGCAACCCAAAGTGAATGCAGCGTGCCTGAAACTAAGTAGGGTGGCTGGGTCCCTATTTAACCTGGTCCAGAAGGAAGGCAGGGGCGCTATATCTCCTTACCTCATTCATTCATTTTTTGGATCTCTACCGATGAAGGATAAAATCCAGAAATACGTGTGAGAGATTTACAGCACTATCTGCACCAACTCTGGTGAAACTACAGCTAATAGTCAAGTAAGCACAAACATTGTACTGCATTTACCATAATTCTAAGAGGCGAACTGTGCTGTGATGTGAGACAGTGTGCTCCCATCCCCCTTCTGTTTAAATAGGCTCCCTTGAGCCAACAAGCTGATGGGATTTTGGAGGTGCACCTGAGTGCCATTGAGAGGTATTGAGACCTGAGAGGACTGTCCCAGCATTCTTAGCAACCCATGATGTAAATAATTTTTTTTTAATCTCTACTGATGAAGTATAAAATCAAGAAACACATCTCTAGAGATTTACTGCACTATCTGCACCAACTCTGGTTAAAATCTACAGCTAATATTCAAGTAAGCGCAAACATTGTACTGCATTTCTCATACTACTAAGGGACGAACTGCGCTGTGATGTGAGATGAACTGTGCTGTGATGTGAGGCAGTGTGCTCCCATCCGCCTTCTGTTTAAAAAGGCTTCCTTGAGGCAGCGAGCTGACGAGGTTTTGGAGAAGCACATGTGTGCCAGTGAGAGGTACTGAGACCTGAGAGGACTGTGGCAGCATTCTCAGCAGAATGAATGATGGAATTCCGCACGTGTTTTTCACGCATGCCTTAGGAACACTGTCATTTGAACGAATGTGTCTTTGGCATGCATTTGTTCTGCACGCAAGTCATTTTAACGACTTGCCTTAGGGGGGCACTAGATGTTGGAATAGTTTAATTTACTATTCCAAATCCAGTCTCTGCAACAGTAGGGAAGGTATTGGACTTTAATTCCAACACCACTCCACCATTGCGCCCCCAAAAGCAAGTCATTGTAATGACTTGCGTGTAGAACAATTGCATGCTCAAGACGCATTCGTTCTATTGCCGGCGCTGTGAAGGCACAGCGTGAATCTGGCTTCGTCCTAAAGGTCGTTTCCCTTTTCATCAACCCCTGATGTAATTCATTTTTTGATCTCTACAGATGAAAGATAAAATCCAGAAACACATGTGTCTAGAGATTTACAGCACTATCTGCCCCAACTCTGGTGAAAAACTGCAGCTAATATTCAAGTAAGCGCAAACATTGGTACTGCATTTACCATAATGCTGAGAGGCGAACTGTGCTGTAATGTGCGGCAGCGTGCTCGTATTCCCCTTCAGATGAAAAACCTTCAGTGTGTCCCTACAGCTACTTATGGAGCGGGGGTATCCCCATACAGGTAGAAAACAGGATTTGCAGGTGGTTATTGAATCTCCCCGTATCCAGCCCCATTTTGTTCTGCATTCTGAACTTAATTTAGAATATGTCTCAGATAGAATTTAATTGGCCCCACTCTTGCTTTTGGTGAGTCTGTGGAACAATAATAAAGCAAGTTTTAGTAGAGATGTTGTTTTAGATTGACTTAGTTTGGATTAGGGTCTTTCTATTCCTTGGCTGAACCATATCAGAAAGTCCTTCACCGATATTTGGTCTCCCGAAATGTTTACTGCCCTGATACAATAAGTGAGCTAGATAAGAGACTGGTTGAGTCCTGCCATGCAAAGCTCACTTTCTCCCAAAGAACAGAGGAGGTTTTTAGCAAACACTCTGTTCGCAATTATTTTATTACATTAGCGACAGGAGATTTAGCACTATATTTAACCCTGGAACTTAAACGATGGGAGGGGTCTTTTCTTTTTAGATTCAGGCCAGGTACCTTGTGGCGTTCTTATCTGCTTTTCTCACGGGTGAGGGCGCGGGATAGCAACTTACTTGTCCTTGTGATGGGTTGGCGAACCATTGTTGCTGCATTTTGGTTTTCTGCAAAGTTTATCAAAGCTTTTTCCAACTCTGTCTCAAGCATATTTCGAAGCCACTGGGTTTTAAGAAGTGTAGAGAGGCTCTAACGTACCTTCAGATGTTATGTAGCCTCGACATTTGATTCAGTGTTTGTTGTTTCCTTAAAATGTCCATTCGCAGTTGCAAATCGATGGAGGTGTAACAGCAGTTGTGGTAGCACTAGATTGTGTTAATGCATTCTGATGGAGCAGTGCTTTTTTTTACGAATCACTTGTTTTTATCCATATTTGCGCTAATACTAAAAAAGTTTTATGATGAGTCCTTGCCTGTGATGTATTGCACATTGCACTTTTATGATTTTTATCCAAAGATTGAATCAAGATTTGTTTGATTTGACTTGAGGTAGTGATTTTGAGAAAAAAGTAATTACTTCTGTGATTGGCTCTGGAAAAATAAAAAAAGTGATTGTGTTTAGGCTACGTTTTAATATTCCAAACAGTCAACAACACCTGCTACAGTTCAATCTGAAGGTAGTATGGTGCTCACAGAAAGGGTTGTTAACTTTTGACCTAGTGCTAGCAGTCAGTGTTCGATACATGGTTACTATGGAAACTGAGCCAAAAGTGCTGGGGGAAAGGGAACAAAAAGAGTAGATTGTAAATCTGAGAAGCAGAGTGGTATGGAAATATTGGTCATTACTGAGTGTTTGAGTTGTAATTTAGTAGTTTTTACAAAGTAAACTATAAATGGCATGCTTCAACAGCAGATTGTTAAATGGTTTTACTGGCTCCTGTGTGGATTTGCAAATCCACTGCAATGTTGCATGCACTGAGCACCACGGTGGATTCGCGATTCTGCTTAAAGCCAGAACCTAACTGGGCTTCTTAACAGGAGTCCTACAAAGGGTTAAAACACTGGCCATTCAGAAGTGGTACAACAAAAGTAAAATATGAAAGGAAGATTGTGATTTGATTACAACATCAGTATCACTGAAAGCAGAGTTGGAAGGGTTGCCATTAATGTTTCCTTTGTACTGAGAGAGGTATACCTTTTCTGTACTTCTGATTTTAGATTTTAACTGACAAGAGGTTCAAACTGGTACTGATATAAAAATTGGAGAACAGCAAATACATTTCACAGGTATGTCAAGTGAGGTGTACTTTTAAAAAGTATATGTATATAAAAAGTTATGAGTGTATATAAGGTGCAATAAAATATGTAGGTTATACACAACAGTGAAAGGGAAAATAAAAGGGAGGGTAGATGATGATATTAAGGAAAACCATAGTGAGCAGCGAAGGAGGAATAAAAATGTCTGAAGAGAAAATATAGTTGTTTTATTAAGCTCCAATGAATAAATGTATTTGGAAGTAGATGTGGGTGATTTATTACACTATATAATTTGATAGTATATAATTTGCACCCACATACACACACAGTAAGGTAGGCACTTATGTACGCACCACTGATATAGCTAGGTAGACATTGACACACTTAGAGGGACATCAATAAAATCATTGACATATCAATTTATTTACCTGTACATCTACTTACATACTCATTCTCACAGGTATGCAGGCACTCTCGTATCCTCTCAGATACATATAAAGCTTTTCATGTACCCAGTACTCACTCAATTAGAGAGAGATGTACAGAGCAATACACCCAGTTATATATGCAGTTATCCCCTACACAACCACTCATATACCTATGTACAATACCATAGAGTCACTCACACACCCAGTCAGACAGCGACAGAGGCACTTTCGCATTTACTCACACAGTTACATAACCAGATACTCACTAACACAGTCAGTAAGCAATCCATACAGCGACTTACATACGCATTAACAGACCCATAGAGTTACTAAGAAAGCCAGTCACACAGCGACATAGTTACTTACACATCCAGTGAGATGCCCACAGAGGGACTGATACACTCACTCAGATCTGTACTCAAGTACTGACACAACCAAGTCATCCATCCAGACAAGTAGCCCTTTAAACATGTCTCGGGCCTGCTACTGCAGCGCATGTGTGTGCAGTTTTACTGCCAGATTGACTTGGCATTTAAAACCTCTTGCTAAGCCTTAAACTCCCCTTTTTCTACATGTAAGTCACCTCTGAGGTAGGCCATAGATAGCCCATAGGGCAGGGTGCTATGTGCTTAAAAGGTAAGACATGCACTTTGAGGTTTCAGTGAGTTAGACACGCACGTACAGACCCATATGCCCAGTTATACATCCAGTCTCCCACCCATACTGTGACTCACAAACCTATGTATAAAAACATAGAGCTACTCACACAGCCAGCCAGACAGCGACAGAGGCACTTAGATATTCACTCACACACAGCACTTAAGCATCCAGCAGTAACTGAGCCTGTTGCACACACAGTTACATACCCCATCACTCTCTAACACAGCCAGCAAGTAACTCATCCATCCACTAACTCATAATGCACTTATAAATCCAAAGTGGCAGACTTACACTGGCTATTTTACACTGATATAGCTATTTATGTAGCTATTTAATTGCTTATTGCATGTAATGTGACAGTATGTAATATAAAAGTAAATGTATTATTTATTTGCTTTTCAGCCATCTACATGGATTTACAAAGGAAGATTAACAATGTCTAAAATATATGTATATATAAAAGGCCCATAGGTGTGAATGGTTTTGCCTTCGCTAATTTGCGATTACTTAATTGGTAATCGTAAATTAGGTAATGCAAAGCCAAGGGTGCCAGGGGGCCTAAGACCCCACTGAAGCACCCCATAAAAAAATAATGTGCACATGCAAAGCGCACACATGCCCTAGGAGCATGTGTGCGCTACAATGCACTTTGAAAAATGCATTTTTCAAAATGTCCACATGGTTACCATCGACTTGAAGTCGATGGAAATAACATTTTCCTAAATTCACAGTTTGCATTTAGAAAATGCTTGGTACATGTGCTAAGGGAATCGCCAATTGCGATTCCCCATTTGTGCTCGCAATTATGGGTAATCGGTATTTTTGTGATTACCTAAAATTGCGACAACAAAGCCTTTCATACATCTTGAAAGGCTATTTTGCATTCGCAAACGGGTGAAATTACCGATTCGCACCATTTGTGAATGCAAACTTGTTTAATACATGTGGCTCATAAACCCTTATGGATTATCTTCTGGCAGGTTTAAAGTAGTGCTGTGATTGTGTTGGTAATATGCCGCTTTAAGAAATATTGAAGAAAACGTAGAAACCGGAAGTGACTATTTCACTTTTAGTAAGTTTGCACTCTAGCTGCTTTTCCAGCAGGCGACAAGCACAGGTGTTTTGTATTTTTCTTAAACAAAGTTTATTGCATTTTGTAATTAAAACAAGCCAGATGATGCAGGTACATCAGATTTTCATACATCTACCCTGTATCCACCCTGGGGATATCAGTAGCTCCCCTCTCCCTTGGTCATTGAAACATGAAATGTAATTCTGTAGCACACAGAAGTAAATCATTGAGGAGAACAATAGAATTAAAGGTGGGAAGTAATACCCTCGGCTCCATTAATTTACCCACTGACAATCATGGACCACATTCAACATGAACTGCAAACACAATCCCTTTATAGCACCTCCCCACCCATAGGTGTGCCATGGTTTCTCTTAATGTAGGATTTGAAGAATCATTTGTGCAATATTCCAGAAACACACAATATAAAATAATAGGTTATGTGTTACTGTGGTTCTGCATGTCATTCCGTGACACTGACGTTCAGCTCTGATAGGAGACAATCTCTTGTGGCTGCTCAAAGCACGTTTAAGCAAGATTCTTACTCCTTGTGGATGCAGTCAGGGGGTGTCCAATATCTTGAGAGGGAAGATCAGGGTGTCTCATTTCTTCCACTAACGCTTCCCATGCCCGGGCTGCCTCAAGTGATCCCCGACCCCTCCTGGCTTCCCTTAGTCGCACTGTGAAGAATTTAAGTATTAATGTACTCATGGAGAAGTCAGAGGTAAATTGAAGTAAGTTTATTCCAGGAAGAAGATGGTCTCAGCCATCCAGCAAGCTCAGTCAGATGCAACTGACTCATACAACCAGTAATCTCTGCCTCCAGGTTCTATCACCATGGAGTTACTTCAAATACATACATACTAAGAGAGCCCTAGCTAAATGATGTAGGGAAGTAAATGAAAGCACTTTATTACACACTGCTTCCTCATAATCCATCCACCGCAGGATCTCTTTCTTCCATCCCTCAAACCTGGGTCCCCTCGGAGCTTTCCAATCCCTGGTTATTTCTCTCTTTGCTAAAAGTAGCGCTAGGTCCTGAAACATACTTGTTACCTTAGTCTTAGCAGTGTGCAGGATCCAGTGTAGGAGGCAGTGGCCAGGTGTACAGTGGACTACTCTCTAAGTCATCTCAGTTAAGGTGTTCATGACCGCTTTCCAATAATCCATCAGTTCCGGGCAGCTTCAAAACATGTGGAGGAACTCAGCCCCTATATATCTCCACAGCCGGGGCATTTTGCCTCAGTCATCGCAAAGTGTCTGTTTATCCTCCCTGGTGTCAGGTACGCGCTGTGCAACACATAAAAATCGATGAGCTTAAATCTAGTGTTTCTAGATACTTTGGGGATACGGGCTACAAGGTCACCCCAAACTTTTTCCTGTAGGGGAATTCCCAATTCCTCCTCCCAATGTGACCGGAGGCTGTCGAGAGGGAGAATTATATCTCCCGCAGCCGTCGATATAAGCAGGTCACTGCCTTATAAGTGCCAGAGGAAGCGACTATGTACTGGCATCCCCCTGAGTGTGGTGACTCTGTCCTTCCCATATTCCAATGTTTATGGACTGCCGATGTAAGCGCTTTGTGCAGGAGGAAGTGACCCTGAGGTAAATCATATTGCTCTCAGAAATCTGTGAATGGGAGCAAGTCCTTCTTCGAATAGGGCCCCTGGTGCCTTTACACCCGCCGTCACCCACTCTCTCAGTCCCTGACAATCTCCCCCATGCAGGAGTTCCAGCAAGAACTCCATTGGGATATCTAGGGTGTACGGTCGTCTCACTTTTGCCTTCTGTAGACTCCTAGTCCAGCACTTGAGCACTTGAGCACTACCCTAAATTCAGTGCTTTCTCTCGCAACTGGAGTAGGCAACAAAACTCGGGACAAGCAGCAAAGATCTGGAACAGCTGGACTCAAATCCCCCTCTGTGAAACCCTACACGCCACCCATTGCATGAGCCATTGCCGACAAGTTGTAACTCTTAAAGTTCGGAAGAGCCAAGCCTCCCTCTTCAGTCGGTCTTTTCTTCGTGGCTTATGCCACTCTACGGCAGCCTGATCCCCAGATAAAGCCAGTGAACAATGAGCTGAGGTCATGGAAAAAGCTCAGTGGAACCCACACTGGCAGGACCAAGAAGAAATATAACAACTGAGGCAGAGCTATAATTTTCTACAAGACAACTCTCCCTGCTACAGATAGGGGAAGTGTGGACCAGAACTCTGCACTTGCTCGCAATCTGCAGATAGCCTTCCCAACAGTACCCTCTAGGAGATCAGCTGGGTCATGATAAATGTTCACTCCTAGGTACAGCAAGCACCTGGATTCCCAAATCACATCTCTCAATTCCACCGAACTATCTCTGTTGGCCCTTGTTGGAAACAGGCACGACTTTCGCCAATTAAATTGCAAACCCAAGATCCTACCAAATCGTGTCAGGAGTTCCTTTGCCCCTATAAAATCCTCCTACACATTACTGAGGAAGAGTAAAAGATCATCTTTATAAAGCCCAATACGTTGGGTCCTCTCTAACACCTTCAGGACCTGGTATGCGAGTCCGGTCCTGGCATGGCAGGCTAAGGGCTCCAGGGCCAGGGCAAACAGCAAGGGCGACAGAGGGTACCCCTGCCTTGTGCCACGTCCCACTCAGTAGTTCTCTGATATCCTGTTACCCGTCCACACCCTCGCAGAAGAGTCCGTAAGTTCATGCCACAAACCTTGGGCCCAGGCCAAAACGTTGCATCACATTATAAAGATAGGGCCATTCTAGACTATCGAATGCTTTTTCTATGTTGACCGCAAACATTTGCGACCTCCTCTTTGTTGTACCTGTCGGCCTCTAACACCCTAAGCAGCCTTCGAATGTTTAGGGCTGTATTATGATCGTAGATAAACCCCGCCAGATCTTGGTGGATGAGGGTGGACATGTGTGGGAGTAGGTGGGTGGCCAGGACTTTGTCAAGTATCTTATAGTCTAGATTTAGCATTGACAGCGGTCTATAGGCATTTTGTCGTAAGCAGATTTTTATGTGTTTCAGTAGGGGCACAATCAGGGCCTCCTGAGTAGTCACAGAGAGTAAGCCTGTGTCTCTTGCTCTATTATAGAATGCCACTAACCGGGGACCAAGTTCCTCCACATATGTGGAATAAAATTCCACCGGCAGCCCATCTGTGCCAGGAGTCTTATTCCTGGCCATGAATTTTATGTGCGCTCTAACCCCTTGGAGTGTGATATCCTCCCCCAAAGAGCCCGCCTCCTCTAAAGTCACAACCGGCAGGGCCAGTGCCCCCCAAAAGGCTTCAATGTCAACTTCAGAGCAAGTCACTTTACTGCGGTATAAATCAGTGTAATAGGTACGGAGAACAAGGTTGATATCGGCTTGGCGATACAGGATGGCATCCAATATTACTGATCCCCGCTTGGCTGGGTTGGCCAGCCATGCCAGGAGTGCGCCAGTGCAGTCTCTCTCTGCATGTGCTCGTAGCATATAATTCCTGTAGTCAAAGCACCTCAACCTTTCAACCTGCTCAGCTACTTTTTCTTTTGCCGCTAGTAGGGGTACCTGTTCCTCTGGGTGTTTAGGCCTGCGTTTCTCAATGGGCCTCAGTGTCTGCTCCGCTGCGATCGTCTCCATCAGTAGAGTCCTTTGGCCTCCCACTCATTCAGAGATACACATGCCCCTGATCGTTGCCTTAAACGCGTCCCATTCCATCAGTGGGCTCGAGGTCGAGCCTGCATTTTTAGTAAAGTATTGCCTAAGAGCTGTTCCTATAGTGTCCATAAAAACCAAGACATCTAGGGTCTTCGGTTTCAGCTGCTACATCGGTATGCAAGGCCAGTCCGTCCCCCAGTTCAGTCCAAGAAGTAAGGGGTTGTGATCAGATATTATCCTGGACAAATATTCACTAGTCATAGCCAGCTCATGCACATCAGGCGTACAAAGAACTGCATCCAATCTCACATGAAATTTGTGTAAGTGTGAGAAAAAAAGAATAGTCCCGCTCCCCTTGATGTAGCCTTCTCCATGAGTCACTGAGGTCCCATTGGGTCTGCCATTCTACAAATGCTCTGTCCGTCCTAACAATCGGGGAGTCCCTCAGGGGAGTGTGGGATCGATCTAATCCTGGATCCGCCACACAATTATAGTTTCCCCCCAGCAGGGTCAGGCACACCAAGTGCGGGGCTAGCACTCTTGAGAGTCCCACCAGAAACATTGCTTGGTCCGCGTTCAGACCATAAATGCTACCTATAGTGACATCACGACTGTCCAACCTACCGGTCACTACCACATATCTGCCCTCCTGGGTCTATCTGATGTCTGGTATGTTAAAATGTGACTCCAGGTTTAATCCACACCAGTGTGCCCCTTGCGAAGGCAGAGTAGGCAATGTAATAGGCTTGCCCCCTTCATCTACGCTGTAGTGCTGCCCCCCCCTTATCAATAAGGTGCGTTTCTTGTAGTAGTGCTATCTGTACCCCCCTCAGATTGAGATATGCAAAGATCTTATGTTGTTTGGACATGGAATGTTTCCCCATGACATTCCACAAAATAATCTTATATGTTACCGTGGGTGCCATGAGTCAGCTCTCACATACCGCCACTGATCTCTGACGGCACACATCCCCGTGCAATTACAGCCCTTCTCCTGTGTATATGTATAGATTCTGACTGCCAGGCATGCCTTAAACCCCAGATTAGTACAAACAAGCAACAACTACCCCAACGGCCACTCCCCAGGACAAGCAGAACTACGTTCCTCATCCAAACATGGTACCAACAGGCATCTGCTTGTGGGTGCACCCACATCACCGCAACAGGGGTAAAAGAAGAAAAGAGTGACAAAAACCTCTGTAAAACCTCTCTTTTAGGTATCCCCCCTCCCAATCAGGATATGACATGACTCATTCCCCAGTGTCATGACGTGGAGCCTCGAATGAATTTCAGGTCAGCGAGCAATCCGCTCCCCCGACCAGAAATCTTCCCCAACATAGAGCCCGCAAAGCATACATTATATGATGCCATCTGCCATGCCAGGGGTAAATCTGGGCAGCTAGGTATCCGTATCTTCTGCTGAGCTGGTTTCTTTGGTACTGTCAGAGTTCTGGCTGCCTGTTTCAATCAGAGATGACCTTGGGCTTACTCCGTTTATGCTAATTTCTGCTACTGCTCCGATCACTCGCCACCACTCATGTTGCGCCTCCGGTCCTGATGGAGCTCCCGTTTGCTTTTTCCTCAACTTCAGTCGCCTGGGGGCTCGATGCAGGAACTCCCTGCTAGGCCCATCTTGTGGTTGTGTCTCTATCCAATTTCATACTTCTTGCGGGGTTCTGAAGAACTGCACACCATCCGGCATAACCAACCACAAACGGGCTGGAAACAACATGGCATAGGGAGTGTTCAGCTGCTGGAGGTTGCGCTTGACCTCTAGAAAAGTGGAACGCTGCTTTTGGACTTCTCTTGTAAAGTCCAGGAAGATTATAACTTTGCTATTACCTACTTAAAGGTTCCCCCTCAACCTGGCCTGTGTTAGAGGAGTCTGGCCACTATCGGGTGTGGGGGTGCCCCCGGTCTGGGTGAGTGAGCCAGCACCCCATGTGCTTCTTTCTAGGGTGCAAAATGAGGAGATCCCCTCCGGTGCCACCTCCTCTCTCAGCCACCTCTCCAAATAGTCTAACATGCGGTCACCTTCAGTGCATTCCGGCAGGCAAATGATGCACACGTTATTCCATCACAATCGGTTTTCACTGTCTACAGCTCGCAGTTTTAGCTTTCTGACCTTATCCTCCATAGCGGACAGCCTCTCTCGCAGTGTAGTGACCTCTGCTGGCACCTCGACCAGCGTACGCTCGGCTGTCATGACCCGTTCTGTAAGGCACAGGTGTTCATCTTTTAAGAAGCTCAGATCTGTCTCTATGGCATCCATCTTCGTTTCAAGCACCTCTCGATATGCGGTAATAGCCTGCATTATGTCATGAAGCGTGAAATGGTCCTGATCACCCTCCGGTGGGACTAGCATTGTCTCTGTTGCCTCTCCTGTTGAGCCTGTTATCGCCGTTGGACCAGTGGAATCAGGTTCGTGCTTCCTATTTACTTTTCCCATTTTTATCTGAGGGTAGTGTGTAGCTGTTCCTTCCTTGGATGTTCCCCGCAGCTCACGATCAGAGGTCGCAACTACTCCATCCAGCCAACAGACCAGTTCCACCCGGTCTCTTCCCTATTGCAGGATTTGTCCTGACAGTGCACTCAGTGCCCCTTGCTCATACTGCGTGACCAACAGAGTATCGCAGAGCAGAGGCCTCAGCCCACAAACCCCCCCACTGCTTCGTGTTTCAGGTTTCTCCCCATTAGTTCTGCTGCCTTGTGGTAAGACCCGAAGCCTGAAATTGAGTATCTCTCGTTCATTCTGCTACTGTCTGCCAGATCCCAACCAGATCTGCAGCGGGGAAGAGGTCAGCGCCACCCTCCCATCTAGTGCTCCTAGCTGGTAACCAGGCTCCAGGTATCGTAGGCACCCTTTTACTGCTACCCAGAGTTCACCTCAGATGTCCGATACGTCTGTCTGGGGTACACCCCCAAGATTGTGTGAGACCGAAAGGGTTGAGCAGCTCCTCTGACCCCATCAGGGCCAACGCCCCCACCAGTCCCTTCCACTACTTCAGCAATCTTGAAGTGAGTCTATCGCAGCACAGGGAGTCTCCTAATGCTCCCCGCATCTGGCAACTGCTCCTCCCAATCGCCCAGGCCTCACCTTAATCTCTGCAGGAGACCCTCTGCAGGCACTGGTCTGGGGTCACACCCCACTCGGGCCTGGGCAGTACTTCTCCTCGGACTCTCCACGGAGCACTTCCAGTCAGGGAGGAATACCTTTATATAGTGTTGGGGGGACTTAAATGGCATTTGCCAGTACCCCCAAACACTCTTTGTCGCAGTCAGGGGGCGTGACAGAGAGGTCTCAGCAATATGTTCCCCTGTGGGGGGCATGGGCTCTGTCTGTCTCTCTGCTGCCCTGTATGGTTCTCCTTCTCTCACATGACGCAGCCGCCCGATCTTCAGTTACGGCTCCACACGGGCAAAGGATGTGGTCGGTCTCCTGCGCACCACCTCTTGTTCCTTTCCTGCACCAGCACTCCCTCCAGAGCACAAGTTGCGGACGCCTCCGTACCGGAGCAGCGACCCAGTCGTTGGCCCACACCAGCTCCAAACCACCCAGCCACCCAAGCAGATCATCTAGGTCTCCCTCGCCGGTCTCCGTCACCGTGTGCCGCTCGGGCCGCCATAGATTTGTCCCACTTTGTAAAGTATTCAGTGGTGCTGCACCGAGGCCTCTGCTGTCTCAGTAGTTTTCATACAGCCGCCATCTTAGCTCCGTCAGCATGGATCTCGAGACGTTCACCCCCAGCTCGTCTTTTTGAGCGTTTCGGCCAGTCCCGGGGCTCTCCAGTAGCAGCTTCCTGTCCCAGGGGCCCCTATGTGCTTTAAGGGGTTCTCTGAAGTTTATTATGGGAAACAGCCTTTACAACGAGGTAAATACATCGCATGCCTTTGCCTCAGATTTTTTAGCACGCATATTTTTACCGCGATTATGCATTTACATCGCATGCCAATACCACGCATTTAAGGTAAGTTGGGGGTGTGGGGTGTCTCCCCCCACAAATACATTGTTTTTAAATCTAAAAACAATGCGTGGTATTGGCATGCGTTGTAAATGCATAATCGCTGTAAAACATGCGTGCTAAAAAATGTGAGACAAAGGCATGCGATGTATTTACCAGCGTTGTACCGTCGTACAACCGTTTATTATTAGCAGGATTTAGCTGGATGGGGGTTTGCCGGCTGGGAGCTCTATTTCTTACGTCTTATTGCATCAGTGCTTGGCCTTGCCCAACCAAGCGCAGGTGTATTGAGGCTTTAAATAGTGCTGGCTCAGGAGGATGTTTGTTTACAGACCCCCGACAAAAACCGGCGATCAGCCATCGTACCAGTAAGTTTGGTGTGTAGAAGAGTTGTAGATTAACCATTTGTTAAGACCGTTTTTGTTTTGCTTATTCCTTCTGCCCTGTTTTACTGTGGGAAATGGAGGTACATTACGCGTATTAAATGAACTTGCTTTCAAAAAACATTTTCTGATTTTTGAGTGTAATGGCTTCTCCTTCACTGTGTTTACTCAGGATCGTTATCACTCCGTGTAGTTTTTAAATCTGTGTGTGATCCTGGCCACTCGTCGTCTTCAACTTCATTTATATACTCGCGGTGTGTTTTGTGTACGTGAGGCGGTTTACTAGTTGCGTGAATGATTTACTATATTGTCGTCCATCTGATTTGTCTTGGCTCTGGTTTCTATTCTATTTTGAGTCAAGCTAACTCGGTGTATCTTACACTTTTATTCAAGGCAGTTAAACACAAATTTAAAACTGAATGTGATGGTGACCTTTGAAAGGCGGGTTTGAATTGCGGTATTAGCAGCTCTCGCTAAGAGTGATTTTAGTACATTTAACTGTGTCCATTTCTCCTGCGCAATGATTTTGTAGTCTTTCTTTAGCTTTTATACTTTTGCAAGTATTTTTCCATTAACTCACTATCACAGACACGGTGTGGAATGCATTTCATGGTAACAGCCATGTGCAGCTGCCAGTAATTACACCTGTGTTTCTTCAGTGTTCTAGGTATTAAGCGATATATTGAGGCGGCTTATTGCTTATATTTTTTCAGAAATTGTGAGATTACAACACATCATATGAACACTGCAAGTCAATATACAGAATACACAGAGTAGTACATGTTATGAGTAGTCCAAGTATTGGACTAATTGAGCCAGTATGAGCACTAGATTCAATGTGTGTATCAGGAGCACATTATAAATAGGGCTCCCGGTTTTATGGTATTTATATTCTTAACATTTCCGTCTGTATTTATCCATATTTATTTTTGGGCCATTTTATTGGTATTTATCCATTTTTATTTTGTATTTTGAGAATAAATGGAGCCGTAAAATGGTATATTTCCATGTTTATTTAACTCTTGCACGTGCACTCATACATGCTCTATTACTTACCGGTAATCTTCATTACTCCGGGTCCCGTTGTCCTCGTCCCATTCATCGACAATGTGGAGATAACCATCTCCCGACAGAAAAAAAGACAAGAGGAATGCTGGGACCTAATACTGCCCCTCCCACCGGGAGTACATAAGCAGTACTTACCCAGCATCCCGCCTGTACAACCAAGCCGACACAGGAAGGCCGGCCGTCCGGGGAGGGAGGGAGGGGCGTATGAATGGGACGAGGACAACGGGACCCGGAGTAATGAAGATTACCGGTAAGTAATAGAGCATTACCCCCAGGTCCCTAAGTCCTCGTCCCATTCATCGACAATGTGGAGTATACCAAAGCAGAAAACCCGGCCTTCCGAACCCCCAAGCGCACCCAGGAAACCACACCAAACGCAGCGACCCAAGGGAGCACAGAAGAGGGAACCGAAGGAAGCAACCGGCCAGCAACCCAGGACAGCAGGGACACAAACAAGGACCGGAAACAACCAAGAAAAAAACAGAAGGCCAGAGCCACAACAACGAGGCAGCCAACCAGAGAAACCGGAGACAGAGAAACCATGCCCAAAACCCAAAAGGACAGAGCCAAGGGAAGCCGTTGGACAAGGCCGAACACCCCAGAACCACCAGGAAGGAACGCAGGCCCCGGCAGCCGCACAGACAGAGAGCAAACCCCGGCCTCCCCGGAGAAGGCCAAAGAAAGAAGCCAAGGCCGGGCAACCGGGCGCAGGCACAAGCATCCAGCCAACGAGGAAGGAGCCACAGCGAGAACACAGAAGCAGCAGAAACCCCAGGACGCCAACTCCACACAGGGAAGAAGGCAGCAAACCACACCAGGACCGGACACAAAACCCCAGAGCAGCAGGGGCAGAGGAGGCCAACCCCAAAAACAACAGCAGACAGCCGACCAAACAACAAAGAGGCCAGCAGAAACAGCAAAACCAACAAAGGGAACCAAACAGGTACAGCCAGGTCGGAGACAGGGCCAACCCCCACAACCCCCAACCCCAAAGGGAGGGAAAAAACGAGGCAGGGCGCAAGCCCCGGGCAACCAGGAACCCCGGCAGAACCCAAACAGGGACCAACCAGGCACGAACCCGCCGAACCACAGGGGGCAGACAAGAGTAGCCGAAGCAAAGGGCAGGGAGGCCGCAGAGGCAACAGCCAAGCGGAACCCGGAGGAAGCGGAGAAGCCAGAGGCACAAGCAGCACCAGACTCCGGACAACCAGCCGCCAGGAGAACACACCCCCAGAGAGGGCAAGACAACACCACCCAACCCCACCCCAAAAGGGGAGGGGGGGCAGGCCGAAAGGCACCCCACACCAGGAGCAGAACCCGGGGAGACAGCAGGGAAGACAGGAGCGAGCCAGGACACCAACCACCAGGAAAGGGACCAGGGAAACCCGGAAACACCCCAGAGGCAGCACAGAATCCACAGCACAGCCAGCCAAAACCCAGGAGGCACAGCCGGAGACCAAGCCGAACCAGCCCCCAGTCGGCAGACCAGGAGGAAAGGAGACAACCCCGGACACGACAACCCTGAAGGAAAACGAAGGACACGAACCCTGCACCAACAACCCCAGCCAGAGGACGAGGCGAAGGCAACGCACCAAGCAGAGCCAGCAGGAGCCAGAAAGGACCACAGACACCAGGGCCACACAAGCCGGAACGAGACCAGACGCAACCCAGGCGCAAACAGAGCGGAAACACCGCCAGCCACAAGAAGGGCCAAACCAAGGAGGAGAGCCGCAGCAATGGAAGAAACCGGAGCCCAACACCAGCGCAACGAACCAAACCCGCGAAGAACAGCGGGCAGGACGAGGCCCAGGAGGGACACAAGGGCACAGCCGAAACACCGACGTGCCAGGCCAGGACACCTCGAGAACACCCATGGCAAGGACGCAGGGCCAAAGAAGTCCCCCAGGGAGGAAAGGACCGAGGGGGAAACAGGCGCAAGGCCAAGCAACCGCACCAGAACCCCAGGCGGACCCCCAACAGGGAGAACAACAGAGGAGCAGGAAAACGAGGTGCCAAGGACCAGGACAAAGCACCACCAAAAAACAGCCCGGCCCAAACAGCAGGGACAGGGAACCCGGACCCCCAGGGACCCCCGGAAAAAGGGGCAAACACAGGTGAACCTCCACATGGAACGCACCACCGGGGAAACCGGAGCAAGAACAATGCCCCCTGCAACCCCCACCAGCCCAAGACGCACCACCAGCCAAAATGCCAGGGCAGGAGGGGCACACACCCAGGGAGCAGGCACCCCAGGGAAAGAAAAGCCCAAACCACAGCCAACAGCCAGGCTGCGAGGGGACCCGGGGCACCAAGGCCCCCAACAGAAAGCCAGAAGCAGACCCCAAGCGCACCGCCCAACCAACGAAAGGAAGAGCACACAGAGGAAACGGGCCCCGGAATACAGGGACCGAACCCCAGCAGCAGCCGCGAAACAGGAGGGCACATGCACCAGGCAGAAGCACCCAGCAGAAAGGGGCCGCAGCAGGAGCAACCACAGACCGAGCAGCATCAACGGTGGCACCAGGAGACAGGCGAAGCCCGACCCAAAGAGAAGGCAGAGGCCACCGAAGCAAGCCCCAGACAGCAAACGCAAGCACGCAGACAGCGGAGAGCCCAGAACCCCAGGAAGACGAACCAGGGCAACCTCCGAGAAGCAGAATACAACAGAAGGGGAACACAAGGGCCAAACCAAGGAACCCACGGAAGCCAGGAGCCTCGCAACCGCAAGAGACAGCAGCCCCCCAGCCCAGAAGAGACAAGCAACCGGACACGGCGGCAGCCAGTCAGACTGCACGAACAGCCCAAAGGCAGAGGACAAACACCCCAGGTCACACGCAGCCAAAGCCAGGGCGGAAGAAAAGAGCACCTCACACGCAGGGGGCCCCGGGCACAAACCCCGGCACCCCCAAGCCACACAGGGCTCCCAAGAACAGGAGCACACAGAAGCCAGCGCAGCAGGAGGGGACAAGAAAGGAAAGCCAGCCCCCACCCCAAGAGGAGACCGACCATGCCAAGGCACGGCCAGCGGGCACAGAGTACGAACCCCGAACCAAGACACCAGGGCCACCGCATCCGAAGACCGGGCCCGGGAACACCAGAGCAAGAACAGGGGGCTGAAGAAACAAGCCCCACAGGGAGGCAAGGCCACAGGCCAACGGGGGCGCACCGCAGAACAGCAGCTGAGAAGACCAACCCACAAAACATGGATGGTACCCAACGAGGGGGCGGAAGGGCGACAGGCCCCACGCCAACCTCAGGCAACCATACGCAACCTAAAGACCGACAACACCTGGCAGCCCCAGGCAGCCACAAAGCCAGGAAGCAACCACACCAAACTCCCGAGACCAGAAGAGAGCAGGAGCAGGCAGGAAGGCACGGACGGTGGCAGAGAAGGAACATGCAGCAGCAGCGCAACCCCACCAGAAGCCGGCAGCTGAAAAACAGGATAGCCAAGAGGGCAGCAACAGAGGGCAGCCAACCAGCAACCACCGGCAGCAGGGCCCGAGGAGACAAAAGAGCTGAGGAGGCCAGCCCCAGCAGGGCGCAACATCCCCGGCACCCAGGCCACGGTAAAGGAGGAGGAACAGCCCTGGAAGATGACCGGGCCAGAGCCAGGCAAGCACGAAGGACACGACCAGAGGCGCAGAGGACCAGCAGGGCAAAGACACCAGCCCAAGAACCAAAACCAGGGCAATGAAAGCCAACAGCCCCTGGAAATGCCAGGCAACCACCCAACCAGGCATGAACCAGGCCGGACGCTCCACAATAGCGAAAGCAGAGCACGCTGCACAGGAACCATGGAACGGACAGCAGCGCAAGGACTGGCAAAATGCAAACATGCGCACAACGCACACTGGAGCACCAGGAGCAGCACAGATGAACACAGCATTGTTCAGGAGACCAGACGAGAGCGCAGCAGGAAGGGCATCAGGAAGCCAAGCGAGGACACCGAGGCCAGAAATGAGGCCACCGAGCTCCAAGGCCGCAACTAAGCGCGGAGCACATACTGTGGAGAAAACAGTCCATCAGAGCCACACAAAGCCAACACATGGGAAAGCGATGCGTGGCGAAAACCACCCGGGCAGCCACGAGCGTGCACAACATGGCAACGAGGAAAATGCCAAACTTCAAACGCAGAAGCAGAGCAAGGGGCGGGGTACGACAGTGAAACCACCCACAAGCACCACACGAAATGCACCAGCTCACGACAGACGGGGCAAAGGCAACAGCATGAGCAACAGGTGAGGACAGTACAAACCCACCTACCGCCTCCCAGCGCCGCGCCCCCCCCATTCCATACAAGGGAAGGAAGGCGGGCACCAAACTGCTAGAAAGTGAAGGACAACCGCAGAACATATGGAACATACATACTGCAGGAGAATCTGTGCTCAAGGACACTGTTCGTGGCCAGAGAAGTGTACGCTGCAGTCAGCAGACCATCAAAACAGGCAGAGCAGGAAAGGGAAAAAAGACCGCTACGCGGTACTCACCCGGAGCGGGGCCGAGACACCACCAAGAACACGGCCCCCCTCCCAACAGCCCGCCCAAAGGATCCAAGTCGGCGGTCCCATCAGAGCCAGGAACGCCAGGAAACATCAAGCACGGCGCGTCTCCCACCCGGCCAGGCCAAAGGAAGACGCGCACGTTACCCGGAAGCAACCGGGAGGCCGCGCACCAGACGCTAAGGGCCGGGCAGCAAGGGGCAGAGCCGGCCACGAACAGTCTAGCCTCCCAGCAAGCCCGGCAGGCCAGGAGGCAGACCAGGAAACATCCCCCGTCCGCACAGCCAGGCAGCTGGGCGGGGGGGAGGAGAGAAGAACTGCCACCCCTGCCCAGCAGGAGCAGCACCAGCACAATCAAGTCCATTCTGTCGACAGACAGAAAAAAAGAACAGGCGGGATGCTGGGTAAGTACTGCTTATGTACTCCCGGTGGGAGGGGCAGTATTAGGGTCCCAGCATTCCTCTTGTCTTTTTTTCTGTCGGGAGATGGTTATCTCCACATTGTCGAAGAATGGGACGAGGACTTAGGGACCTGGGAGTAATGGATGCCTGTCACGTTTTAGCAAATTCAGCAGACAAGTATAACAAAACACTACACTCACAGGTGCATATTAGCATTATACTGCAAATATATGTTAACATATGCCTGTATTTAAGGAAATCTCATCCTGTTTTTTAACTCTCCATGCTGTCTATCTGCTCAGCTGTTACCTGCAATTCATGAAAGACAGCATGGAGAGTCACCCCCAAGAAGCACAATTTTCCGTATTTTTCCACTTTTAAAAATAAATACAGACAGGAAACACATTGTTTGCTGTCTGTATTTATCTGTAAAAATCAGTAAAAACGGAAAACCGGAAGCCTTAATTATAAAGCATCAATTTATTGCTATAAATCGTCTTTATTAACTTTGGCACATTGGAGATTATTATGAAGAACTATTCATTTTCTTACACACTTATTGTTCTGTGAAAGATTGCTCCAGTTGGTATGACCCCTGCATTGTTTTTTAAATTTTTTACGTTTCGCATTCTTGCTCAGATTTGAAGACACTATTGGTGCACAGTCTTTGAAGCAGAAGATTGTATGAATTTACTTTTCTTTGGCTATATTCTTTTAATTCGGGATCACTTTGCTCTTCACGCATGTAATTGAAGCTCAGGGTCTGTAATATTGTTGCTGTTGTTCAATAGGGTTTTTTTTCTTTGACATTATCCAGTTCAAATATTGGGACAAACTTCACTTTCACGTCTATACACCTATGTGTTTATCTATTTTATTTTCTGTCTGTCTGTCACTAATTGAGGTGTGATGCGTTTAGTAAGAATTCATGTAACAATATTCTCTTTTTTCAGTTTATTCAGATATTTATTTTTTTGTTAATCATGTCATGTATATATATCTAACATTTGTTTTCAATTTATGTCTTATCTTTTCCTTGTCCTTCTTTCTTGTTTCCTTTGCCCATGTCTAGGAAAAATGTGTTCTTTGTCCCAAATCATGGTCTTTATTATTATCTTTATTTTTGCTGTGCAGCATCTAACAGCTAAATGTGAAACTTACATGTCATGGCCCTGATAAAGAGTCATGTTGTTTTGAAACACATGTTGGCCTATGGAGAATATCTTTTGATGCATAAAGTATCGAATAAATTCATGATTGATTAACTACATTTTGATTACTGAGTGCTACTCATTCAGTGTTCAGACCTCAAAACCAGTCAGTGTTTACTTTAATTACATACAGGACTGGAGGATGTGGTCCTGTAATCTCGTTTATGGTGGTGTCAAACCCTTTGAGAGAGACTCTGTTCCCCTCCCCCTTTGATTTTGTAGCAAACTATGTTCATATATGTTGTCGGCATACTCACTACAAAGGCCAAACAGGAAATGTTGATATGCTCTCAAAAAGTGAGCAGGAAAACAGAGAAAAGTGGCTAGAATTTGCTGTGTATTTATTTGTGAAGGAACAGTTCGATTTGTCAACTCGGCAGATCATGTGTAAGTATTGCTATGACAAATCAGAGGACAATAAAATGCCTGCGAGAGGAATACATGATAAGTTAGAGTTGGTTCAAATTCCAGAGGAACTTCAACATCTAAATGTTTATGAAACAATATTGATACAATCTATACACCCATTTCAAACAATAGTTCATATGGAACCAAAGACAAGGAAACTACCACCATGTAAGCTACAGAAAGGCCTTAAAGTTAGAGTTGTGTACTTACCTTTAGATTGTAAATGTAACATTGAAAATGTGGGTGTAGAGAGAGAGAGATATAGATGAACCACTTATTCTAATGAATACTGTGGCCTCAAAAAACAACAACATCTGGCAAGATCTAATGGATGTGAAGAAGGTGAAGAATGCTTCATTCTACCTGAGACAGAATAATGGATATTACAAAGATATAGATGTTCTCACAGATGGAAGTTGCATGGAGGAAGAAATGTTACCTTCAAGTGCACCCTTTGAAAAATTGGATAGAACTAAATCTGAAGAAATCTATGAGCACTACATTATCCATCCACTGCATTCAAAAGAAGTTATGGAGATGCCTTTGAACTGTACCAGATGAAACAAGCTAAAGGAGCTTCAATGAGTGCCAGGGAGAAAAGTTAAGAAGCTCGCTGTTTTCCACAACTATTTCCAACTGGAGTAGGTGGACGGTATGATGACCAGCCAGTGCAAATACCAGCAGTTGAGTATAGATCAACCAGATTATATTCAGAGGACCCTAGATTTTGCCTAAGTATTCCATATATATTCCATCTGTTATTTGAAAGTGATTTGTCTGGACTATCATACGCTGTTAACCAAATTCTTAAGACAGGATTTAATCTACAAAATATGTCCGCAAGAGACTTTGGGCCATATGTAGGTAGCTAAATACCGGTCGGTAATGGCCGAAATTCGGTAAATCTCCCGTTACCGACCGGTATTTAAGCAATCGAGATGTAGGAGGCCGGATTTAAGGAATCGGTAATTTACCGATTCGTTATTTTAAGGAATCGGTAAATTACCGATTCCTTAAATCCTATGTAGGGAGCACTCAAGTGAGTGCATTTTTGGTTTCAGGATTCGTTATTTACCACCAACTACAAGTTGGTGGTAAATACTGAATACCTTTTAAAAAGCAATTTTGTGCTTTTTTAAAAGTGCCATGTGGCAGACAAACATGCCCTTAGGGCATGTATGTGCGCCACATGTGCACACATGCACGATTCAGGGGTGCAACAGGGTGTCAATTTGACACCCTGCCACCCTTGAATATGCTCCCCCTATTACCGATTCGGTATTTACCGATTCGGTAATAGTGAATGGCTTCCCATTCATTCCTATGGGCCTCCAGGCCCATAGGAATGAATGGGAAGGTATTCCTTATTACCGATTCGGTAAATACCAAATCGGTAATACCGAATATTACCGAATCGGTAAAAGTTACCGAATGTTTACCTACATTCTATTTACCGATTCTTAAATACCGAATCGGTAAAATTCGTTATTTAGGAATCGGTAAATAGAAATTACCTACATATGGCCCTTTGTCAACAAAATTAATGGAAAAGATGAGAAGTTGGAATATAATTTGATAAATTTGATGGCATGCCAACGTGGCACAAATGATTATTAGTATCATCGTCATGGTGAACTAAAATAAATGTTACGAAATTTAGGTGCGCCAACTTGGTTTGTGACCCTCAGTTGTGCAGAGTATGCATGGGATGACTTGCATGACTTTTTGAGAGAAGCAAACTATAATATTAAAGACCTCAATCTAAAGACACCAGGAGAACTTTGCTATTTAGATCCTGCAAATGTTTGCCTTATTTTAGCCACAGATTTAAAGCCATGCTCCCCTTAATTTGCAACAAAAAAAATCCACCTCTTGAAGAAGTCTCTGATTTCTTTTGGTGTAAAGAGGAGTACCAAGCAAGAGGTGCTCCTCATATTAAAATGTTTTTGTGGATTAAAGGTGCACCAACATTTGAAATAGACACAGATGAGTATGTACTCTCTTTGATAGAGCAGTATGTTGCATGTACCATCCCAAAAGACAATGATTTAAAAGGCATAAAACAGTAAGTTCTGCGTTTTCAATCCCATAGATGTGGAAAGTACTGTCAGCGTAAGTACAGAGCGAAAGAAACATTTTACACTACATGTCGTTTTGGATTTCCAAGACCTGTTATTCCCAAACTAAGAGCCAACAGTTTTTTGTCTGCAGTCAGACATACTCTTACTCGAAAATCACCCCAATCACCTACAACCTGAGGAGAACAGAAGCTTCAAAATATACAATTACAGCCCTGTCACTTTTAAAAAGTGAAATGCCAGTATGGGTATTCAGTTTGTAACAGACAACTCCAAAGCTGTTGCTTGTTAGGTTACTTCATACATAACGAAATCTGAAAAGATGGAGGTGAAGGATATCTGGGAAGAGACTTTTGCTGAAAAGTCTTTAACAAAGAAACTGTACAGCTTCAGTTTGAAGATGCTTTCACGCAGGGAAATTGTAAATTATGAATGATGTGATTGGTTGAGTTCAGTTCAGCTAGTTTATACTCTGAGTCGAGAGAAATGTTTTGGGTGACTCAAGGCCTAGTTTGCATGCAAAATAGAGTGCTGAAGTCTTCCAGAAATTAATGTACCTTGCAGAATTTGACCCAGACAGTACAGATATTGTCAAAATAAACATGTTGGACACCTACTATCCAAAAGAAGCTACATCATAAAAATGTATGTCTTTATGAAACACTTCAAAACTACAGATATAGAAACAATGTGACAGAAAATGTAGATGAAGACAAAGTAGAATATCAAAAGTTATCCGGTGATCGGTGAACTAGCCATGAAGAGTCGAGAGTGCAAAAAATGTTAAAGCTGTTAATCATCGATGTGGTAGGCAAAGTCTCAAACATATTGCTTGCTTTTGCACAGTTAAGGATGCAACAGATTCTAAAAACAGACTACAATGTCCTATTTAGAAAAAAAACACTTGATTGTTTTTGGAGATCTACTGCAACTTACACCTGTGAAAGGACAGCCTGTGTTCAAAGCACTGCTCTATGCTGAAACACGGAATTCTTTGGGAGGCATTGGAAATGTCAATATTTGGTTAAACATCCAATACAAAGAATTACTTCCGAATATGCGGCAAGCATCTGATGTTGAATCCAGTAATATTTTGAAGAATATTAGAGTAGGTGTTTTTTCTAAAGAGGGAAAGCATCTGCTAGAAAGTCGTCTTCTTAAGAAAGTGTTTCCAACAAACAAGACAACAGCAGAGATAATGTTCACTTTCTTTCAAGAAGGAAAACCAATTGTGTGCCTAAATGCCTGCACTTGTGGAGTATGCCTCTTTCAACAAAGAATTGTTGTAATTGGAAAAAGAAGAAACTTTGGAATTGACGGACTTAGATAAAATGGCACAAAAGGGAGTCACGGTATTCCTAAATAAAAGATTACAAGCAACATTGGATTAAATGGAAAAATCTGTTTAAAAAACTGCAGGATTAGAGAAATGTTTAAGTGTTTGCAAGAACTGTAGAGTAATTTTGCGTCAAAATTTAAATGTTGAGGAAGGATTAGCTAATGGAGCTATGAGTAAAATTATTGATTTCATTAACTTTCCTAACAGGATTGAGATAGAGCACCTAGCAATTAAATGTGATCAGATTGATAGCGTAAAGCAGATTGGAAGGTGTAGTGTATGTTTATTGCTTGTGAAAGACTTATGTATATGTGTGATGGAAACAATATCTAGTTTCTCTGGCATATGTTGTAAGTATTCATAAATCTCAAGGTGTAAGTGTAGATTCAGCATTGGTTAATGTTGTGAGTATAGTGTTCCGGTTTGTATTTGGTTGTATTTGATGACAGCAAAGTAAGTGATAATTCAGGTTGTGTCAAAGAGTAAAAATGAATTAGAAGTGTTCCTGCTCCTCATTTTGGACTGTATCCCATTTATGAGAAATGCATCATCTGTCCAAAGCGAAGTGTAGTGATGTTGTTGGAAATAAATAAATGATAGAGAAGAAAGAAGTTGTTAAGAAAAAAAATGTACAATGAGGGAGATAATCTTTGTTACCAGTTGTCAAACCCTCTGGTGTCAACTGCTATGCAAGTGTTGTTCTAAACATACTCTTTCAATTACCTCATCTTGTATATGCAATTCAACAGAAACCACAGAAGAGATTGTGTTCTGCATTGTGTGCTTTTTTGCAACGTTTACGTACTGATTGGATTATAACACATTGAGCTTCACATATTGGAGATCTTGTAGATATAGGTAGTGGATCTGTACAGTTTACTCCAATCACTCAATAGAATGCGCAGAAGTTAATAATGGTGATCTTTGGAGTATTAGAAGAAGAAGAAATATGTATTGATGAGTTATTTGGACTTACTTACTCATGGAATCATGAGTGTGAAGATTGCTCACTTACATGAAGTACAGAAATGGATTCAGAGCGATTTCTTTATTTAGCACTACCAGATTGCAAAACTGTGTCTTTTGACAGATTTTTCAAACAAGCTACTCAAAGCAATACCTGTCCAAATTGTCGATTAGCTCTCATGTCAAAATTATGTGTATGAAGAAGCAGGAAATATCTTATTTTAATGCTACAACGATGCAAAGCAGATGGAAGTAAATTGGAAACAGAGGGCCTGATTCACAGAACTAACTTACGTCAAAAACGTAAAGTTAGTACTTTTTGGTATTCACAGAATACACTTACTCATTTTGGTATTCACAGAATGAACTTACTCATTTTGGTATTCACAGAAGTTAGTAGTCCTAACTTTAGGACTCCTAAATGCCTTCTGTGAATACCGAAAGTCTTAAAGTTAGGATTTTTCTCAGTTTAGGAGTAGTAAAGTTAGGACTCCTAACTTTAGGACTCCTAAATGCCTTCTGTGAATACCGAAAGTGTTAAAGTTAGGATTTTTCTCAGTTTAGGAGTAGTAAAGTTAGGACTCACTTTACTACTCCTAAACTGAGAAAAATCCTAACTTTAAGACTTTCGATATTCACAGAAGGCATTTAGGAGCCCTAAAGTTAGGAGTCCTAACTTACAACTCCTAAACTGAGAAAAATCCTAACTTTAAGACTTTCGGTATTCACAGAAGGCATCTAGGAGTCCTAAAGTTAGGACTACTAACTTCTGTGAATACCGAAATGAGTAAGTTCATTCTGTGAATACCAAAATGAGTAAGTGTATTCTGTGAATACCAAAAGTACTAACTTACGTTTTTGACGTAAGTTAGTTCTGTGAATCAGGCCCAGAGATTACAAATTTCAAAGCAGTACAAATATCTATTTCTGGAAGAACATATACAACTATGGCTATCATATTTCATGAAGGAGTTGCTGTTGCATTTGGTCACTACACTGTCTATGTAAAAAGTAAAAGTGGATGGACAGAATGTATTGATAGCAGCCTCAAATTCAAGCAAATATTTCATTTTAAGCTACCAAATTCTTATCTTTTGATTTTGAAACAGAAGTTCTAGGGAGGATTACAGTTGTGAAAGTGGTATACTGTATTTGTTCTAGATCTATAATCACTATTTATGACATCATTCCGCCTACCAGGGATGATGTCTTTATAAGACTTACCATAAGCTGGTGTGCCTTATATATATCTATTAATAGTTTTGATGAGGGTCTCAATTTCAGCATTAGATTTCTCAAATGAGTAGTGCAATTATACGTAAAACAATTGTTTAAAAAATTGTTGTAACTGCAGTGCACACTGTTGCTTAATTGCCGTGACATAGTGTGTAGTTTTTTTCTACAATATTTACGATTGTTTCCCCCACTGTTCAGTGATGATTCTTTCAACAGTATATCATTTTTTATGGAGTCTAGAAATTGAGAACAGTAAAAAAGTGAAAATGAAATCCTTATTTATATTATAAAATACCTTTACAGCATCACAAATGTCTACTGATTGCTTTAAAGTATGACATTATACATTGTTTAAAATGTACGTTTATTTTCTAATTTAAAAAAAATGTAATACTAATTCAGATTGCACTTCCTTTTCTTTTTATACAGCTCAATGGCACCATGTATTGTAGTAATGCACTTTACTAATTAGTTCTTTCAGTGTTGGTCTATAACATTACATTGCCAGGGTGTTTCAAACTCTAATAAACAAGATAGACACCCGCTTACAAATTCACACACTCGCTTATACTCCTATACACTGATACTCACCCACTCACTCACCCATATAGCTACTCATAGAGCTACTCACTCACCCATATGGCCACTCATACACCCAGTCACTGACCCATATAACTACTCTCACATCCACACTCCCACAACCATAGAATCATTAACACACACATTTACAGATCCATATAACCACTCACACACACATTCATACCACAACTCACACACCCATACAGTCAGTCACACACCCACAAAACCACTCACACACCCGCTTACAGACCCATACAGCCACTCACATATCAATACAGCCACTTAGACATTCAGCAAAACACCGATACAGCCTCTCAAACACCCATATACCTACTGATATAGCCGCTGACACACCCAGGCAAACACTAATATAGCCACTGACACACTCAGGCACACACCGTTACAGCCACTGATACCCTCAGGCACACACTTATACACCCAATAACACATCCACTCACACATCATTGGAGCCACTTACAAACCCGGTAAACACTAATACAGACACTGACATGCCCAGCTATACACCAATTCAGCTACTGACACACCCAGTCAAACACTGATACACTTACTTACCCAGCCAAACACTGATACAGCCTGTCAAACACCCATACACACTAAGATAGAGCCACTGCCACACCCAGCCACACACTGATACAGAGTCTGACATACCCAGGCACACACTGATACAGCAGGTGACACACCCAGCATGTAGGAAACTGGCTCTCTATATAGTGTACTAAAAAGAAGTACGCTGAGCAGAGAGTCCAGAAAATCCCCAAATGGAACACAGAGGTAACAGCAGATAATTCTAATTCTCTTTTTGTGGTAGTGTGGGAGAGCAGTTAGGCTTATTAGAGGGTAGTGCTAAGAATTTAGACAATAAATGAGACACACACTCAAGAATAAATCAGAGACCAATTTATAAAAATAATATTGATTTTCATAGAATTTTTAAGACCAAGAACACAGTTCTAAGGTAAGTCGTTTCGGAGTTATGATTTTGCAAAGTTTGGAAAATGTATCACATTTTTGCACAATTACGCACCATAGGAAACAATGGGGAAAAAGCAGAAAAATACATAGAAAATCAGTCAATGCTTTCACAAAGTTCCCCTTCCTGTTTTAGGTCGATGTCGGGACCAGGTCCAAAGTTCCAGCAGGAGAAGTTCAGGAGTGTCCCAGATCGGTTGGCGGCAGAGTGCTGAGGGTCTTGGAAAATGGTGCGCAAAAACGAAGGGGGCCACTTGAAAGTACACTGCACAGGAGGACGATGGGGCTCCTTTGAGAGAGGAGGTTGCAAGGTCCTGGGGACCACAGGAGCACAGCAGATTAGTTGATGCTGGGGCTGGTGGGCCTGGGTGCAGAGCAAACAGGTCAGCTGGGCATCGTGCATCTTGAGGTCCTTGCGGTTAGGAGCAGGCAACTTTGGGAGGCGGTGTCTGGACAGCTGGGACACTCACAGTGGATCTCGGGTGTCTCAACATACCTTGATGGGAGCTTGCTTCTGGTACTTTGGAAGTCCGGAGTGGACTCTTCTTCTTGGTGTTTGTTGCTTGGGATCCAGTTCCCCAGGTATTGGTATGCCGCGGCTCTGGTAGGTCCTGGTGCCTCCAAACTCAGTGAGGAGACAGAGCAGACCTTTTGGAGATGTTGCTCCATTTCTTGCTTCTGCGCTGCTTTGAGGTCATTGGGGAGCAGCATGTCGACAAACCGGACTTCACAGGATCGCTGCCTGCAGTGTGGAGGGGAGTGATACCTTCACTTCAAGGGATATCCTTGGTAATTTCTTGAAGGCTGATGGTGCTCTGGGGTTCTTGCTTTCCTTGCAGGTTTCAGGACGACACAGCAGCAGTGATTGTCAAGTCCTGGGAGCAGCAGGCAGGGTTTGGCACCTTTTTCTTCTGCAGCAGAGCTTCAGTTCTCAAGCAGCGGGTCTTCTTTGTCCTGGTCTTCTCTTGTCCATTGAGTCTGATGTTCGGGTCTTGGGGTGTTACCTAAATACTGAATTTAGGGGTGTTACAAGGGGAGATATATAGTAGCCAATGGGCTATGTACCTTTAGGGTGTCTATACCCTCTAGTGACCACTTCCTGTGGGAAGAGGCACTACCCTAGCCCTGATATGGTGGGGACCTTCCTCCTAATCTAACTAATTTTCCCACCTTCCCTGCTGCCAAAAGTAGAGCGGGAAAGGGGGCTTGGCTTCCCCCACTATCTGGAGGTTCCTGGGTTTGATTTCAAAGGCGACTTCACCTTTGAAGCTTCCTGCCCGGGAAGGCTATCCTTTCCTGGTGGAGATGTCAAGCACCTCCACCCAGAGCAGGCTTTGTCTCTGTCCTCTGAGAGCACTGGCTCTCACCCTATGAGCTCAGAAACATGTCTGGTAGTGGCAGGCTGGCAAAAACAAGTCAGGAACCACACCAGTGCCTGGTAGGGTTTCAGGGGAACCCTCTAAAAGGGTCACCTGTGAAAATTAATTTATTAATCCACCACTGGCATCAGTGGGGATTTATTAAGACAAGATGTTCAGTACCAAACATCTTTGAAATCAGTGAAGCCATCATGGAGCTAGGAAACTTGCGTTGACAAGTATCTAGCCTATGCACTCTTCATGGCTTCCCTGTGCCCATTCAACTTCTCAGAATGGACTCGACATTGTAGGGGCATATCTGCTCATGTCAATAAGCCCTCACATAAGATATAGTGCACCCTGCCTTAGGGCTAAATACCTGCAGTAGGGGTGACTTACCTATACCTTATGGAGTGTATGGGAGGCATGACACATAGGGCTGTGTGCCATGTCGACTCTTTTGATTTCTCTTTACCAAGACATGCAGCCTGCACTGGGAGAGTGCATAGCTTTGGTGAGGGGTTTCTGGGGTGGCACAACGAGTGCTGCAGCCCCAGAGGACCCTCTTCAGTACCCTTGCTCTAGGTACCAGGGGTACCATTTGCCAGGGGCTTACCAGGGTAGCTGAAGTTGTGCCACTCGTGGTACAGCGTTTGGGAAAGAGATCTGGCACTGGGAACCTTGTTAGCATGGACCCAGTGTACTCACAGTTCGAAATCACATCAGGCAAAAGTGTGGGCTAAGCATGCAAAAAGAGGCACTTTCCTACTCAGCCACACTCCGATACAGAGACAGATACATTCATGCGCATACCGATACTGCCACTGACACACCCAGGCACATATCGATTGAGCCACTTAGACATTCAGCCAAACACCAATACAGCCTCTTAAAAACCCATACACATACTGATACAGCCAAAGATACATCCAGTCCCACACTAATACAGACACTAACACACCCAGGCACACATTGTTACAGACACTGCCACACCCAGACGCATACCAATATAGCCACTGACTCACCCTTGCATACACTAATACAGTGTCCGACACACCCAGGTACACTTTGTAAGACACTGACACACCCAGGCACACACTATCAAATACTGACACACCCAGCCACACTCTGATACAGAGACTGACACCCACAGGCACATACTCATACAGCCAATAACACACCCTCTCACATATCGATACAGCCATTAGGCATTCAGCCAAACACTGACAGCCTCTCAAACACTCATACACATACTGATACAGCCACTGACACACCCAGCCACACACTAATACAGACACTAACACACCTAGGCACACATTGTTACAGACACTGACACACCCATACAAACACCAATATAGCCACTGACACACTCAAGCAAACACCGATACAGCCACTGACGTACCCAGGCTCACACTCATACAGCGAAAAACACACCCACTCACACAGGCACACACCGATACAGACACTAACACACCCAGCTACACACCAATACAGCTACTGACACCAAGTCAAACACTGATACACTCACTTACACACCCAGCCAAACACTGATACAGCCTCTCAAACACCCGTACACTCACAGATACAAGCACTGCCACACCCTGCCACACACTGATACAACTAGTGACACACCCAGCCACACCCTGATACAGAGACTGACACATCCAGGTGCACACCAATACAGTCACTGACACACCGATACAGCCACTGACACACTCAAGCTCACACTGACACAGCTTGTGACACACCCAGGGACACACCGATACAGCCACTTATACATTCAGCAAAACACTGATACAGCCTCTCAAACACCCATTCACATACTGATACAGCCACTGACATTCCCAGGCACACACTAATACAGACACAAACACACCCAAGCACACATTGTTAGAGACACTGACATACCCAAGCACACACTGATATACCACTGATACACCCAAGCACACACCAATACAGCAACTGGCACACCAAGGCACACACTCATATACCCAATAACACACCCACTCACACATAGATACAGCCACTTACACACCCAGGCACACACTGATGCAGCAACTGACACCCAACAACACTCCAATACAGAGACGGATACATTCATGCACATACTAATATACCCACTGACACACCCAGGCACACACCGATACATCCACTGACACACCCAGTCTCACACCGATACAGTCGCTGACACATTAGAAACACAGAGTTAACTCTTTGTTTGACCAGGTGGTACTTTTAAAAAGAACCGTTTGTTTGAGAAGGTGTTTTTAACCGGTTTTTTTTCAACAAAATGTAAACAGGGTACTAAAAGTGTAAAGTAAGGGAAATGCATTAAAGCAATTGGCTTTAGTGTTAAAAAAACATTAAGTAGCACCTAAAAGCAAAAAAACAAAAAAACTAACAGCGATGCTTCTTTACTGTATCCAAGAATGCACCTACAGAAAACATTTCTACAGTGACAAGCATGTGGCATTTTGCACAGTGAGTAGCCATCTCACTTAATTCTTCGCAAGCAGAATGACTGAGCTGATGAGGGTTCTCCCAAGGGTGCTGTAGAGGTGGACTGTTCTGCTGCACCTGCTTTCTCTCGCATCATATGGCTGTAAACCCTTTCATGAATTGATTTTAAGTGTTTCCACATATAACTTGTTCAATGTGAATACTTCTTTGCAGTACTCCTGGATAACTGCTTGCCACAAATACTGCACTGCACATTTTTAGCAGTAATCATCTTTTCCCCTGATGGTATTGTAAAATGCTTCTAGATATCACTTCTATTTTTTTTGGAGGTGATGTATCTTTCTCCTCATCCTCAACAGGTTCTGGATGTTCATCCTGGACAGAAGATGAAGCTTCAGCCATTCTATCAAATTATTCACGAAAGCAAACAAAAAACAGAGCACCACTGCTTCTGAATCCTCTTTCTACAGAGTTCACTTGAGAAAAATTGATTTTGGGTGTGGTTTTACATGTACAAGTTGGGGGGTCCTAATGTGCCCAATCAAAAGGCAAGGTTTGGGTGCGTCATCGAGCAAATTCGCAATTCCAGTCCGTGGATTCGCGAACTCGTAAAATGAGGAACTTTCTTAAAAAACAGATATAGGGTGCCATATATATATTAATAAATATGTTCATACTGATGTCCTCAACCCCCTACACTGCTATGCCTTTCCCCCCGTGCTAAGCCTTTTTTTGGCTATTTGGGGTAGTTTGCACTTAGGCCTTCGTATGTTTTGTCCACATAAGGTATTCACGCCAAATTTGCGTCCTTTTCTTCCAACATCCTGAGGATTCTAAAGGTACCCAGGGTTTCTGGATTCCCCTGAAGAGGACCGAGGAATTAGCCAAAATACAGCTAAATTTGTTGTTTTTTGGGAAAAATGGGAAAAAGTGCTGCAGAAGAAAGCGTCTGTGTTTTTCCCTGCAAATGGTATCAACAAAGGGTTTGTGGGGCTAAAATCACCATCTTGCAGCTTTCAGGAACAGGCAGACTTTTGTCAGAAAACCAAAATGTTCTACACAGTTTTGGCATTTTACTGGGACATAGCCTATTGTTCCTATTTTATGTGCTTTCAACCTTCTTGAAGTTAGTGGTAGAAATGGGTGTGAAAGCAATAATGGATCCCGGAAAGCTATTCTTTTCTGAAAAGTGGACAAAAGTCTGAATTCAGCAAGGGGTCATTTGTGTGTTGAAATAAAAAAATATTTAAATTGAGTTTAAAAACACAGCCAGTTGTGGCAACGTTTTCACCTGTAGCTTGTAAGTATGGCAGATTTTTTAAAGCAATATACCATTACGTCTGCTGGACCCTTCTGGTTGCAGGGATGTATAGGACTTGCAGGTTCAACAAGAACCCGAGTTACCCACAGCCAATAACTGAGCTGTGCCGTGCAATTGTTTTTCATTGTGTACCGGGTATTTAGCAATTCATTCGGTAAAATATAAACAGTGAAAAATAGATGTCAAGGAAACCTACGTATTTCCTAAATGGGAACAAAATATAGAGTTTAGAAGCAGTGGTTATTTGCACATCTCCTAAATTGTGTGTACCCGTACTAGCATGTGAATTGACTTCTTTTTTACACATTGCCTTACATTTGAAATGTAGACATGCATAGAAAGTCAATTGGCAATAACACTTGTTCTACTATTCTGTGTTTCCCCAAGGCTCCCGATAAAAATAGTACCTCACTTGTGTGGGTAGGCCTAGTGCCCGCAACAGGAAATGGCCCAAAATGGAAAGTGGACCCATCATATTTTTACAGTAAAATCTGACCCTTTTTTCGCAATGTGCCTAGCTGTGGATTTTGGACCCTGACTCAGCAGGCACCTAGGGAAACCTAGCAAACCTGTACATTTTTGAAAACTAGACGCACAGGGGAGTCCAGGATAGGGTGACTTGCATGGCTCTCACCAGGTTCGGCTACCCAGAATCCTTTGCAATCCTTAAACTTTGTCAAAAAAACACATTTCTGTGATGGAAAGTTCTGGAATCTGCAGGGAGCCACAAACTTCCACCCACCCAGCATTTTCCCAAGTCTCCCGATAAAAATGGTACCTCACTTGTGTGGGTAGGCCTAGTGCCCATGACAGGAAACGGCTGAAAACGCAACCTGGGCACATCACATTTTTCCACTGAAAACTGATCCTTTTCTCACAATGTGCCTAGCTGTGGATTTTTGGACCCTAGCTCAGCCAGCACCTAGGGAAACCTGGCAAACCTGTACATTTTTTTAATCTAGACACCCAGGGGAAACCAAGATGGGATGACGTGTGTGTCTCTCACCAGGTTCTGTTACTCAGAATCCCTTGCAAACCTCAAACTTTGTAAAAAACAAACAAACATTTTCCTCACATTTCTGTGATGGAAAGTTCTGGAATCTGTGGGGAGGCACAAACTTCCACCCACCCAGCATTCCACCAAGTATGCCGATTAAAATGAAACCTCACTTGTGTGGATAGGCCTAGTGCCTGCGAAAGGAAATGGCCCAAAATGCAACTTAGGCACATTACATTTTTCCAGTGAAAACTGACCATTTTTTCGCAATGAGCCAAGTTGTGGATTTTGGACCCTCGCTCAGCCGGTACCTAGTAAAACCTAGCAAACCTGTATATTTTTGAAAACTAGACACCCAAGGGGAATCCAGGATGGGGTGATCTGTGTGGCTCTCGTCAGGTTCTGTTACCCAGAATACCTTGCAAACCTCGAACTTTGTAAAAGAAATTGACTTCGTATTTCTGTGAAGGAAAGTTCTGGAATCTGTGGGGAGCCACAAACTTCCACCCACCCAGCATTCCTCCAAGTCTCCCAATAAAAATGGTACCTCACTTGTGTGGGTAGGCCTAGTGCCCACGACAGGAAACGGCTGAAAACGCAACCTTGTCACATCTCATTTTTCCAGTGAAAACGGACCCATTTCTTACAATATGCCTTGCTGTGGATTTTTGGACACTAGCTCAGCCGGCACCTAGGGAAACCTGGCAAACCTGTAAATTTTTTAAAACTAGACACCCAGGAGAATCCAGGATGGGGTGACGTGTGAGTCTCTCACCAGGTCCTGTTACTCAGATTCCCTTGCAAACCTCAAACTTTGTAAAAAAAAAAAAATTCCTCATATTTCTGTGATGGAAAGTTCTGGAATTTGCAGGGAGCCACAAACTTCCACCCACCCAGCATTTTCCCAAGTCTCCCGATAAAAATGGTACCTCACTTGTGTGGGTAGGCCTAGTGCCCACGACAGGAAACGGCTGAAAACGCAACCTGGGCACATCCCATTTTTCCAGTGAAAACTGATCCTTTTCTCACAATGTGCCTAGCTGTGGTTTTTTGGACCCTAGCTCAGCCAGCAGCTAGGGAAACCTGGCAAACCTGTAATTGTTTTAAATCTAGACACCCAGGGGAAACCAAGATGGGATGACGTGTGTGTCTCTCACCAGGTTCTGTTACCCAGAATCCCTTGCAAACCTCAAACTTTGTAAAAAAAAACAAATTTTCCTCACTTTTCTGTGATGGAAAGTTCTGGAATCTGTGGGGAGGCACAAACTTCCACCCACCCAGCATTCCCCCAAGTATGCCGATTAAAATGGAACCTCACTTGTGTGGGTAGGCCTAGTGCCTGCGAAAGGAAATGGCCCAAAATGCAACTTAGGCACATTACATTTTTCCAGTGAAAACTGACCCTTTTTTCGCAATGAGCCTAGTTGTGGATATTGGACCCCTGCTCAGCCGGTACCTAGTAAATCCTAGCAAACCTGTATATTTTTTAAAACTAGACACCCGAGGGGAATACAGGATGGGGTGACCTGTGTGGCTCTCATCAGGTTCTGTTACCCAGAATACATTGCAAACCTTGAACTTTGTAAAAAGAAATTGACTTCATATTTCTGTGAAGGAAAGTTCTGGAATCTGTGTGGAGCCACAAACTTCCACCCACCCAGCTTTCCTCCAAGTCTCCCAATAAAAATGGTACCTCACTTGTGTGGGGAGGCCTAGTGCCCACGACAGGAAACGGCTGAAAATGCAACCTGGGCACATCTCATTTTTCCAGTGAAAACTGATCCATTTCTCACAATATGCCTTGCTGTGGATTTTTGGACCCTAGCTCAGCCGGCACCTAGGGAAACCTGGCAAACCTGTACATTTTTTAAAACTAGACACCCAGGGGAATTCAGGATGGGGTGACGTGTGAGTCTCTCACCAGGTCCTGTTACTCAGAATCCCTTGCAAACCTCAAACTTTGTAAAAAGAAACACATTTTCCTCACATTTCTGTGATGGAAAGTTCTGGAATCTGACGGGAGCCACAAACTTCCACCCACCCAGCATTTTCCCAAGTCTCCCGATAAAAATGGTACCTCACTTATGTGGGTAGGCCTAGTGCACACGACAGGAAACGGCTGAAAATGCAACCTGGGCACATCACATTTTTCCAGTGAAAACTGTTCCTTTTCTCACAATGTGCCTAGCTGTGGATTTTTGGACCCTAGCTCAGCCAGCACCTAGGGAAACCTGGCAAACCTGTAAATTTTTTAAATCTAGACACCCAGGGGAAACCAAGATGGGATGACGTGTGTGTCTCTCACCAGGTTCTGTTACCCAGAATCCCTTGCAAACCTCAAACTTTGTAAAAAAACACATTTTCCTCACATTTCTGTGAAGGAAAGTTCTGGAATCTGTGGGGAGGCACAAACTTCCACCCACCCAGCATTCCTCCATGTATGCCAATTAAAATGGAACCTCACTTGTGTGGGTAGGCCTAGTGCCTGTGACAGGAAATGGCCCAAAATGCAACTTGGGCACATTACATTTTTCCAGTGAAAATTGACCCTTTTTTCGCAATGAGCCTAGTTGTGGATTTTGGACCTTCGCTCAGCCGGCACCTAGTGAAACCTAGCAAACCTGTATATTTCTGAAAACTAGACACCCAAGGGGAATCCAGGATGGGGTGACCTGTGTGGCTCTCATCAGGTTCTGTTACCCAGAATCCCTTGCAATCCTTGAACTTTGTAAAAAAGAAATTGTCCTCATATTTCTTTAATGGAAAGTTCTGGAATCTGTGGGGAGCCACAAACTTCCAACCACCGAGCATTCCTCCAAGTCTCCCCCAAAAAATGGTACCTCACTTGTGTGGGTAGGCCTAGTGCCTGTGACAGGAAATGGCCCAAAACGCAACCTGGGCACATCACATTTTTCCAGTGAAAACTGACCCATTTCTCACAATATGCCCAGCTGTGGATTTTTGGACCCTAGCTCAGCCGGCACCTAGGGAAACCTGGCAAACCTGTACATTTTTTAAAACTAGACACCCAGCGGAATCGAGGATGGGGTGACGTGTGAGTCTCTCACCAGGTCCTGTTACCCAGAATCCCTTGCAAACCTCAAACTTTATAATAAAATACACATTTTCCTCACATTTCTGTGATGGAAAGTTCTGGAATCTGTGGGGAGGCACAAACTTTCACCCACCCAGCATTCCCCCAAGTATGCCGATTAAAATGGTACCTCACTTGTGTGGGCAGGCCTAGTGCCTGCGAAAGGAAATGGCCCAAAATGCAACTTGGGCACATTACATTTTTCCAGTGAAAACTGACCCTTTTTTCGCAATGTGCCGAGTTGTGGATTTTGGACCCTCGCTCAGCCGGCACCTAGTGAAACCTAGCAAACCTGTATATTTTTGAAAACTAGACTCCCAGGGGAATTCAGGATGGGGTGACTTGTGTGGCTCTCACCAGGTTCTGTTACCCAGAATCCCTTGCAAACCTCAAACTTTGTAAAAAAAATAAATTGTCCTCATATTTCTGTGATGGAAAGTTCTGGAATCTGTGGGGAGCCACAAACTTCCATCCACCCAGCATTCCTCCAAGTCTCCCAATAAAATTTTACCTCACTTGTGTGGGTAGGCCTAGTGCCCGTGACAGGAAATTGCCCAAATCGTTCTGTGGAGACTTCAAAATTATCAATCGCAAAACTACCTGGTTTTGCGAGGGAGTCACCTGCGTTTTTGGTTCTAGGCTCAGCGGCCATCTAGGGAAACCTACCAAACCCAGACATTTCTAAAAACTAGACAACCAGGGGAGTTCAGGGAAGTGTGTCTGCATGGATGTCCCATCATTTCCTTCTCAGAATGCCCTGCAAATCTCAAATTTAGCTAAAAAAATCAAATTTTCCTCACATTTCTGTGTCGGAAATTTGTGGGATAACTAGGCTGACACAAATGTCCTACCACCCAGCGTTCCTCCAAGTCTCCTGATGAAAATGGTTCATCACATGTGTGGGTGGGTTTACCCACAATAGGGAAGGGCCCAAAATGTATTGTGGAGACATCAAAATTATCCATCACAAAACAACCTGGTTTTTCAAGGGGGTCACCTGCGTTTTTGGTCCCGGGCTCGGCGGCCATCTAGGGAAACCTACCAAATCTAGACAGTTCTGAAAACTAGTCAGCCGGGGGAGTCCAGGGAGGTGTGGCTTGCGTGGATCCCCCAATGTTTTCCTACCCAGAATCCCCTGCTAACCACAAATTTAGCTAGAAAAATAAAATTTTCTCACATTCCTGTGTGATCATGACACCGGCACAAATTTCCTACCACCCAGCGTTCCCCTCGGTCTCCTGATAAAAATGATGCCTCACTTGTGTGGGTGTCCAATGCGGAGCCAGCCTAAAACATATAAAAAACATATAGCACTTAGAGCTTGCTGTGCTATCCCCTCAATCTCTCCGTATTTGGCCCTTTTCAGTCACAGGCTCTTGGCCCACCCACACAAATGAGGTATCATTTTACTCAGTAGACTGAGGGGAATGCTGTGTGGTAGGAAATTTGTTGCGCCCCGGTGATCCCACAACTTTTCCACACAGAAAAGTAAAGAAAACATGATTTTTTGTTAGCTAAATTTGAGGTTTGCAGGGGATTCCGGGTAGGAAAATGTTGGGCGATCCATGCAAGCCGCACCTCCCTGGACTCCCCTGGGTGACTAGTTTCCAGAAATGTCTGGGTTTGGTAGGTTTCCCTAGATGGCCGCTGAGCGTGGGACCAAAAACGTAGGCGACTCCCTCTCAAAACCAGGTAGTTTTGCGATCGATAATTTTGAAGTCTCCACAGTACGTTTTGGGCCTTTTCCTGTCGCAGGCACTAGGCCTACCCCACAAGTGAGGTACCATTTTTATCGGGAGACCTGGAGGAACACTGGGTGGTAGGAAGTTTGTGGTGGCCCGGTGATCCAGCAACTTTCCCACACAGAAAAGTGAGCACAATTTGATTGTTTAGCTAAATTTGAGGTTTGCAGGGGATCCTGGGTAGGAAAATGTTGGCAGATCCACACAAGCCACCCCTCCCTGGACTCCCCTGGGTGTCTAGTTTTCAGAAATGTCTGGGTTTGGTAGGTTTCCCTAGATGGCTGCTGAGCCTGGGACCAAAAACGCAGGTGACCCCTTTGCAAAGCCAGGCCGTTTTATGCTAGATAGTGGGGCACCTGTGTTTGTGGTCCTGGGCTAAGCAGCCATATAGGGAAACCTGCCAAACCTAGACATTTCTGAAAACTAGATACTCTGGGGAGTCCAGGGAGCTCTGGCTTGCATGGATTTTCCTACATTGTTTTACCCAGAATCCCCTAGAAACCTCAACTTTAGCTAAAATGTGACATTTTTCTCATGGTTTTTGAGTGAGAAAGTTGTGAGATCACAGCAATGGGACAATTGTCTTACCACTCAGCGTTCCCCTTGGTCTCCCGATAAAAATGATACCTCACTTATGTGGGTTGGCCAAGTGCCTGCGACAGGGAAGGGCCAACAACCTATAGATTGCTGGGGAACCAAAGTGGGTCCAAAAGGGCAGTTTCCTTATAGGTTTTTTGGCTGACTCTGCTTTGGGCACCCACAGAATTGAGATAACATTTTGATCGATAGGCCGAGGGGAACACTGGGTGTTAGGAAATTTATACTGGTGGGGTGATCCTACAACTTTTCCACACAGAAATGTCAGGAAAATATGACTTTTTAGCTAAATTTGAGGATTGCAGGGTATTCGGGGTAAAAAAAAAACACTGGAGGAGCTACATAAGCCACACTGCCCATCCACGCACACCCAGGCGCGGCCGGTGGGCTGGGCAGGCAGCAGGGTGGGCATAGGTGTCACAGGTGGTTAAAAAATACTTACCTGGAGCCGGCCGCGTTGCGCTCTTCTCCTCTTCTTCTCCAGGCAGCACAGGCTCCCAGAATGCCCTGCGGCCAATCCTGAAGCTGCTCTTATGCATGAGAGCAGCTTCAGGATTGGCCACAGGGCATTCTGGGAGCCTGTGGTGCCTGGAGAAGAAGAGGAGAAAAGCGCAACACGGCCGGCTCCAGGTAAGTTTTCCCCACCAATCCTGAAGCTACTCTTATGCATGAGAACAGCTTCAGGATTGGCCTGAGCGCCCTCGATTGGCTCAACAGGACAGACTGTGAGTCTCTGCCCACTCTCCAACCGAGCTGTGTTGCTGAGTTGAGGAGAGCTTTCACCGCGCATGACGGTTGGCGGGCCTAAGACGGCTGGCCAAACCATCATGCACAGTGAAGGAAGTGCATCTACCACTCCCCTCAGCCAACTCCCCCCCCGGCACCGCCCCCAAGATTGGGCAAGAAAGGAAAAATAAAACAAGTGTTTATCATAATTTTATTTTTCTTCTCCTGATGTTTTTGGGGGCCAACACTCCTCTGCCATATTGAAGGAGCCGCCGCTGTTCACACCGCCAGCGAAGCACCATCCACGCATACCGCCAGCCAAGCACCATCCACAAACACCACCTGCCAAGCACCATCCATGCACACCGTCAGCCAAGCACCAGTCAACACACACCGCCAGCCAAGCGCCAGTACACGCACAACGAAAAGCAAGTGCCAGTCTTCACACACCACCACCAAGCTCTAGTCCACACACACACCACCAGCCAAGTGCGAGTCCACACACACCACCAGCAAAATGCCAGTACACACACATGCAGCCAAACACCAGTAGACGCAGACCATCAGCAGAACTCCAGTTCACACACACACAGAAACCTTCCCTGCTATCTAGTGGTTTTCAGCCCCCCTTGGGGGTCAGATGAGCCTAAAAATATTGCAAATCTGACCTCAAGGAGGGCAGAAACAGCTAAAATGTATCTCCAGAAAAAAGGGGGAGCGACCTTTGTCTATGGGGCCGCTCTATGACATGCACATAAACATATCCTTGGTGCCTAGTGGGCTTTCTGCCCCCTGTGGGGCAGATCAGGGGTAATAACCCCCATCTGGCCACCAAGGGGGGCAGAAAGACTGTCCAATTTGTGTTTGGGGACACTGGCATGTCCATTTTGGGCAGCCCCTACATATAAAAAAACATAATCGCTGGCGCATAGTGGGCTTTCTGCCCCCCGGGGGCATATTAGGGGCTATTGCCCCATCTACCTTCCAGGGGGGCAGAAAAACTGTGGGAAATTATTTAGAGGGTGGGGGCATTGGCTTGCCCATTCTAGGAAGCCCCCACCCCTGATCTACACAAAAAAATAGTCCCTGGCTTCCTAGTGGACTTTCTGCTCCCCGGGGGGCACATTGGGGGCTATTGCCCCCATCTGCCCCAAAGGGGGGCAGAAACACTATCAAATTAGTTTTTGGGGTTGGGGGACTGGCATGCCCATTTTGGTCAGCCCCCACCCCTACGTATAAAAAAAACCCATAATCCCTGGTGGGCTTTCTGCCCCCCGGGGAGGCAGATAAGGGGCTATTACCCCATCTGCCTCCTAGGGGGTCAGAAAGACTGTGGAAAAGTTTTTAGGGGGTGGGGGCATTGGCATACCCATTCTGGGCAGCCCCCACCCCTCAACTACAAAAAAGTAGTCCCTGGCTGCCAAGTGGGCTTTCTGCCCCCCCGGGGGGACAGATCAGGGGCTATTGCACCCATCTGCCCTCTAGGGGGGCAGAAAGACTGTCCAATTAGTAGGGGTTAGGGCTGCCCAAAATGGGCATGTCAGTGCCCCTACCCCTATGTATAAAAACCCATAATCCCTGGTCCTTAGTGGGATTTCTGCTTCCCCGGGGGGCAGATCAGGGGCTGTTGTCCCATCTGCCTCCAGGGGGCAGAAAGACTGTGGCAATTTTTTTAGGGGGGTGGGGGCATTGGCATGCCCATTTTGGGCATCCGCCTTAATGTATATAAATACAAGTGCCTGGTGTGCTTTCTGCCCCCCTGGGGGGCAGAAAGACTGTTTCCAAATACATTTGGGTGGGGGCATAGTCTTTTCCATTGTGGGCAGCCCCCACCCCTCTTTTGTGAAAAATATTCCCTGGTGTCTAGTGGGTTTTCTGCCCCCTTTCCGGGGGCAGATCGGGGTTATAACCCCCATTTGCCCATAGGGGGCCAGAAAGACTGTGGAGGTTGTTTAGGGGGTGGGGGCATTGACATGCCCATTTTGGGCAGCCCCCACCCCTCTATACAAACATAAAATAAATCCCTGGTGCTTAGTGTGTTTTCTGCCCCACTGCCCCTCAGGGGGGGCAGAAAGACTGATTGCATGCAAAAATGTTGCAGCGATCTCCAAGCAGGGATCCACTAGGGAGGGGTACCATTGGAATGGGGAAATTCTCACAGAGGGATTTAGTGCTCATTTGCACATGAGGGAATGGTTCCGTCAAGCGTACACGAAAAGGTTAATGAAAGTAGAGGGATGTTTCGGTGAATCCTAGAATCAGAATTCATGGATTCATTATAATCAGAAATAATAACCATATGTAACTTGTAGTCATGTCTATGCTTTCGGACTCGTAGAGGTAACACAGTACCAAAAAGTAATTAAAACATAAAACTTGTTCAATTACATTTTCAAAAACATTTTATATTTTATATTAAGTAAATATCTGATTTCTACCCTTTAAAACATATATAAAGAATATTTATTTTAAAAAATGTCTACAGTTTAAAAAAAATTACTAAATTAAAAGGCGAAATATATTGTAGTATACGTAGTGCTAAAAATGAACCCTAGAAATTAACTCAAAAACTAAATATTACAGGGACATAATACTTTGAAAATAGAAGTTGAAAAACCTTTGAAATTTACTAAAAAAGCAAAGGTTACAAGGACAGTCTAGGGATGAAATAGAATATAAAAAAACCTTAGAAATTCACAGAAAAAACAAAGGTTACAGGTACGTTATAGTTAGGCTCAGATTACACAAACCATAGGGATTCAGCAATTATAATTACCTGAGCTAACTATAACTTACACCCCCACAATGCACCGCTTATGACCTCACCTATTACATGACTCATGACATGGTCAGTGACATTACTGATTATATCACTGATGACATCATCCACAGAACCACTCACACATCCATTCTCACACACACACAACCACTCATACACCCACTTGCACATATGCAACCACTCACACACCCACTCACTTGCCCATAGAGCCACTCTTACACCCACTCACTCACCCATACAGCCACTCACCCAGACACTCACTTACCCATACACCTACTCATACAGTCACTCACTCACCCATATAGTCTCTCACACAGCCACTCACTCACCCACACAGCTACTTATGCACCCACTTATTCACCAACAGAGCCACTCACTCACCCATGCAACCAGTCATGCAACCCTTACATACCCATTCACACATCCATACAAGCACTCACACATCTACTCACTCATTCATACTGCCACTCGCACAGACATTCACTCTCCAATACAGCCACTCACACAGTCACTTGGTCACCCATACAGCCACTCACACAGTCACTCACTCACCCATACAGCCACTTACACATCCAGTCACTCCACCATTCAGCCACTCACACAGCCACTTGGTCACCCATACAGCCACTTACCCATACAGCATCTCACACACCCACTCACATAAAGATACTCACAGTCACACAGCCACTCACATAATACATGTTTGAAATAGTATCACTCATTAGTAATACACAAAGTATACTAATTTATCTTTTGTAGTACCTTAGTATATATGTTCAACACTCATAAACATTTAGAAAACACTCACAATCACTGGATGATGTCATCAGTGATGCCGTTTGAGATGTCATCAGTGATGTCATCACTGATGTCACTGACTATGTCATGAGCGATGCAATATATGAGGCCATAAGCAGTGCATTGAGGGGGTAAGTTATAGTTAGCTCAGGTGTGTGTATAATCTGAACCTAACTATATTGTCCCTGTAACCTTTGTTTTTTTCTGTGGATTTCTAAGGTTTGTTGTGAGTGGCTGTATAGGTGTGTGAGTGGGTTTGTGAGTGGTTGTGTGGCTGTGTAAGTGGTTTTGTGTGTATGAGTAGGTGTGTGAGTGGGTGCGTGAATGGCTGTGTGGGTGTCTGAATGGGTGTGTGAGTGGCTTGTAGGTCTGTGATTGGTTGTTTGAGTGCCTGTATGGGTCTGCGATTGGGTGTGTGAGTGGTTCTCTGGGTCTCTGAGTGGGTTTGTGAGTAGCTGTGTGAGTAGATGTGTGGGTGGTGTTCTGGGTCTCTGAGAGGGTATGTGAGTGGCTGCATGGATGTGAGTGGGTGTGTGAGTGGTTGTATGGGTATGTAAATGGGTGAGTGAGTGTATGAGTGGGTCTGTGAGTGGGTGTATTTTATTTTAATCGCAGATTCACATGGGGGCCACGCTGAGCACATCGGTGGAACCGCGGATCTTCACGCACCCAAAAAAACATTTTTGGACAATTTCTTCCCTAACTGACCCCTCCATCAGCCCCACAGGGTCAGGATACTTCTATCCTGACCCCTTATATGCTATTTCTAATCCACACCCCGGAACTGTGTCCTGATTCACAAAATGGCAGCCGCAACTTCTCTCTCAGGTTGCGACCAGTCGAAGTCATGTCTGAAATCCCTATGGGAAATTGCATGGGAAAACGTGTTTTGGAACCCCCCTTTTTCTCTGCCGCCACTTGACGAATCATCCAGAAACTTTCCAGACAGCAGTTAAAGTGAATGGCAAACTAGTTTTGAAAACTTTCTTGGATATTTGGCAAACGGCGGCAAAGTTATTAGAAAAACCAAAGTGCTTTTCCTATGGAAACTAGACCCTAACTATAACTACCTACTGGCGTCTGCCAGTAGGTTTTAAATGTAAATATATATATGTAAAAAAAGGGGGGCGTGGCCAAGATGGCGGCTTGGTAGGGGGCAATTCCGAGTCCCTCCGATGCCGCTACGCATTAGCTTTGTTATAGCACCTCTCTACGGCAGTCTGCAACAGCGTGTCGTGTCCGGTCTGTCTCCGTGAATCATCAAGCATCAGCGGGGGCAATACCGGCTCTACGGATCGCTGTGAAACGGTGGAGTCTGCGCTTCTTCGGCGGAGGTGAGCCCCGGTGAGACGGCGGCAGCAACATTTGGTGGCGGCGGCCGGCAGAGAACGGGAGCGCTGGTCGCTTGGCAGCGTTGGTGTGTTGTTCCCTGTTGCTGATTCCAGCTGAGGGCAGTGCCGTGGAGATCTGCACAGAGTGTTGCTGGCGGCCGGCGGACATTACGTGGTTCTCTGCTGGAGGATCCTACACCGGCTCACGGCACCCGCGCCTACCGCTGCGGCGGTGCGGAGGAGTGCCGCGGGGGTGCCTGCTGGGGCGGGCCCCTGCGGTAGGAGAAGCATAGCCCTCGAGCCTCCCCAGAGTGCAGCTTCTCGGTGCAGTCCACTGGAGCGGGCTGAGTGCTGGGTGCCCCGGCCTGCGCGGCGATCTGCCATTTTGCAGTGCGGCTAGGCGCGCACAACAGCTCTACCCTTGGAGGTCTGTGGATCCAGCGGAGCGGCGGCCCCGGACCTGAGATCACACGTGGAGTGCGGGATTGGTGCCTGGTGCGGTGCGAGACCAGAGATTGGTGAGAGAAGGAGCAGTGGCATAGAGTCTGATGGGCGCTGCGCATTTTCCGCACTGGGCATATACATTTCATATGCTGGAGAGGCTGTATCACCCTGATTGTGCCCTTCTAATGGTCTCTGCGTGGCGCGGGGAGTCTGGCTCCTGCCATTAACATTGTGGGTTGTGACGGATACTTGCTGGCGCTGCTGAAACATATCTGCTTGGGGTGTGCCATACTTGTTTAACAGTCAGGACGTTGGGGCCTTTATCACCGCGACCTCCTTCCTCTTGTGTCACCCTCCAGGCTGTTGGGTGGAATTTCTGCTGGGGCACAGCAGCCTCTGGGCTTGGAGAGGCTGGTGGAGCATGGCAGCGGCTCGCCATAGGAAAGAGAAATCTCTAAAAGAAATGCTCCTAAAACAAACAGCGACAGCCTCCACGGCAGGTGAGAAAACGCAGAGTCAAAGTGAGGGGGACGACGCCCCGGCTACAAAGGCATTTATGTTGGAATTGTTTGCGGCAATTAAGGAAGACATACAAGATCTCAAAGACCAGCTTGCTGCGGATCTACGTGAAGTGCGAAGGGATGTGGATGGCATCGGAGAGCGCGTAGCCACTTTAGAGGAACATGACGTGAGCCGTGAAGAGGACCTTCATCAGCTTCAACAAGACATGCTGCGACTGCGAGACCAACACCTTGACCTGCAGGCTCGCACCGAGGACCTTGAAAACCGGTCTCGGCGCAACAAACGTGAGGATCCGGGGTGTGCCATGGAAGGAAGAAGGAGATGATCTGCGGAGCTATGTGGGGGCACTGTTTCGCCAGGTTTTGGAGGAACCGGAAACTATGGACATTCAAATTGACCGTGTGCATAGAGTGGGCCTACCACGAGGCGCCAATTCCCCACCGCCAGACATCCTTGCGTGTATACATGACTTCCAGCTGAAAGAGCGTATCGTGCGAAAGGCGAGAGAGGCACAGCCCCTACAGTTTAGAGGTCACTCCCCGGCTATCTTTCAGGGCTTGGCGGCCTCCACGCTTGTCAAGCGACGCGAATTCAAGGCGGTGACAACGCATCTCAGAGAGCAGGGGATCCCCTATGCATGGGGTCACCCCTTCCGCATCATCTTCAAGCACAAAGGAAGGCTCCTTCAGATCCGCTCTCTGTCCGAGGCCACCGAGATTCTTGGGTTGGGGGATACTGCTGCGTCGCCACAAGCTGATCAACAAAGAAATCCAAATCGCAGTCGTTCGACGGGATGGCAGAAGGTCGGAAAGGGGCCCGCAACGCAAAAGCCTGATCAAGCTACGCAGGACAAGGAACGGGAGCAGTTTTCACCTCGCTGTCGCAAGTAACGGAGCGACCGGACACACCATGAGGTACTTTAACGCAGACTCTGGGAGGGACACCTTGCTGGGTGTCGGGGGGACCGAAGGGCTGTCCTGATCTGATGTTGATGGCCTCTCTGCTGGCAGGTAGGCAGGGTTTTCACCCTCTTTGGGCTGAGCAGCTGCCTCGTGCCATGTCCCTTCGGGATTCCCTTTGTCTGACGGACATTTGTCAGTCTTCATGTAAGTTCTTAGGACTACAGTATTGTTTCTTGCCATGGGGGGGTTTGTTTGGGTTATTGTTTTGGGGACTCCGCACCAGCCACTGTATTGGGGTTGTAATTGGAATGTGCTAGGTATCTGTTGGTTTTCTGTTTTAGTGGGCCTTATTATGACTCTACATTGCCCGCAGCCTGAGTTCCATACTTGGGATGGGTAGGGATCTTAAAGTCGTTAGCCTCAATGTACGGGGCTTGAATAATCCGGTGAAGAGGGGAGCGGTCTTGTCCCTCTTGGATAGTGTTGAGGGTGACATATGTCTCTTACAGGAGACCCATCTCCTTTCGAAAGATGTACCACAGATGCGTGACAGACGCTTCCCTCAACAGTTTTGGTCTTCTGGGCCATCCAAGCGGAATGGGGTAGCTATCTTATTTGGGGCCTGTTTTTCCGGAAGGGTACTAGCATCTGTTGCGGAAATAAAGGGTCGCTTATTGGCTATTAGAATACTTTGGGGAGACACTCACCTTACTGTAGCGTCACTTTATACTCCAAACACACAGCAAGAGTCCTTCCTCCTATCTGCTCTTGCGGATGTCCTTACCTCTCCAGATGCAGCGCTCTTAGTGGGGGGGGGATTTGAATCTTGTTATGGACTCTGGGCTTGATAGATCAGGGCAGCGTACCCACCAAGCAGGGGCACTCTCCGCTAGGGGTATTGAATGGCTGAGAGACAATGGATTAATTGATGTATGGCGTGCTCACCATCCCGGAGAACGGGACTATACGTATTACTCTGCAGCACACAAAACCTATGCGCGACTGGACCATTTCCTCTCTTCGGCTTCCCTATTTCCTCACCTCCACACTACTACGATAGAACCTCGATCTCTCTCAGATCACGCCCGTATCGCTACATACCTCCTTGCGCAGCGCTCACGCGACTTTCCCTCTAGCTGGCTCCTCCGTGAGTCTCTGCTGCATTCGAATGAGAATCTGCAGTGCCTCAAGCAGGTAATAAAGGATTATCTAGTATTTAATGATGTGGGCTCCGCATCCCTGTCTTCTGTCTGGGAAGCGCTAAAATTAGTGGTCAGGGGGGAACTCATAGCTATCTCGGCGGCCCATAATAATCTTTGCAAAGAGAAGCGTGGGGCGTTAGAAAAAGAGGTCTTAGAGCTTGAGTCAATTCATAAACGCACGGGGGCTCCAAGGGTTTGGAGGGAATTGGAAAAGCGCTGTTGCATGCTTAAACACCTAGATTTAGATCGAGCGGAATATGCCCTCTTAAGACTCCGGCATAAGTTCTTCCTCAGCAGTGACAAGTGTGGCAGGATGTTGGCACATAGACTGAGGGTGCAGACACAGACCTCGCTTATACAGTCCATTCGTGACAAACAGGGGGAGGAACAGACTTCGGATGCGCGCATCTTGGATGCCTTCCGTTCATTTTATAGCGCGCTATACTCTGAGCAGGATACCCCGGCGCTTGATCCGAGTGACTACTTAAGCAGTTGCGGGATCACGCCTCTCCCTGAGGCTTCAGCTGCGGGGCTTGATAGAGCTATTGGGATTGAGGAGGTGATCTCGGTGATTTCTAAGCTGAAGGCTGCCAAATCCCCGGGACCCGATGGCTTCTCGGCTTCTTTTTATAAGGCCTTCTGTGCGGAGCTGGCTCCTTTTTTAGCAAAATTGTTCAACTCTTTTCTAGAGACAGGTAGGGTGACCCCCTCCATATCCGAGGCGGCGATCTCGGTCATCCTGAAGCCTGGTAAGGATGCGCTAGAGTGTGGCTCTTACAGGCCCATCTCTTTTCTTAATGTCGACGCAAAATTTTTTGCTGGTATATTGGCTGCTCGCCTTAGCTCTCTCATGCCCGACCTCATAGAGCCTGATCAATCTGGTTTCATTCCTTCTAGGCAGGGGGGCGATAATACTTAACGGCTCTTACACCTCCTCGATAGCACCCAACGATCGCAGAGACAGGCCTTCTTGTTAGCAATTGATGCCGAGAAGGCGTTTGACAGAGTGGGGTGGGCCTTCCTCTTTGAAACCTTGCGTCGCTTTGGGTTGGGGGAGAATTTTATCAATTGGATTCACTGCATATATTACGCTCCCACGGCCTTTGTTCGAGTCAATGGCACTAGGTCCCACTCATTTCCAATTGCTAGAGGGACCCGGCAGGGCTGCCCCTTATCCCCACTTTTATTTGCGCTCTACATGGAGCCTTGGGCGCAGCGGATTAGGGCAGACAATCGTATACTCGGGATGAAATTCGGCGCGGACATGCATAAAATTAGCCTCTATGCGGATGACGTGATTCTCTCCCTTATGAAGCCGCAAACCACCCTGCCGGCACTGTTGGAAGAGCTCACTTCTTTTGGCAATATCTCAGGCTTTAAGGTCAATCTGGCTAAGTCGGTTATCTTAAATCTAGGAATTCCCCCAGATGAGCTGAGAGCGATGCAATTACAATTTCCATTTCTATGGACACACCAGGACATACTTTACCTTGGCATCCGGCTGGCTCCTACCGTTGCCCGCACAGTCTCGCTTAACTACGCGAGGCTTCTAGAACAGACGACTAAAGCGCTGGACGCTTGGTCTTGTCTGCGCCTAGCGTGGTTTGGGCGGATAGCAGCGGTGAAAATGACCATTCTTCCGCGCATCCTCTATATTTTTCAGTTGCTTCCCATATCTCCCCCACCCCGAGCGCTCAAGCAATTGCAGGTTCTCATCAATAAGTTTATATGGAGTGGGAAGAAGCTGCGTCTTTCGCTTGCCCAGATGGCAAGTTCGAAAACCCAGGGTGGAGTGGGCTTACCTCTGATTAGGGGCTACTACCAAGCTTCCAGCCTCTGCTACATAGTGGAGTGGAACAGGTCTATGTCCAGCAAGCACTGGAACTTTATGGACCAGTTGGTTGCAGGAAGTAATATTTGGAGGGAACTATGGTTACCCGCAAACATAGGGCTTGGGGCCTTTACTCGTCACCGGTCACGGCGCCGACACTTCGGACCTGGGACAAGGTGGCGCTCCAGAAGGGCTGGACCTCTTTCCCCTCGCCGATGACGCCCATCGTTGATAACCCTGATTTCCCCCCGGGTCGGGGCTCGGCGGTCTTTCACCGATGGCGGGAAGCCGGCTGTAAAAGAGTTGGTTCCCTCTTTGACACTGAGGGGCTAATCCCATTTGCGCAGCTTCGACGCGATTATGGCCTTTTACCTACTGACGACTTCCCCTATCGGCAGCTGACTCACTAGGTTACAATGCCCTCTAACTATTCCCACATGTCCAGGCCTCTCACCACCTTTGAAAGATGGTTGGTCCGTAAAACCGACGACCGTCGCATCATTTCTGAATTGTATACTATGTTAATGTCAGACCTGACCCCAAAACGCACGAATGCGCAGGTTCGCTGGGAGACGGAGCTGGGTAGGCCATTGACGTTCAAGAAGTGGGAGCACATCCTATACCGCACTCACCACACAGCGCACAATACAGCGGGGGTGGAATCCGCTTTTAAGCTCTTCTCATATTGGTATTATACACCTGCCCGCTTCCAGAGTTGGGATAAGAGTAAGACAGACCTCTTGCAAAAATGCAGTTTGCAGTCAAAATAACAAGGAATGTTAAACAAATTATGCTACCTAAGTCGGGGCCACTGACTCCTAAATTGGGGGATTAAGTCCCTTTCAACCCTGAGGGTCCCTGGGGGCCAACTAGCCCACCAGGTACCTCCAGTAAGCGCCACAGAGCTGCGTTGCAGAGAGGTGGTCTGAGGCCACGCACCTTTTACACCTCTCTGCAACGCAGCTCTGTGGCGCTTACTGGAGGTACCTGGTGGGCTAGTTGGCCCCCAGGGACCCTCAGGATTCAAGGGGCTTAATCCCCCAACTTACAATGTGCCAGGGGGCGCATTTGCACAGTGGTGCAGGGAGAGGGCGGGGCCTGACATAGCAAGTGTGCAAACGCGCCCCTGGCACATGTAAATTGGGGGATTAAGTCCCCTTCAACCCTGAGGATCCCTGGGGCCAACTAGCCCACCAGGTATCTCCAGTAAGCGCCACAGAGCTGCATTGCTGAGAGGTGGTCTGAGGCCATGCCCCTTTTTACACCTCTCTGCAACGCAGCTCTGTGGCACTTAATGGAGGTACCTGGTGGCCTAGTTGGCCCCCAGGGACCCTCAGGATTCAAGGGGACTTAATCCCCCAACTTAGAACACGCCAGGGGGCACGTTTGCAGAGTGCTGCAGGGAGGGGGTGGGGCCTGATATAACAAGTTAGCAATCCTGCTGTGTGGGACTTACTGGAGGTAATAAAAGGGGTAGTTGGCCCCAAGGTTGACGTTGGGGGCTAACTATCCCTCCTGTTACGTCCGCTAAATCCCACACAGTGGGATTGCTCAAAGGTGTTTGAAGGCCACGCTCACCTTTCTCCACCACTCTACAAACGCGACTGCTATGTTATAGTTAGAAATTAGCATGTAAAAACCTTTGAAATTCACTGAAAAAACCATAGGTTTCAGGCAAGTTATAGTTAGAAATTAGCATTTAAAAACCTTAGAAATTCACTGAAAAAACCATAGGTTTCAGGGACATTATAGTTAGTTGGACATTTCACTCGTACAAAACCAGAGAAATTCCACCGTTATAGTTAGTTCAGCTAACTATAACTCGCGCCCCGCAATGCACTGCTGATGACGTCACATATTATATCATTCATGACATGGTCAGTGACATCACTGATGACATCACTGATGACATCTCAAATGACATCACTGATGACATCATCCATGTGATAATCTGATGCAACTCCTCACACCCTAATATAACCTTTGATACACCCACTCTAAAATACAGACCACCATTTTCAAAACCATAGACACACCAATACCAGTTACTACATACCCACTCACTGATTCCTAGGTCTACACACATGTCCACTCATTCACCCATACAGCCACTCATAGATGCAGTCACTCATTAATACAGCACTATCATATGCACTCATACACCTATACAGGCACTCACCACCACCACTCATCCAGAGTTACTCACACACCTAGTCAGTCATGCAAAGAATCAATCACACTTCCATTTACTCACCTATACAGTTATACACACACCACATCACTTATTCATACAGATACTAATGCATACTTATTCTCTTACACAATCACTGATACAAGTACACACTCATCCATACAGCCACTCTCACAATCACTGACTCTCACGTATAGTCATTTATATACTCCAACTCTCACATACACTGCCTTTTACTTATGTAGTTACTTCAACATGTACCACTGAGACATCCATTCACTCACCAACACACCCATACACACACTCACCCACCCATACAGCTGTTTCCACATGCACTCTTGAACCCATACACCCAGTGAATCAACCACTCACACATCTATGCACAGAGTCACACACCTCCCACTCACCCACACACACACTCAGGCACCCATACAAATAGTCAGGCAACCAATCGATAACCCATATAGACACTCATGTAGCTACTGACTAACCCATGCAGCAGCTTACACAACAACAGACAGACTGATACAGACATTCACACAATTTAGTCACTAACCCATGCATTCAGTAAGACACATTTAATCACTCACTTATACAGTCAGTCACGCACCTACTAAATCCACCATTCAGACACTTATACACCCACTCATTCTTCAATACACCTTGGCATATATATAAAACATATTTAAACTTTATAGAAACACACAGTCACTGGATGATGTCATCAGTGATGTCATCAGTGATGTCACTGACCATGTCATGAATGATGTAATATGTGACGTCATCAGCAGTGCATTGCAAGGGCGCAAGTTATAGTTTAAAATGTTTTTTTAAATTTTTTTTTATTATTATGCAAGTTCTCTTTGACATACACAGCAGTACGCCTACAACCCTGGGGCCGGCTGCGCTGGTACTTAAAGGCACTACTCGAAGCAACGCTTCCCACATCCCGGGGGCCGGTCAGCGCTGTGCTCACAAGGAACATTGTCGCTCAATTTACAAAGCGAATTCGCTGCGCGTCAATAATATTGTATGCAACTCAAAAACACTTTTGTTATATAAAAAAAAACAAAAAACAAAAAACAAACATACAGTGAGGTGTCAGATCAGTCACTTGCTAAGTTGTGTAGGGTTTTTCGTACAACAGGGAGTAGGCGCTCAGACTCGTACGCGTTTATGTAACAATAGCCGGAGTATGTGAACGGTGCTGCCAGGTCGGGGGAAATACCCAATAACCCCCGTAATTTGTGTGAGTCAACAACCCACACTAGTAATATGGACACAATCCTGTGCACACGTAATTGGGATAATAGATCAAAGCAAAGTCTCAAGGTTGCCCAATGTAAGATCGACATCAGTAGAGTATATCAGGAATATTTAATGATGCAATAAAGAAAAAAATGACCAGCCGACACGTGTTTCGTCACATAGGGAATGTTCCCGTGACTCTTCAGGGCCGAGCGGGTGGTGAAAACCTAGACGTAAGGAAAGTAATGGACGTCTAGCGAGAAGGATTGGAGTCTGGGGAAACTGTCCAGACGCGTATGACCAGGAAAAGGATCCCGGTGCTGCCAGGGGGCAGGACCCGTAAAAGCTAGAAGAACGCTAGGAAAACGGCAAAGCCGGAGGCAAAGTGACAGGCGGGTGCGCCTGGAACTTGGAGGATGAAGACGTCCGTCTCTCGCATGACTGCCGGTCGGAGTCATGCGAGAGACGGACGTCTTTCATCCTCCAAGTTCCAGGCGCACCCGCCTGTCACTTTGCCTTCCGGCTTTGCCGTTTTCCTAGCGTTCTTCTAGCTTTTACGGGTCCTGCCCTGGCAGCACCGGGATCCTTTTCCTGGTCATACGCGTCTGGACAGTTTCCCAGACTCCAATCCTTCTCGCTAGACGTCCATTACTTTCCTTACGTCTAGGTTTTCACCACCCGCTCGGCCCTGAAGAGTCACGGGAACATTCCCTATGTGACGAAACACGTGTCGGCTGGTCATTTTTTTCTTTATTGCATCATTAAATATTCCTGATATACTCTACTGATGTCGATCTTACATTGGGCAACCTTTGAGACTTTGCTTTGATCTATTATCCCAATTACGTGTGCACAGGATTGTGTCCAGATCAGTCACTTGCGTCGAGACCCCAGAACTTATGGACTAACACGACTATGAGGCTCTAAATTTGTCGCCAATCCCCTCCAGCTCCCCCCTGATATCCTCTTTGTACTCCACCTATGTGCACTTTCCATTCCGGTCCCCCTGTTAATCTGAACACAGCAAGTCCTTCTACTCGCGAGACCCGTCCCGCCCCTCAAGAATTGCATACACCTCTATGACACTGAAGGGCTGTCACCCACCTCTGCTCCTGTCTCTGTCTCTACTGCCGCACCCCCTCCCCCGCCCCTTAGATACGTGGTGTATAGACCCCAAAAATTCTTAGGTCTGCACCTCGGTGGTAGTAGGTCGCTAAAATTTTCTGATTGGGTGCAGCAGTAAAGGACGTCGCGCGACCATTGCGGTACCGTGGGTAAAGGTCCCCTCAGCCAGCACATCGCTACTCTACGTTTCGCCATCAACAATCCCATATCTACCAGTCTGCGAGCAGCTTTCGGCAACTTCATAGAATAGCCCAGAAGCGCCACCGTCGGGTCAGGGGGGATCTCCAGCTCCGCAATGGTACTTATCTCTCGGAATATATTTTCCCAGAATTTAAAAACACCAGGGCAATCCCACGCTAAATGTATGAAGTCCGCCGTTGGGTAGCGACATCGTTCGCAAGCTGCATCCTCTCGCAGGCCATACCTATGCAATCTCTCCAGGGTGTAATACACTCTGTTAATATATTTAAAATGTATCAGTCTGTGTTTGCCATGCAGAGAGATGCGCTTCGTGTTGGCGCAGCAATATGACCACATGTCGTCATCAATAGTGATGTCCAAGTCTCTCTGCCAGGCTAGTCTTGCTTTGGTGTATTGGTTGGCTCTCTGGGACATAGCCAATTTATATAAATTGGAGACTAACTTGCGGGGAGATTTCGTTTTGATGAGATACAATAGTTCTCGGATCTCAGGTGGTTCGTCCATGTCGTCCCCGAGTTGCTGCCTCAGTGCGCTGTGCACTCTGTGGTACTGAAAACGCTGCAGAAGAGTAGGAGTTACTGCAGTGGACGTAACTGCATCCCACGTTTTAGCAACGCCATCTGAGAATAGGTCTCCTATTTTGTGGATGCCCAGCGCTCGAAGCGCCTATCCCTGCAGGGGGCCAACCAGGCCGCCCAGTTTATAGGCATTTCCGGGGAATATAGTAGTGCCCCCGCCGTTTGCTGCAATATGCAGTGCCAGGCGTGCCGAGTTGAGTTAAGGGAGTCTAAAATGCCGGTCCTGCGATCGATCGGCTCAAAGATGACGGCCAGTAGGGGGAGAGGATCTGCGAACAGCCTCTCCAGCTTGAGATATGGTATGTTATCCGCGCCGTGAATCCAGCTGTGTGCCTGCGCCCCCTGTGCCACCCTATAATACAGTTCCAGGTCAGGTGCTCCCAACCCCCCTAGATGATAAGGTAGCGTGAGAACTCACCATTGGACACGAGCCTGCTTGCCCGCCCATGCCAGCTTCACCAGCGCTTTCTTAAGTCTGGCGAAAAAGGAGCGCGGAAGCACTATCGGGATGTTTGTAAACAGAACGAGGAATCTAGGTAGCACTACCATCTTCATAATAGATACCCTGCCGATTAGCGATAGTGGGAGCCCAATCCATGTTTCGACATCGTCCTCCAGTTTGTCTACTGCTGTCCCATAATTTTCTCTAAAAACAATTTCCGAATCTGTGTGTAACCTGACGCCGAGATATCTAACCGAGTCATCTGACCATTGCAGTGGAAACTCCATCTCGAATAGGGAAGTGGACTGGGTAAGTGGGAAAGCTATGGACTTAGCCCAATTGACCTTTAACCCTGAAAGTGCCCCAAAGTGTACCACCTCTCGCAGGACCGGGGATAGGTTGTTTTCGGGATCTCTCACATATAGCAGGGTGTCGTCTGCGTACGTGGAGACTACAATTTCGTAGGTGGGAAATCTGACTCCCCTGTGGCTATGATATTCCCTGAGCGCACACGCCAGGGGTTCAGCAATCAATGCATATAGCGTCGGTGACAAAGGGCAGCCCTGGCGTGTCCCCCTTGTGATGTAACCAGGTCCCCAAGCCGGATCCGTGCGTTAGGCGCGTTGTATAACACCCCAATCATTTGCAAAAAGACAGAGCCAAGTCCCATTCTAGTTAGCACTTGTCGCATAAAGGGCCACTCCATGTCCAAGAAGACCGCAATTGCTTTTGTGTCCTGCCGGACATGTTGCATTGTGCCAAAGATCGTACGCAAATTATACGTGAGGTTTCTGTCGGGGACAAACCCGGCCTGTTCCGGGGCTACTAATTCGGGGGTCAAAAGGGCCAGCCGAGTAGCCAAGATTTTCGCAAACAGTTTAGTGTCCACGTTCAGCAAGGAAAGCGGACGGTAAGATCCACATTCCTCCGGGTGTTTACCTGGCTTGGGAATGGCCACCAATATGGCTTCTCTCATTGTTTGTGGCATCTGTCCTGTTACACACATATCGTCGAACAATTCCATTATATGCGGGAGCAGAAGGTCTATAAAAGCCTTATAGAAATTCACTATGAGTCCGTCTGACCCTGGGGCACTGTTTGCCTTCATTCCCGCCAGTGCTTCTAAAATCTCATCTTTTTCTATGGGGAGAGATAGGAACTCCCTATGTGTGTCGGATAAAAAGGGTAACTTAATGTGCTCCAGGTACGTTAGTATTTCCTCATCCATACCTGACAAGTGCGAAGCATAGAGGCCCGAGTAATATCGTTTAAACCTGTTAGCGATATCTGCCTCCTCAGTGAGTAAGTCACCCTCTTCCGAGCGAATCGCGGTAACGGAGGTCCTACCCCATCTGGCTTTTAGGATGTTAGCTAGCACTGATCCCGACCTATCTCCCTCCCCGTACGCGCGCGCTGTGGCATATTTTCCCAAGTGCTGCACTTCGCTGTCCGCCGCCTCATGATATTCCTCTAGCAGTGTCTTCATTACCTCTGCGGATTCCCCATCTATTCCTGCTTGCTGACTGGCCTCCAGATCACCCAATTTTTGCTCCAGAGTCGATAGTCTCTGTCTGATGTCCCGTAGCACCCCGGAGTGCTTAGACATGGCCACCCCCCTAATGTGCACCTTAAACGCCTCCCATACAGTCTGAAAATTGTCCACTGACCCTATATTAATAGCAAAAAAAAATTCTATCGCCTCTGCTATCGCTTTTTTAAAAAGGGGGTCCAACAGAGAGTAAGGGGGGAAGTGCCATGTAAATGGGGGAATAGTCTTCCTAGGGGTGGGCAAAACCAGCAGGACTGGGGAGTGATCCGACAGAGTTTGCGGTAGAACCTGACAGGTGCATATCTGGGACATGAGAGGTGATGATACAAGCCAATAATCAATACGTGTGTGTAGATTGTAGTAAGCAGAGTAGTGTGTGAAACCGCCCTCCACTGGGTGAAGTTCTCTCCATACATCTATGAGGTCCTTGCTGATCATGGCCCTTTCTACAGCTCTGACTGCCGACGCCGGCTTTCTCGGCGGCCCTCCCGACCTGTCTAAGCTCGGGTTCCTGACCAGGTTGAAGTCACCACCCCATAGCATGTGTGCCGCCCCGTGTCTGCTCACTGTGGTAGCTAGTGTGGTGAAGAACTCAGGGCAGTCATAGTTGGGGCCATACACATTGACCAGTAGCAAATCAAGTCCCCTACCCTGACAACGGGAAATTACAAACCTGCCGCCTGTATCTGCCATCAATAGTTGCAGCTTATAGTTGGACCTGGGGTTGGCCCATGTCATAACTCCCCTTGCATGAGTCGTGAAGCCTGCTGCGTTGACGTTCCCCACAAGGCCTCTAGAACGCATCATTGGACTCTGCAGTGGGAGGTGCATCTCCTGAAGGAAGGCAATGTCTACTTTGTGTCTAGTAAGGTAGTTCAACACTTTGCGCAATTTGCGGTGGTCATTAAGGCCCCTCACATTCCACGTTAATGCTCTAAGGGATTCTAGTGGTCTCTGCTCAGCAGCCTCTCTAGCCGTTAACATACTGTCTGTCGTGTGTAACATAGTATCGTGTGTCCTGCGAGTGACTTGTGTGCCATGCAATATCCGACATTAATACTGACCTCACTAAACTCCCAACAACAAAAAGGAAAACCTGACCCAACCCAACCCCCCTCCCCCCACTGTGGACCACCCCCAACTCGGTCGCGCTGCATCCCGTGTAGGGACTTCCCACACCTCCCGCCACCCACCCCAACTTAGTTATCTGTAGTGGTGGTTATCACTTGCGGGCGGAGGTCGCTCTATTCACTACTTCAAATTCGGTGCAAGTTTGTCCCCTTTCTTGACCTCCAAACACAGCCGTCCAGTATCGCCCCCACCACCAATCCGCCATCCATTGCAACACGTGTCAGAGTGTGACTCCGCAGCCCAGTGTCACATATCGGCTAGTCTCAGGCCTCCCGGCGGGCACTCCCTGTGGCCCTTGCTTACGCTATAAAAGAGACTTCCGAATACTTTCCAACCACAATATACCTAATAACAAAAAGCAGTCTAGAGGAAGACCTGTATAGTGGTGTGGCTGTCAATGTCCGCTTCAGCACAGCATTATATACACAATACCATCATACTACCTGTCTCCTCCACGCCCCCCCATCACACAGAATACTTATCGAGTGTCTGCCACTGCATCGATCTCAGTCTTGTTCCTCCAGTGATCCCCCAGTTGCCTCGTCCAGAAGCTGCCGCTCCGGGCCCTGCCGCTGCTCCCTGTTCCAGCCTTTAAGCGCCTTCTGCAGAGCCTTCGGTCTATGAAGATGTGTGATCTTCCTTGCCTGTTCACCCGCAGCTTGGCCGGGTATAGCATTGCATAGTGTAGCCCCAACTCCCGCAACTGCCTCTTCATGGGGACGAATTGTCGACGTGCCTCCTGTACTCGAGCGGTGAAATCCGGGTAGAGTGAAATGTTCGACCCCTCGTACGGCTACGTTTGTTTGTCCCTCGCCACACGCAGAGCTGCATCTTTATCCTGATAGTTCAATAATTTTGCGATGATTGGGCGTGGCGGGGCACCTGGCTGGGGTCGGGGACCCAAGGAGCGGTGAGCTCTTTCCACCACGAACATGTTCGAGAACACCTCTGCTCCCAGCAGGTCGGTCAGAAGCTTCTCCACAAAACGTTCCATGTTTCCAGTTTGGGTCGTCTCCGGCAGGCCTGTAATGCGTAAGTTGCAGCGTCTCGAGCGGGCTTCGAGGTCCTCCGTTTTGTCCTGCAGCACTTGCATAATCCTGTCAAGTTTTTTGTGGTCCGTATCCAACGTCGTCTGCGCTTCTTCAACTTCCGTAAGTCGTCGTTCGTACATATCGAGCCTCTCCGCATGCTTGTCCAGCCGCTCCCCCATTCTGTCCATCCGGTACGAGAAGGTGTCAATTTTTGTGCCCAGGGAAGAGATGCCGCTCTGCAACCCCTTTTCCATTGATAACAGCAGACTTCGGATGTCTCGCTCATCTTCTATCGGGGGTGTGGGTCTGGTCTCCTCCCCCAAAGCAGGGTCGTGGGACTTGGAGCGTTTCTGTTCAAAGGTCAGCTTGGACTGAGTCCTGTCCGTTTTGCCCATCGTCTACTCTGATGTGGCGCAGTTATGCAGAGGTCGATGCCGGAGATCCCCGTAACCAGCAGTCAAGGGCCGTACCACAGGGTCCCACGTGGGTAACAGGCCCTGGAACCCCTATCCAGAGGGTGTTTCTTAGTGGAGAACCACAGAGCTGCACTGCGTTCCGGCCGCGGGGACGGCACCTGTTATTGCCTGTTGCTCTGTCTGCTATCGTGCCTCCTCCTGCCCAGAGGCTGCCTCGGCCGGGCCACTCCCCTTGCCACTGCAGCTCTGGACAACCTGGGTAGTCCTGCAGATTCCACTGTGCCACACCGTGCCCTACTCACTAAGCCCTGTAGGGGCCAGGGATAACAATGTTACGCCTGCTTGGCGCATCGCTGTGTGTGCGGGAAGACCGTCTCCCACTGGGAGCCCCATCCATGCCTCTCGCCCCTGCCTCGCTCAGCTTCGATCCTCCGGGCCTGCCGCCGTTGTGTTGTTGTGCTTGGGTGCTCTCACCCCCGAATCGTAGCAGTCAGTCCCCCATCTTAGGTACCAGTCAGAGTAGCCCCTCACAGGTTCACAGGTCTCTCACCCTGCTCAGTTCCTTGACTCCTCCAGGGCACCGGTGTCAATCGAGCGCACGTCAATCTTCTGCACTGCTCGGGGTACAGCTCCTGCACGCACTTGTAGAATGTCAGCCTCCACAGAGACCATGCCGCAATAGCTTGGGGCCCCCACACCTCTATTCTCCTCTATCAGGCTGCCAGTAATCGTTAGGTTCCTGCCCCCTTGGAACGTGCCACTTCTTCCCTCCTCCGTCAGTGCACACTTCCCTAGTGGACTATGCAGTCTCAGGGCTCTCACTTTGTAAATGGCCCTTGTGATGGCCGGCGCTTAAAGCCCTCCCGGCTGCCAACAAAATGGCGGATCCGCCCCTTAGTCCAATCGTGCCTCCACCTTCAGTGCAAAAATGAGCAGCTAGTACACCCCAGGCCCCCGCTCCAAGGCCCCCGCATTGCCCCGCACCTCCACCTCTGTCCGACCTTCGGGACTGCAGCCGCTCCCACCGCCATGCTCTCGCGGGGGGGGGATAAACACTCCGATGCCGGCAGTAATGTGCCCTCAGCTCACCCTCGGTGGCCGGCTCAGACGCTCTCTCTTGGCCCGTAGCTATGTTCCCAAGTCTGCCGTGGGTCCTGATTGCCTTCCGCTCGAGACCGGCCCACAGGATGAATGAGACCGGTCTTTCCGCGGCCCTCTATGCCGCACGCACTATTACGTCGCTCCGCACAGCGCCCTACTGCAGCGCGGGGATCGGCAGCCCTTCTTCCCGGCGCAGACGGAATCTCTATCTCTGTGCAGGAAAGGGCCACAAGGACCGGAGTTGATGGCCCGTGATGCGCCGACCTTCCGACTGTGACACGTTTATAGTGGAATGAGGGAGGATAGTTACAGGATTGTTGTGCTGTGCCTTGGAGCTCAGAGCTCAAGCGGCCATTACCGTCGCGAGCCAAGCTCCGCCCCCGCGCAAGTTATAGTTAGCTGAACTAACTATAACGGTGGAATTTCTCTGGTTTTGTACGAGTGAAATGTCCAACTAACTATAACGTCCCTGAAACCTATGTTTTTTTCAGTGATATATATATATATATATATATAACAGGAAAGGGTCCCGGCATTGCTGATCGCATCCACCAGTCAGGGCTGGTGCGAAGTACGGGCGCCGGAGCCCGTTATAATGTCCAAGGAAAACTTAGTATTGATGAGTGTAATACCAAGAAATACTCGCACTCCAGGATCGTTGTCACGAAATTGGTTGTATTGAATTTAGCCGATTAAATTCAATACAACCAACAATCCTGGAGTGCGGGTATTTCTTGGTATTACACTCACAATACTAAGTTTTCCTTGGATATATATAGATAGAGCACAGCAGGTGAAATATTTTAGGCATCCGGAATCCTATCCTGGAGCCCACTGGAGGGCTGTAGAAAATGATGTTCCAGATTGCGTGCAGCAAACAAACCCACTGGAGGGTTTAAATCGGCTGAAAAATACTACAAATCCCAGCGTGCATCTTTCAATGATGTTCTATCAAGAAGGCACACCGGAAGTCAAGAGAAATGGAGCAAGCACGCATGGAAATGTGGGAGCCTTGGATAAATTGTTTGCTGACACGGCCTCTGATGAGAAGCAAAGATGCTTCGAAACGCGTAAGGCCAGGGACTTTATGCGGGGATGGGAAGCCGCATGCCTCTCATAAATAAAGGTTTTTGAACTTACCTGCTGCGGAGTGCGGTCTCATATCTGGGAAACCTGTGATGTGTGTATATACATATATATATATATATATATATATATATATATATATATATATATATATATATATATATATATATATATATATATATTCAAGAAAGCTTCTGCGAACAGCCCTGCTTTCACCACTCCATCACCAAGACCAGCAGAAGGACGGCACACAGGAATCCAATACAGAAGCGATTTATTTGGCTTCAACTGCTTCCATAAATTATAAAGCAAATAACCAGCAAAGTGCAAGGTGCATGTTCACCCATAGATCAGACCTACGCGTTTCGGCCGTAGCCTTCTACTGGGTCATGACATATATTATCTACTGGCGGTCGCCAGTAGATAGTTATAGTTAGGACCTATTTTCCATAGGAAATCCGCAACATTCTATTTGAAATAACGTTGGCGCCGGTTGACGAATCTTCGTGAAAGTTTCCAACTTGTTGGGGCGCTCCGGTCCGCTCCTATCCTGAAAGTCTCGGGGTGATTCGTCAAGCGGGGGCCGAGAAAAAAGGGGGGTCCCAAAACGTGTTTTCCCCATTCATTTTTCCATAGGAACCTTTAGTCGCAGCTACAGCCCGAACTGCTGAACGGAATTACACCAAATTTGGCAAAGAGGTAGCCCTTGGTTCAGTGTCGTGCCTTTTGCTTAAATGGTGTAAATCCGTTCAGTAGTTCCTGAGAAAATACACAAACACCACTGCACTACCCTAAACCCTAAAACACTACCCCCAGCATGACCCCCTACACTACCCAAACACCACTGCACTAACCTAAATCCTAAAACACTACCCCCAGCACGACCCCCTACACTACCCAAACACCACTGCACTACCCTAAAACAGGACCCCCTACACTACACAAACACTACTGCAATACCCTAAACCCTAAAACACTACCCCCAGCACGACCCCCTACACCACACAAGCACCACTGCACTACCCTAAACTCTAAAACGCTACCCCCAGCACGACCCCCTACACTACACAAACACCACGGCACTACCCTAAACCCTAAAACACTACCCCCAGCACGACCCCCTACACTACCCAAACACCACTGCACTAACCTAAATCCTAAAACACTACCCCCAGCACGACCCCTACACTACCCAAACACCACTGCACTACCCTAAAACATGACCCCCTACACTACACAAACACCACTGCACTACCCTAAACCCTAAAACACTACCCCCAGCACGACCCCCTACACTACCCAAACACCACTGCACTAACCTAAATCCTAAAACACTACCCCCAGCACGACCCCTACACTACCCAAACACCACTGCACTACCCTAAAACATGACCCCCTACACTACACAAACACCACTGCACTACCCTAAACCCTAAAACACTACCCCCAGCATGACCCCCTACACTACACAAGCACCACTGCACTACCCTAAACCCTAAAACGCTACCCCCAGCACGACCCCCTACACTACACAAACACCACTGCACTACCCTAAACCCTAAAACACTACCCCCAGCACGACCCCCTACACTACACAAGCACCACTGCACTACCCTAAACCCTAAAACACTACCCCCAGCACGACCCCCTACACTGCCCGAACACCACTGCACTGCCCTAAACCCTGAAACACCACCCCCTTCACGACCCCCTACACTGCCCGAACACCACTGCACTGCCCTAAACCCTGAAACACCACCCCCAGCACGACCCCCTACACTGCCCGAACACCACTGCACTGCCCTAAACCCTGAAACACTACCCCCCCAGCAAGACCGCCTACACTGCCCGAACACCACTGCACTGCCCTAAACCCTGAAACATCACCCCCAGCAAGACCCCCTACACTGCCCGAACACCACTGCCCTAAACCCTGAAACACCAGCCCCAGCACGACCCCCTACACTGCCCGAACACCACTGCACTGCCCTAAACCCTGAAACACCACCCCCAGCATGACCCCCTACACTGCCCGAACACCACTGCTCTGCCCTAAACCCTGAAACACCAGCCCCAGCATGACCCCCTACACTGCCCGAACACCACTGCACTGCCCTAAACCCTGAAACACCAGACCCAGCACGACCGCCTACACTGCCCGAACACCACTGAACTGCCCTAAACCGTGAAACACCAGCCTCAGCACGACCCCCTACACTGCCCGAAACCCTGAAACACCACCCCCAGCACGACCCCCTACACTGCCTGAACACCACTGCACTGCCCTAAACCCTGAAACACCACCCCCAGCACGACCACCTACAATGCCCGAACACCACTGCACTGCCCTAAACCCTAAACACCACCCCCTGCACGACCCCCTACACTGCCCGAACACTACTGCACTGCCCTAAACCCTGAAATAAAATGTACCTATTTTAAATCATATGGCTGTACACTGATCTTGCTCTTATTTATGGACATTATTTAGACTTGATTTTCGACAAGTTTTAAGTTGCCTAGGATTGTTTATATTATATTAGTTGTTTCCCTGTCCTAGGAACTATTATTAGTTTCAGGGGTCCTTGTTGTTTTTATTTCCTAAACCCTGAAACACCATCCCCAGCATGACCCCCTACACTGCACGAACACCACTGCACTGCCCTAAACCCTGAAACACTACCCCCAGCAAGACCCCCAACACTGCCCAAACACCACTGCACTGCCCTAAACCCTGAAACATCACCCCCAGCAAGACCCCCTACACTGCCCGAACACCACTGCCCTAAACCCTGAAACACCACCCCCAGCAAGACCCCCTACACTGCCCGAACACCACTGCACTGCCCTAAACCCTGAAACACCAGCCCCAGCACGACCCCCTACACTGCCCGAACACCACTGTACTGTCCTAAACCCTGAAACACCAGCCCCAGCAAGACCCACTACACTGCCCAAACACCACTGCACTGCCCTAAACCCTGAAACACCACCCCCAGCAAGACCCCCTACACTGCCCGAACACCACTGCACTGCCCTAAACCCTGAAACACCAGCCCCAGCACGACCCCCTACACTGCCCGAACACCACTGCACTGCCCTAAACCCTGAAACACCACCCCCTGCACGACCCCCTACACTGCCCGAACACCACTGCACTGCCCTAAACCCTGAAACACCACCCCCAGCACGACCCCCTACACTGCCCGAACACCACTGCACTGCCCTAAACCCTGAAAAACCACCCCCTGCACGACCCCCTACACTGCCCGAACACTACTGTATTGCCCTTAAACCCTGAAACACCACCCCCAGCACGACCCCCTACACTGCACGAACACCACTGCACTGCCCTAAACCCTGAAACACTACCCCCAGCAAGACCCCCTACACTGCCCGAACACCACTGCACTGTCCTAAACCCTGAAACATCACCCCCAGCAAGACCCCCTACACTGCCCGAACACCACTGCCCTAAACCCTGAAACACCACCCCCAGCAAGAGCCCCTACACTGCCCGAACACCACTGCACTGCCCTAAACCCTGAAACACCACCCCCAGCATGACCCCCTACACTGCCCGAACACCACTGCTCTGCCCAAAACCCTGAAACACCAGCCCCAGCACGACCCCCTACACTGCCCGAACACCACTGCACTGCCCTAAACCCTGAAACACCAGCCCCAGCAAGACCCCCTACACTGCCCGAATACCACTGCACTGCCCTAAACCCTGAAACACCACCCCCAGCAAGACCCCCTACACTGCCCGAACACCACTGCACTAAAGCCTGAAACACCACCCCCAGCAAGACCACCTACACTGGCCGAACACCACTGCACTGCCCTAAACCCTGAAACACCACCCCCTGCACGACCCCCTACACTGCCCAAACACCACTGCACTGCCCTAAACCCTGAAACACCACCCCCAGCACGACCCCCTACACTGCCTGAACACCACTGCACTGCCCTAAACCCTGAAACACCACCCCCAGCACGACCACCTACAATGCCCGAACACCACTGCACTGCCCTAAACCCTAAACACCACCCCCTGCACGACCCCCTACACTGCCCGAACACTACTGCACTGCCCTAAACCCTGAAATAAAATGTACCTATTTTAAATCATATGGCTGTACACTGATCTTGCTCTTATTTATGGACATTATTTAGACTTGATTTTCGACAAGTTTTAAGTTGCCTAGGATTGTTTATATTATATTAGTTGTTTCCCTGTCCTAGGAACTATTATTAGTTTCAGGGGTCCTTGTTGTTTTTATTTCCTAAACCCTGAAACACCATCCCCAGCATGACCCCCTACACTGCACGAACACCACTGCACTGCCCTAAACCCTGAAACACTACCCCCAGCAAGACCCCCAACACTGCCCAAACACAACTGCACTGCCCTAAACCCTGAAACATCACCCCCAGCAAGACCCCTACACTGCCCGAACACCACTGCCCTAAACCCTGAAACACCACCCCCAGCAAGACCCCCTACACTGCCCGAACACCACTGCACTGCCCTAAACCCTGAAACACCAGCCCCAGCACGACCCCTACACTGCCCGAACACCACTGCACTGCCCTAAACCCTGAAACACCACCCCCTGCACGACCCCCTACACTGCCCGAACACCACTGCACTGCCCTAAACCCTGAAACACCACCCCCAGCACGACCCCCTACACTGCCCGAACACCACTGCACTGCCCTAAACCCTGAAAAACCACCCCCTGCACGACCCCCTACACTGCCCGAACACTACTGTATTGCCCTTAAACCCTGAAACACCACCCCAGCACGACCCCCTACACTGCACGAACACCACTGCACTGCCCTAAACCCTGAAACACTACCCCCAGCAAGACCCCTACACTGCCCGAACACCACTGCACTGTCCTAAACCCTGAAACATCACCCCCAGCAAGACCCCCTACACTGCCCGAACACCACTGCCCTAAACCCTGAAACACCACCCCCAGCAAGAGCCCCTACACTGCCCGAACACCACTGCACTGCCCTAAACCCTGAAACACCACCCCCAGCATGACCCCCTACACTGCCCGAACACCACTGCTCTGCCCAAAACCCTGAAACACCCCCCCCAGCACGACCCCCTACACTGCCCGAACACCACTGCACTGCCCTAAACCCTGAAACACCAGCCCCAGCAAGACCCCCTACACTGCCCGAATACCACTGCACTGCCCTAAACCCTGAAACACCACCCCCAGCAAGACCCCCTACACTGCCCGAACACCACTGCACTAAAGCCTGAAACACCACCCCCAGCAAGACCACCTACACTGGCCGAACACCACTGCACTGCCCTAAACCCTGAAACACCACCCCCTGCACGACCCCTACACTGCCCAAACACCACTGCACTGCCCTAAACCCTGAAACACCACCCCCTGCACGACCCCCTACACTGCCCGAACACCACTGCACTGCCCTAAACCCTGAAACACCACCCCTCAGCACGACACCCTACACTGCCCGAACACCACTGCACTGCCCTAAACCCTGAAACACCACCCCCAGCACGACCCCCTACACTGCCCGAACACCACTGCACTGCCCTAAACCCTGAAACACCACCCCCTGCACGACCTCCTACACTGCCGGAACACCACTGCACTGCCCTAAACCCTGAAACACCACCCCCAGCACGACCCCCTACACTGCCCGAACACCACTGCACTGCCCTAAACCCTGAAACATCAACCCCAGCAAGACCCCCTACACTGCCTGAACACCACTGCCCTAAACCCTGAAACACCACCCCTACACTGCACGAACACCACTGCACTGCCCTAAACCCTGAAACACCACCTCCAGCAAAACCCCCTACACTGCCTGAACACCATTGCTCTGCCCTAAATCCTGAAACACTAGCCCCAGCACGACCCCTACACTGCCCAAACACCACTGCACTGCCCTAAACCCTGAAACACCACCCCTGCACGACCCCCTACACTGCCAGAACACCACTGCACTGCCCTAAACCCTCAAACACCAGCCCCAGCACGACCCCCTACACTGCCCGAACACCACTGCACTGCCCTAAACCCTGAAACACCAGCCCCAGCAAGACCCCCTACACTGCCCGAACACCACTGCACTGCCCTAAACCCTGAAACACCACCCCCAGCAAGACCCCCTACACTGCCCGAACACCACTGCACTAAACCCTGAAACACCACCCCCAGCAAGACCACCTACACTGGCCGAACACCACTGCACTGCCCTAAACCCTGAAACACCACCCCCTGCACGACCCCCTACACTGCCCAAACACCACTGCACTGCCCTAAACCCTGAAACACCACCCCCTGCATGACCCCCTACACTGCCCGAACACCACTGCACTGCCCTAAACCCTGAAACACCACCCCTCAGCACGACACCCTACACTGCCCGAACACCACTGCACTGCCCTAAACCCTGAAACACCACCCCCAGCACGACCCCCTACACTGCCCAAACACCACTGCACTGCCCTAAACCCTGAAACACCACCCACTGCATGACCCCCTACACTGCCGGAACACCACTGCACTGCCCTAAACCCTGTAACACCACCCCCAGCACGACCCCCTACACTGCCCGAACACCACTGCACTAAACCCTGAAACACCACCCCCAGCAAGACCCCTACACTGCCCGAACACCACTGCACTAAACCCTGAAACACCACCCCCAGCAAGACCACCTACACTGGCCGAACACCACTGCACTGCCCTAAACCCTGAAACACCACCCCCTGCACGACCCCCTACACTGCCCAAACACCACTGCACTGCCCTAAACACTGAAACACCACCCCCTGCACTACCCCCTACACTGCCCGAACACCACTGCACCTCCCTAAACCCTGAAACACCACCCCCAGCACGACCCCCTACACTGCCCAAACACCACTGCACTGCCCTAAACCCTGAAACACCACCCCCAGCACGACCCCCTACACTGCCCAAACACCACTGCACTGCCCTAAACCCTGAAACACCACCTCAAGCACAACCCCCTACACTGCCTGAACACCATTGCTCTGCCCTAAACCCTGAAACACTAGCCCCAGCACGACCCCTACACTGCCCGAACACCACTGCACTGCCCTAAACCCTGAAACACCACCCCCAGCACGACCCCCTACACTGCCCAAACACCACTGCACTGCCCTAAACCCTGAAACACCAGCCCCAGCAAGACCCCTACACTGCCCGAACACCACTGCACTGCCCTAGACTCTGAAACACCAGACACAGCAAGACCCCCTACACTGCCCGAACACCACTGCACTGCCCTAAACCCTGAAACACCAGCCCCAGCATGACCCCCTACACTGCCCGAACACCACTGCACTGCCCTAAACCCTGAAACACCAGGCCCAGCACCACCACCTACACTGCCCGAACACCACTGCACTGCCCTAAACCCTGAAACACCAGCCCCAGCACAACCCCCTACACTGCCCGAACAGCACTGCACTGCCCTAAACCCTGAAACACCAGCCCCAGCACGACCCCCTACACTGCCCGAACACCACTGTACTGTCCTAAACCCTGAAACACCAGCCCCAGCAGGACCCCTACACTGCCCAAACACCACTGCACTGTCCTAAACCCTGAAACACCACCCCCTGCACGACCCCCTACACTGCCCGAACACCACTGCAATGCCCTAAACCCTGAAACACAACCCCTGTACCACCCCCTACACTGCCCGAATACCACTGCACTGCCCTAAACCATGAAGCACCACTCCCTGCACCGCCCCCTACACTGACCGAACACCACTGCACTGCCCTAAACCCTGAAACACCACCCCCAGCACGACCCCCTTTGCTGCTCGAACACCACTGCACTGCCCCAAACCCTGAAACACCACCCCCAGCACGACCCCCTACACTGCCCGAACACCACTGCCCTAAACCCTGAAACACCACCCCCTGCACGACCCCCTACACTGCCCGAACACCACAGCACTGCCCTAAACCCTGAAACACCACCCCCTGCACGACCCCCTACACTGCCTGAACACCACTGCACTGCCCTAAATCCTGAAACACCACCCCCAGCACGACCCCCTACACTACCCGAACACGACTGCACTGCCCTAAACCCTCAAACACTCCCCCAGCATGACCCCCTACACTACCCGAACACCACTGCACTGCCCTAAACCCTAAAACACTCCCCCCAGCACGACCCCCTACACTACCCGAACACCACTGCACTGCCCTAAACCCTAAAACACTCCCCCCAGCATGACCCCCTACACTACCCAATCACCACTGCACTGCCCTAAACCCTAAAACACTAGCCCCAGCACGACCCCCTACACTGCCCGAACACCACTGCACTGCCCTAAACCCTGAAACACCACCCCAAGCACGACCCCCTACACTGCCCAAACACCACTGCACTGCCCTAAACCCTGAAACACCAGCCCCAGCAAGACCCCCTACACTGCCCGAACACCACTGCACTGCCCTAGACTCTGAAACACCAGACACAGCAAGACCCCCTACACTGCCCGAACACCACTGCACTGCCCTAAACCCTGAAACACCAGCCCCAGCATGACCCCTACACTGCCCGAACACCACTGCACTGCCCTAAACCCTGAAACACCAGGCCCAGCACCACCACCTACACTGCCCGAACACCACTGCACTGCCCTAAACCCTGAAACACCAGCCCCAGCACAACCCCCTACACTGCCCGAACAGCACTGCACTGCCCTAAACCCTGAAACACCAGCCCCAGCACGACCCCCTACACTGCCCGAACACCACTGTACTGTCCTAAACCCTGAAACACCAGCCCCAGCAGGACCCCCTACACTGCCCAAACACCACTGCACTGTCCTAAACCCTGAAACACCACCCCCTGCACGACCCCCTACACTGCCCGAACACCACTGCAATGCCCTAAACCCTGAAACACAACCCCCTGTACCACCCCCTACACTGCCCGAATACCACTGCACTGCCCTAAACCATGAAGCACCACTCCCTGCACTGCCCCCTACACTGACCGAACACCACTGCACTGCCCTAAACCCTGAAACACCACCCCCAGCACGACCCCCTTTACTGCTCGAACACCACTGCACTGCCCCAAACCCTGAAACACCACCCCCAGCACGACCCCCTACACTGCCCGAACACCACTGCCCTAAACCCTGAAACACCACCCCTGCACGACCCCCTACACTGCCCGAACACCACAGCACTGCCCTAAACCCTGAAACACCACCCCCTGCACGACCCCCTACACTGCCTGAACACCACTGCACTGCCCTAAATCCTGAAACACCACCCCCAGCACGACCCCCTACACTACCCGAACACGACTGCACTGCCCTAAACCCTCAAACACTCCCCCCAGCATGACCCCCTACACTACCCGAACACCACTGCACTGCCCTAAACCCTAAAACACTCCCCCCAGCACGACCCCCTACACTACCCGAACACCACTGCACTGCCCTAAACCCTAAAACACTCCCCCAGCATGACCCCCTACACTACCCAATCACCACTGCACTGCCCTAAACCCTAAAACACTACCCCCCGCATGACCCCCTACTCTACCCAAACACCAATGCACTACCCTAATCCCTAAAACACTACCCCCGCACGACCCCCTACACTACCCAAAGACCACTGCACTACCCTAATTCCTAAAACACTACCCCCGCATGACTCCCTACACTACCCAAAGACCACTGCACTACCCTAAACCCTAAAACACAACCTCCCTCACTACACAAACACCACTGCACTATCCTAAACCCTAAAACACTACCCCCTACACTACACAAACACCACTACACTACCCTAAACCCTAATAAACTACCCCCAGCATGAACCCCTACACTACCCAAACACCACTGCACTACCCTAAACCCTAAAACACTACCCCCAGCAGTACCCCCTACACTACCCAAACACCACTGCACTACCCTAAATCACTACCCCCATCACGACCCCCTACACTACCCAAACACCACTGCACTACCCTAAACCCTAAAACAGTACCCCCAGCACGACCCCCTACACTACCCAAACACCACTGCACTACCCTAAACCCTAAAACACTCCCCCAGCACGACTCCCTACACTACCCAAACACCACTGCACTACCCTAAACCCTAAATCTACCCCAGCATGACCCCTACACTACACAAACACCACTGCACTACCCTAAACCCTAAAACACTACCCCCAGCACGACCCTCTTCACTACCTAAACACAACTGCACAATTTGTTACAGGCGTTGTAACGCAGGCCTGTGGTGCTTACTGGAAGTACCTGGTGGGCTAGTTGGGCCCCAGGGACCCTCAGGATTCAAGGTGACCTAATCCCCCAACTTAAAACGCTCCATGGGGCGCGTTTGCACAGTGGTGAAGGGAGGGGCGGGGCCTCAGGTGACATGTGCGCAAACACGCCCTGTGGTGCGTTTTAAGTTGGGGAATTAATTCCCTTTGAATCCTGAGGGACCCTGGGGGCCAACTAGCCCACCAGGTACCTTCAGTAAGCACAACAGAGTTGCGTTGCAGAGAGGTGAAAAAGGTGCGTGGCCTCGGAACGCCTCTCTGCAACTCAGCTCTGTGGTCCTAACTGTAGGTACCTGGGGGCTAGTTGGGCCCCAGGGACCCTCAGGATTCAAGGGGACTTAATCCCGCAACTTAAAACGCGCCACAGGGCGCGTTTGCACACATGTCACCTCAGGCCCCCTCCCTTCACCACTGTGCAAACGCGCCCTGTAGCGCGTTTTAAGAGGTAGTTTTAATCCCCTGCCCTATTATGTACTAGGGACTTGCAGAGGAGGTCATGCTAATCACAGGGGTACCCCCAACGCATAGTGTTCCCTAGTGTATGTAGGTGTTTTCACTGTATTCTAAGTGTCTTTTAGCATAGCACTGGCTCTGGTTAGTCAGAGTCAGTTACCACCAGTACCCGTCTGAAAAAGTTGTGGGCACAGGATGATTTTGCAACAAGGCCTCTTTCTGCTCCTCTGTTGGTTCTTTCTGCACATCTTTTGCTTCTTCTGTGTGTTTTTTCTTCTTTCTTCACATGTCCTACCTCTGTAGGCAAAGTTAGAAACTAGCATTTAAAAAACCTTTGAAATTCACTTAAAAAATCATAGGTTTCAGGCACGTTATAGTTAGAAATTAGCATTTAAAAAACCTTTGAAATTCACTGAAAAAACCATAGGTTTCAGACACGTTATAGTTAGAAATTAGCATTTAAAAAACCTTTGAAATTCACTGAAAAAACCATAGGTTTTAGGGACAGTTATAGTTAGTTGGACATTTCACTCGTACAAAACCATAGAAATTCCCCCGTTATAGTTAGTTCAGCTAACTATAACTCGCGCTCCACAATGCACTGCTGATGACGTCACATATTACATCACTCATGACATGGTCAGTGACATCACTGATGACATCACTGATGACATCTCAAATGACATCACTGATGACATCATCCATGTGATAATTTCATGCATCTTCTCACACCCTAATATAACTTTTGATACACCCACTCTAAATTACAGACTGCCATTCTCAAAACCATAGACACTCCAACACCAAAAACTACATACCCACTCACTGATTCTTAGGTCTACACACACATCCACTCACTCACCCGTACAGTCACTCATACTTACAGTCACTCAGTACAGGACTATCATATGCACTCATACACCTTTATAAACACTCACACACCGCCACTCATCCATAGAGGTACTCACACACCTAGTCAGTCATGCAAAAATAAATCACACACCCATTTACTCACCTATACAGTTATACACACACCAGCTCACTTACTCATACAAATACTAGCACATTCTTACGCTCTTATACAATAACTGATACAAGCACACACGCATCCATACAGCCACTCTCACTATCACATACTCTCACTTATAGCCATTTAAATACTCTAACACACATATATACTGCCTTTTACATATGTAGTTACTCGCACATGTACCACTGAGATATACATTCACTCACTAACACACCCATACACACACTCACCCACCCAAGCAGTCCATCACAGATGCACTCTTGAAATCATGCACCCAGTGAATCACCCACTCACACATCTATGTACAGAGTCACACACACCCCACCCACACAAACACTCAGGCAGCCATACAGATACTCAGAGAACCAATCAATAACCCATATAGACACTCATGTAGCTATTCGCAAATCCATGCATCCACTTACACACCAACAAACAGACGGATACAGACATTCACACAGTTTAGTCACTAACCCATGCATTCAGTAAGATACGTTTAATCACTCACTTGTAGAGTCAGTCACTCACGTACTAAATCATCCATTCAGACACTTATACACCCACTCATTCTTCAATACGCCTTTCCCTATATATATTAAACATATTTAAACTTTACAGAAACACACAGTCACTGGATGATGTCATCAGTGATGTCATCAGTGATGTCATTTGAGATGTCATCAGTGATGTCATCAGTGATGTCACTGACCATGTCATGAGTGATGTAATATGTGACGTCATCAGCAGTGCATTGCGGGGCGCGCGAGTTATAGTTAGCTGAACTAACTATAACGGGGAATTTCTATGGTTTTGTACGAGTGAAATGTCCAACTAACTATAACTGTCCCTAAAACCTATGGTTTTTTCAGTGAATTTCAAGGTTTTAAATGCTAATTTCTAACTATAACGTGTCTGAAACCTATGGTTTTTTCAGTGAATATATATATATATCACACACATATATATATATATATATATATATATATATATATACACATACAAATATATGTCTATATATATATATATATATATATATATTCACTGAAAAAACCATAGGTTTCAGGGACGTTATAGTTAGAAATTAGCATTTAAAAATCCTTAGAAATTCACTGAAAAAACCACAGGTTTCAGGGACATTATAGTTAGTTGGACATTTCACTCATACAAAACCAGAGAAATTCGGCCGTTATAGTTAGTTCAGCTAACTATAACTCGCGCCCCCGCAATGCACTGCTGATGACGTCACATATTACGTCATTCATGACATGGCCAGTGACATCACTGATGACATCACTGATGACATCTCAAATGACATCACTGATGACATCATCCAGTGACTGTGTGTTTCTGTAAAGTTTAAATATGTTTTATATATATATAGGCCAAGGTGTATTGAAGAATGAGTGGGTGTATAAGTGTCTGAATAGATGATTTAGTAGGTGCGTGACTGACTGTATAAGTGAGTGATTAAATGTGTCTTACTGAATGCATGGGTTAGTGACTGATACAGACATTCACACAGTTTAGTTTGTCAGTTGGTGTGTAAGCGGTTGCATGGGTTGGTGAGTAGCTAAATGAGGGTCTATATGGGTTATTGATTGGTTGTCTGAGTATCTGTATGGGTGCCTGAGTGTCTGTGTGGGTGGGTGGGGGTGTGTGACTCTGTGCATAGATGTGTTAGTGGGTGATTCACTGGTGTATGGGTTCAAGAGTGCATCTGTGAAGGGCTGTATGGGTGGGTGAGTGTGTGTATGGGTGTGCTGGTGAGTGAATGGATGTCTCAGTGGTACATGTGTGAGTAACTGCATATGTGAAAGGCAGTATATGTGAGTGTTGGAGTATATAAAAGACTATATGTGAGAGTGAGTGATTGTGAGAGTGGCTGTATGGATGAGTGTGTGCTTGTATTAGTTAATGTATAAGAGTGTAAGTATGTGTTAGTATATGTTTGAATAAGTGAGGTGGTGTGTATAACTTATAGGTGAGTAAATGGAAGTGTGATTGATTCTTTGCATGACTGACTAGGTGTGTGGAGTAACTCTATGGATGAGTGGCGGTGTGTGAGTGTCTGTATAGATATGTGAGTGCATATGATAGTGCGTTATTGATGGTTGACTGCATGTATGAGTGACTGTATGGGTGAATGAGTGGATGTGTGTGTAGACCTAGGAATTAGTGAGTGGGTATGTACTAACTGGTATTGGTGTGTCTATGGTTTCAAAAATGGTAGTCTGTATTTTAGAGTGGGTATCAAAGGTTATATTAGGTTATGAGGAGGTGCATCAGATTATCACGTGGATGATGTCATCAGTGATGTCATCAGTGATGTCATTTGAGATGTCATCAGGGATGTCACTGACCATGTCATGAATGATGTAATATATGACGTCATCAGCAGTGCATTGCGGGGGCGCGAGTTATAGTTAGCTGAACTAACTATAACGGCCGAATTTCTCTGGTTTTGTATGAGTGAAATGTCCAACTAACTATAATGTCCCTGAAACCTGTGTTTTTTTCAGTGAATATATCTATATATACACACACACATATATAAACACACACACATATATACATATAATTACAAACACACACATATATATATATATATTACCTACTGGCGACCGTTTCCATAGGAAAAGCATTTTTTGACTTGCCTTTCAGTTTGGCGTTGTTTAACCAATCTGCATGAAACTTTCCAAACAAAATGTTGAAGTAGGTTCTGTGTCACAATCCATACAGGGGTCAGCCCTAATATTCCCACATCACTTGGGCTAATTAAATATCAAGCAACAAAAAATATAGTGATGAAGGAACAAATTTCAAAAAGTATTTTACCTCCTGGATTAGCTTAATTAATCATAGGTGCTTTCACATACTTCTAGCATATTTAATTGCAGTGTTTCGCTCAGGGTTACACTTAACACCTTCCACATGATTTATACATTTTGCTTAGCGTCGCACATAACATTTATATACATATGAAAAAGACATCAAATTTACTTATACATATACCTGACTGTAAACAAACATAAAATACATTAAAAAAAAAATATATATATATATCCCATACATATATTCTTTTCACTCTTCTCGTTCTTCCTATCAATTAATCAGAAGTGGCTGTGTTTTCTAATTCCCACACAGTCCACCAATGGAGGGAGCCTATATGTGGCGCAACTTTGAGACCACTAATTTTCTCCAGATGTTTCAATTTATGCCCTTAAACCATTTATATTTAATACCAAAAAAGAGAGAGGGCTCCTCCAATGCTTCTGTCTGTTGACGCGTTTCGGCTTTGTTATTCCAGCCTCTTCAGGACAAATGAAAAACGAGGTATCAGTATATGCCAAGCGGAATCAAAGCATAGCCCAACAATCTTATCAGCAATAAATCAAAAATACATAATATAGCATAACAGTTAGATTTCAAATACCGAAAAGTGACAGAAGCAAGCATTACTACTATGACATAATTGGAAAAAATCTATTAAACCTGTTTATCGAGTACGCGGGAAGACACCTGACCCTCCTACACATGCTCTGACGTGAGACGACCAGCCTTAGCAGTTTCATGCCGTTTAAGAAATTGCTGCAAGGCTTTGGGGCCAGTAAAGATCTTAGTCTTCCCATTGACAGCCACCCTTAGACGCGCCGGGTGAATCATGGCATATTCCATATGGAGCTCACCAGTACAAACTGCCTCCTTGCCACCGGCACATATGAGGTGAAGTCAGGGAAGATGGAAAGTTCAGTTTCCTCGTAGCGAAGAGTTTATAATTCTCTAGCGTGCAGCATCCATGTCCCTATAGTTAAGTAAACATGCTATAATTGAATGAGGCTTTGCCCCCGGACACGGAGCCAAGGAGCGGTGAGCACGTTTGACAATGAACATATCAGAGAAGGTCTCACGTCCCAGCAAAGTTATGAGAAGTCTCTCCACTAGGGGTGGACGGAGTGCATGGGGTCCTTCTACGCGGAATTCCGCGGAGTCGAAAAAAACTCTGGTGTGCTATACGGAGTTCCGGTTTCCGGCGGAGTTTGCTGGTGCGCCAGTTCGCTTTGCGTTGGGAACGCGGAGTCTGTCTGCGTGCTCCAAAACCATGCGTGAACGGCACCTGTGGTTCTCAAGTGTGCTGTTGCTTTCTAAATCGCGTGTGAACAGCACCACGCAGTCCCTTTTGTTTTTCTGCTCTCTGTTATGGTGCTGGGTCTAATTTTTTCTGTCCTTAATCTTTGTAATCCTCCTCCTTTATTACTTTTCTACCCCTACATTTTATTTTTTATAATAGTGTGTGTCTTTGTGTTTGTGTATTTTATGTTTTTGTGTGAATTTTTTCGTGGTTTTGTGACTTTTTCACTTTATTTCTCCTTCTTTCCTTATTTCTTTCTTCTTGACTTTCCCTTCCATTTCCTTCTTATTATTTCCCTACCCAGTGCCATAGCAGAGGGGCGACTACCTTGCGGGCGGCGTCGCCGCCCAGATGTGCAGCCCCGGTCGATCTTTGGAGAGGAGGAGGTGGCAGCACTAGTTTGTTTTGTGCAGTGCCACCTCCTCTCTATGCTGGCAGCAGGAGGCAGGCCCAGTAGCGGCTACCCCCTGCAGGACTGTCGGCAGTGCTGGGGGATCTTGTGCCGGTGTGTGCAGCGCACCAGCCAGGTTCGGTGCACTGCCCGCTGGGCGGACATTCTGAGCCGGGAACAGGACCTGCTCGACCTGCTAGGCATCGAGATTCCGGGGCTCAGAGAGTATTAATTATTTGTTTTGTTTGTGTTCTACAATGGTAATATTTATTTTCCAAATAGCTTGCTGCTCACACTTAGAGATAAGTTATGTTTAGTTTACGCTGGTATATTATTGTGTGATCCAGTTTCTAGTTTCTGCTTGGCAGGTGCTCAGCGCTACCTAAACGCACTCATCAGGCGCTCGCTTTGGCTGATTAATTAAGAAGAAGCCATTGCCGACTGTTCTCCTGTCACTATAGTGAATCACTGAGTAGCGCGTTTGCTCTGTGACTTTGTTTATGTAGCTCGTACAGTTCCAGATTATTATTTCATTGAATTCACAGTTATGTCAAGTATGCATCTATGCATTGCAAAAAAGGGAGACTGAGTTGGCTCATCAAGGATGTTGAGAAATGGTAATAGATAGAATCAAAGATCATTCACTGCAATACATTATTTCCAAATGTAGTTTTTGTTAAGGAGATTTGGAATATGTATTTAATGACAGTCAAAAGACTCAAGTTGAAACTAGCAGTACTATAGGTGATCTGTTTTAGCGACTTTGTTTGCTTTTCATAAAACATTTTGTGGAGATTATTAACTGAATCACTAATCTATTTTTGTTTATCTTCTTAATTCCGTTCATCAGCACCCAACGGCAAGAAGAAGGACGTTTCTGAGGGTCCGGGTGAAGCTGGTCAGCCGGCGCCGACCACCAGAGCCACTGCTGAGGGCCCTGCTGATCCCAATAAGTCCTTTTATGATTGTTGTGAACTTCTTAGGGTAGAATCCTGGGGTGCTGAAATGTTGTTGCTGTCTCTTGTGAAGATTCAGATAGCAGGCACAAGTAAGCTAGTATTTTAAATACAAATCACCATGTATGTTTGTTGAGAAGGCTTTCCTTTTCCTGCTTATGCCTAGCTCTAGCACAGTTCAGTTCACAAGAGAGTGGCCATGGTCATCATGGACCCCCCCACACCTCCTAATGTAGTGTCCTGCAGACTTGTTAATTTATAGTTACAGTATACCAGCAGTTTTCCATGACAGTGCAGCAAGGCTGGAAAAAAGTAGGAGGTCCCACTCCTATTGCATTTGCCAACCAACACCATACGTCTTTCATTGACCATTATTCCAAGCCTGGCTTGTCTAACTTTGTGAACCAATCAATCAAATGCCCAGAGTGATATTTAGAGGATACTGAAGTGATAACTGAGCTGTAGTGCTGCATTGCAGTTGTATTTGGGGTTGCGTATATGGCATCTAAATCATGTGTAATGTTTTAATCTAGCCACACAGAACATCGGTGATGCTGGCTCCAGTGCTGCTGCAGGAGGAGACGGGTCAGTTGGAGGGAAAGAAGCGGCAGCAGGGACGGGAACTGGTAAGTCACATAATTTCTTGCAGTTACTATGCTCACTAGCTATTGCAATGGTGTTGCTCGCCGTCATCAACATATGACCGTGAAGCGACCCCTAGCTTTACCAGCCACAGTGGTGGTTGAGTTATTATTATTATGGCCTCTTTTATCTGCAACTCAGCAAAATCTCATATAATGAGCATTGATGGCTTGAGGGAGACATGCAAGAACGGAAGGAAACGTAAAAGAAAGGAAATGGTATATGAGTGAAAGGGTGTGTGGGAGAAAGAGTACGCAGTGGGTAAAGGGATGAATAGGGGAAAGGATGGTTTGAAGAATGGGTTGCTATTGAATGGGTGGATAATGGATTGGAAATTTTAGTGAAAGACTGATGGGAGAAAGTAAAGCTTAATCATGGTAGCTATTGGTGAATTAGAATGAAAGGATGAATGAATATTTGGATTGTTTGGATGAATAAGCAAGGCAGCTCTTCTTCTCATGAGGAGTATGCTGCTGCTCACCTACTCTGCTTATTTGGTTTATGTAGGGTTATCAATTTCATTGAAAGCCATGGTTCTAAGTGGGGGTTATTTATTTTATTCTTTGTTCTACTCCCTTGACTTGCTTTATTTGTTAAGTAAGCCAGATCCATCCTACGTATCATTCATCATCCCCCCTCCCCGCCCATGGCATTTTCGCCAACTATGACAAGAGTGCAGCATGGGTCAATGAATTTGTGACTGCAGTGTTGGCTGTGAAATGTGTGTCTGCTTTAGTTAATGCAGCATTTACAATGTTTTCAATGCAGTGCAAACTGGACACACAAGGTGTGTTGTCCCTTCACCCACTCAGTCACCTCTTAGTACTTCACTCCTTTATTTTTTCCTAAGTTCTTCCGTCCCAGCCTACCACATTGGAAATTCATTTTTGGCATGTGCCACATTTAATTCGATACCCATGTGAAGTGATTCCAGAATACATTTCCTGGTTTCCCATAACAGATTTAATTTACACTTGTTCAGATGTTTCCCTTTCGAATTGCACCGTGATTGAATAAGCCAAAGATGATGAATCGATGATCAGTGTAGTGGCCCCTCTATTATATATAAAAAAAAAGCTCTACCCTACCTGTCTAAAAATCCCTCTCCCCTACCCCCTGCAGTAGAGAAAATCAAGTTTCCTTTCCTTGGTTACTGCCCAGCAAATGAATCTGCTGGAAATACGTGGTGGCGGGCGAGGCCACAGAGTAAAGTGCGAGTAAGTGCATGATTTGTTATCAAGTTTGGTGTATGGGATACACAGTGACAAATGTGGAAGATAAAATCTATATAGCCAGTTCCTTTACCTGTAGTGCAGTCCATTAGATTCATTTTCCTCAATGTCTACTTACGGCAGACAGGATAATATATTAATATCCGCATTTCATTCTTGAGGTGTGTGACGTAGTATCTTATTTATTATTCATCTGTCTCTTTGGAGACAGGGTAGAAAGAGAAATGCATTTGGAGAAGAGCAGGGCCATTGGAATTAAAAATAGATAATTGTCAACTGCAGCTGCAGACAGTAGCAAACTAGCTGATGCGCTGGCTAGCATTGAGCATGGCTTCATTATTTTAGCACCACACACAACTCATACTCCCTATAGTGCATAATGCCATACTTATTAATGAGAAGTCATTTATTTTTCAACTCACAGTATCTGAATCTGTTTATAGTTATTTGAAAAGCCTTTAGAAGAAAAAAATTGATCAAATCACTGTTTTTTAATCCTGTGATGTTATTGTCTGCCTGTTAACCCCTTCGCTGCTAGGCCTTTAACCCTCCTGTGCTAAGCTTTTTTTTGGCTATTTGGGGTAGTTCGCGCTTAGGCCCCTGTAACTTTTTGACCACATAAGGTATCCACGCCAAATTTGCGTCCTTTTTTTCCAACATCATGGGGATTCTAAAGGTACCCAGGGTTTGTGGATTCCCCTGGAGGGGACCCAGAAATTAGCCAAAATACAGCTAAATTTTGGTTTTTGGGGAAAATGCGAAAAAGGGCTACAGATGAAAGCATCTGGTTTTTCCCTGCAAATGGTATCAAAAAGGGGTTGTGGTGCTGAAATCACCATCTTCCCAGCTTTCAGGGACAAGCAGACTTTTGTCAGAAAACCAAACTTTTTACACAGTTTTGGCATTTTTCTGGGACATAGCCTATTTTTGCTAATTTTTGTGCTTTCAACCTCCTTCCAGTTAAAGGTAGAAATGGGTATGAAAGCAATAATGGATCCTGGAAAGCTATACATTTCTGAAAGTAGATAAAATTCTGAATTCATCAAGGGGTCATTTGTGTAGATCCTTCAAGTTTTCTTTATAGAAACAAACCGTTAAATATAGGAAAAATTGAAAATTAGTTGAAAAAAACAGCCATTTGTATCAACGTTTTCACCTGTAACTTCTTCTAATTATGACAGCTATTTGAAAGCAATATACCGTTACATCCGCTGGACCTTTCTAGTTGTGGTGATATATAGGACTTGTAGGTTTACCAAGAACCCGACGAACCCAGAGCCAATAACTGAGCAGCGTCTTGCAATGTTTTTTTATTATGTACCGGGTATATAGCAATTATTCTGGGAAAATTTATATATGGAAAAATCGGTATGAAAGACACCTATGTATTTCTGAAATGGGAACAAAATATAGAGTTTAGAAACAGTAGATATTTGCACATTTCCGAAATTGGGAGTACCCATACTAGCATGAGAATTATAGGTCATTTTTCAAAATGACTTCTTTTTTACACATTGTCTTTCATTTGGAAGGCAGAAATGCATCAAAAGTCAATAGGTAATAACAGTTGCTCTACAATTCTGTGTTACCCTAAGTCTCCCGATAAAAATGGTACCTCACTTGTGTGGGTAGGCCTAGTGCCCGCGACAGGAAACGGCTCAAAACGCAACGTGGACATACCACATTTTCACAGTGAAAAATGACCCATTTTTTGCAAAGTGCCTAGCTGTAGTTTCAGAACCCTAGCTCTGCCGGTACCTAGGGAAACCTAGCAAACCTATACATTTTTGAAAACTAGACACCCAGGGGAATCCAGGATGGGGTGACTTGACTGGCTCGCACCAGGTTCTGTTACCCAGAATCACTTGCAAACCTAAACAATTGTCAAAAAAACCACATTTTCCTCACATTTCTGTGGTGGAAAGTTCTGGAATCTGCGTGGATCTACAAAATTCCACCCACCCCACGTTCCCCAAAGTTTTTTGAGAAAAATGGTACCTCACTTGTGTGGGTAGGCCTAGTGCCCGCGACAGGAAACGGCCCGAAACGCAACGTGGACACACCACATTTTCACAGTGAAAAATGACCCTTTTTTTGCAAAGTGCCTAGCTGTAGTTTTGGAACCCTAGCTCTGCCGGCACCCAGGGAAACCTAGCAAACCTATACATTTTTGAAAACTAGACACCCAGGGGAATCCAGGATGGGGTGACTTGACTGGCTCTCACCAGGTTCTGTTACCCAGAATCCCTTGCAAACCTCAAAAATTGTCCAAAAAAACACATTTTCCTCACATTATTGTGGTGGAAAGTTCTGGAATCTGTGTGGATCCACAAATTTCCACCCACCCTGCATTCCCCAAAGTCTTTCAAGAAAAACGGTACCTCACTTGTGTGGGTAGGCCTAGTGCCGGCGACAGGAAACGGCCCAAAACGCTACGTGGACACACCACATTTTCACAGTGAAAAATGACCCTTTTTTTGCAAAGTGCCTAGCTGTAGTTTTTTAACCCTAGCTCTGCCGGCACCTATGGAAACCTAGGAAACCTATACATTTTTGAAAACTAGACACTCAGGGGAAGCCAGGATGGGGTGACTTGACTGGCTCTCACCAGGTTCTGTTACCCAGAATCCCTTGCAAACCTAAAAAATTGTCCAAATAAACACATTTTCCTCACATTTTTGTGGTGGAAAGTTCTGGAATCTGCGTGGATCCACAAATTTCCACCCACCCTGCATTCCCCAAAGTCTTTCAAGAAAAATGGTACCTCACTTGTGTGGGTAGGCCTAGTGCCCGCGACAGGAAACGGCCCAAAACGCAACGTGGACACACCACATTTTCACAGTGAAAAATGACCCTTTTTTGCAAAGTGCCTAGCTGTAGTTTTTTAACCCTAGCTCTGCGGGCAGCTAGGGAAACCTAGAAAACCTATACATTTTTAAAAACTAGACACCCAGGGGAATCCAGGATGGGGTGACTTGACTGTCTCTCACCAGGTTCCGTTACCCAGTATCCCTTGCAAACCTAAAAAATTGTCCAAAAAAACACATTTTCCTCACATTACTGTAGTGGAAAGTTCTGGAATCTGCGTGGATCCACAAAATTCCATGCACCCCGCATTCCCCAAAGTCTTTCAAGAAAAACAGTACCTCACTTGTTTGGGTAGGCCTAGTGCCCGCGACAGGAAACAGCGCAAAACGCAACGTGGATACACCACATTTTCACAGTGAAAAATGACCCTTTTTTTGCAAAGTGCCTAGCTGTAGTTTTTTAACCCTAGCTCTGCCGGCACCTAGGGAAACCTAGTAAACCTATACATTTTTGAAAACTAGACACCCTGGGGAATCCAGGATGGGGTGACTTGACTGGCTCTCACCAGGTTCTGTTACCCAGAATCCCTTGCAACCCTAAAAAAGTGTTAAAAAAACACATTTTTCTCACATTTCTGTGGTGGAAAGTTCTGGAATCTGCGTGGATCCACAAAATTCTACCCACCCCGCGTTCCCCAAAGTCTTTCAAGAAAAATGGTACCTCACTTGTGTGGGTAGGCCTAGTGCCCGCAACAGGAGACGGCGCAAAACGCAACGTGGGCACACTACATTTTCACAGTGAAAAATGACCCTTTTTTTGCAATGTGCCTAGCTGTAGTTTTTTAACCCTAGCTCTGCCGGCACCTAGGGAAACCTAGCAAACCTATACATTTTTGAAAACTAGACACCCAGGGGAATCCAGAATGGGGTGACTTGACTGGCTCTCACCAGGTTCTGTTACCCAGAATCCCTTGCAAACCTAAAAAATTGTCCAAAAAAACTTGGGCCTCCCACACGAGTGAGGCACCATTTTTATCGGGAGAGCTGGGGGAACACTGGGTGGTAGGAAATTTGTGTCAGCCCGGTGATGCCACAACTTTCCCACACAAAAATGTGTGAAAAAAGTGATTTTTTCAGCTAAATGTCAGGTTTGCAGGGGATTCTGGGTAAGAAAACGTTGGGGGATCCACGCAAGCCATACCTCCCTGGAATTCCCCGGTTGTCTAGTTTTCAGAAATGTGTGGGTTTGGTAGGTTTCCCTAGGTGGCTGCCGAGCCCCGGGCCAAAAAGTCATGGGACCCCCCTTGCAAAACCAGGTCGTTTTGTGATAGGCAATTTTGATGTCGCCTCAATACGTTTTGGGCCCTTGCCTGTCCCGGGTACTTGGGCCTCCCACACGAGTGAGGCACCATTTTTATCGGGAGACCTGGGGAAACGCTGGGTGGTAGGAAATTTGTGTCAGCCCGGTGATGCCACAACTTTCCCACACAAAAATGTGTGAAAAAAGTGATTTTTTCAGCTAAATTTCAGGTTTGCAGGGGAGCCTGGATAAGAAAACGTTGGGGGATCCACACAAGCCATACCTCCCTGGAATTCCCCGGTTGTCTAGTTTTCAGAAATGTGTGGGTTTGGTAGGTTTCCCTAGGTGGCTGCCGAGCCCCGGGCCAAAAAGTCACGGGACCCCCCTTGCAAAACCAGGTCGTTTTGTGATAGGCAATTTTGATGTCGGCTCAATACGTTTTGGGCCCTTGCCTGTCGCGGGTACTTGGGCCTCCCACACGAGTGAGGCACCATTTTTATCGGGAGACCTGGGGGAACGCTGGGTGGTAGGAAATTTGTGTCAGCCCAGTGATTCCACAAATTTCCCACACAAAAATGTTTGAAAAAAGTGATTTTTTCAGCTAAATTTCAGGTTTGCAGGGAATTCTGGGTAAGAAAACGTTGGGGGATCCACGCAAGCCATACCTCCCTGGAATCCCCCGGTTGTCTAGCTTTCAGAAATGTGTGGTTTTGGTAGGTTTCCCTAGGTGGCCGCAGAGCCCCGGGCCAAAAAGTCATGGGACCCCCCTTGCAAAACCAGGTCGTTTTGTGATAGGCAATTTTGATGTCGCCTCAATACGTTTTGGGCCCTTGCCTATTGTGGGTACTTGGGCCTCCCACACGAGTGAGGCACCACTTTTATCGGGAGACCTGGGGGAACGCTGGCTGGTAGGAAATTTGTGTCAGCCCGGTGATGCCACAACTTTCCCACACAAAAATGTGTGAAAAAAGTGATTTTTTTCAGCTAAATTTCAGGTTTGCAGGGGATTCTGGGTAAGAAAACGTTGGGGGATCCACGCAAGCCATACCTCCGTGGAATACCCCGGTTGTCTAGTTTTCAGAAATGTGTGGGTTTGGTAGGTTTCCCTAGGTGGCCGCCAAGCCCCGGGCCAAAAAGTCATGGGACCCCCCTTGCAAAACCAGGTTGTTTTGTGATAGGCAATTTTGATGTCGCCTCAATACGTTTTGGGCCCTTGCCTATTGTGGGTACTTGGGCCTCCCACACGAGTGAGGCACCATTTTTATCGGGAGACCTGGGGGAACGCTGGGTGGTAGGAAATTTGTGTCAGCCTGGTGATGCCACAACTTTCCCACACAAAAATGTGTGAAAAAAGTGCTTTTTTTCAGCTAAATTTCAGGTTTGCAGGGGATTCTGGGTAAGAAACCTTTGGGGTATCCACGCAAGCCATACCTCCTTGGAATCCCCCGGGTGTCTAGTTTTCAGAAATGTGTGGGTTTGGTAGGTTTCCCTAGGTGGCCGCTGAGCACGGGGACAAAAACCCAGGTGACCCCCCTTGCAAAACCAGGTTGTTTTGTGATGGGCAATTTTGATGTTGCCTCAATACGTTTTGGGCCCTTGCCTGTCGCAGGTACTTGGGCCTCCCACATGAGTGAGGTGCCATTTTTATCGGGAGACCTGGGGGAACGCTGGGTGGTAGGAAATTTGTGTCAGCCCGGTGATGCCACAACTTTCCCACACAAAAATGTGTGAAAAAAGTGATTTTTTCAGCTAAATATCAGGTTTGCAGGGGATTCTGGGTAAGAAAACGTTGGGGGATCCACGCAAGCCATACCTCCCTGGAATCCCCCGGATGTCTACTTTTCAGAAATGTGTGGGTTTGGTAGGTTTCCCTAGATGGCCGCCAACCCCGGGGCCAAAACGTCATGGGACCCCACTTGAAAACCAGGTTAGTTTGTGATAGGTAATTTTGATGTCGCCTCACTAGGTTTTGGGCCCTTGCCTGTCGCGGGTCCTTGACCCACCCACGCGAGTGAGGTACCATTTCTATTGGGATAGTTGGAAAAAGGTGGGGGGGTAGGACATTTGTTGTTTCTGTCTGCAGCGTGAAAAGTTTGGCACAATAATGCAAGAAGAATGTGACAGACACAATTTGAGGTTTGCAGGACATTGTGGGTAAGATAACTTGTTGGGATCCACAAGAGAGACATCACCATGTACTCCCATGGGTGTTTAGTTTACGACAATATCTACAGTTGGTAGGTTATTCTTAGATGGAATGTACACCTTGGCAGAGAGACAAAAAAGACAAAGATTACTGCACAGCCATCTATTCCTCAAGCACACACACATACTGGTTGGATTTGGCACGAGGGCGAGTGATGGTTCAGTATATAAAATTTTCTTAACAAGAGATTTCACAAAAATAAAATGCACTGTCAATAATTGAAAGGACAGAAAACTGAACCAGTGACTCGCAGCTCATGAGCTGTAAAGCCACGTCAAGGCCCCAACTGATTTACAGGCCATTCACACACCTTTCATACATGATACACACAAGACCATTCACACCACCAGGCACGAAAACAACACATTACAACATTCACAAAAAGGGACAAGGTACACCCGGCTTGAGAAAGACAGAAAAGACAAATATTTTTGCACAACCACCTATTCCTCAAGCACACAGACATACTGGTTGGATTTGGCACGAGGGTGAGTGATGGTTCAGTATATGCAGTTGTATTAACCAGAGATTTCACAAAAATGAAATGCACTGTTAATAATTGAAAGTACGAGAAACTGGAACCATTGACTCACAGCTCGTGAGCTGTAAAAGCCACTGACAAGGCACCAACCCTCTTTACAGGCCATTCATACACCTTTCATACGTGTGACACATACAAAACCATTCACACTGCCAGCCGCGGGCCCAGCATATTACAACACTCACACCAGCAGACAGCGCCATTCAAGGGCCCATCACTTTCACATGCCCACATTCCTGACACAGCAACCACACCAGCTCACGGATTGCGTGGAGTGGCGTTTGGCTAGCAGTGTGTGTAGTGACCAGCAGCTAGTCACTACTCACACACCGCCAGCCAAGCGCCAGTCCACGTACACCGCCAGCCGAGCGCAAGTCCACGCACACCGCCAGCCAAGTGCCAGTCCACAACACACCGCCAGCCAAGCACCAGTCCACGCACACTGCCAGCCAAGCACCAGTCCACGCACACCGCCAGCCAAGCGCGAGTCCACGCACACAGCCAGCCAAGCGCAAGTCCACGCACACAGCCAGCCAAGCGCCAGTCCACGCACACAGCAAGCCAAGCACCACTCCACGCACACCGCCAGCCAAGCGCCAGTCCACGCACAGAGCCAGCCAATCACCAGTCCACGCACACAGCCAGCCAAGTGCCAGTCCACGCACACCGCCAGCGAAGCGCCAGTCCAAACACACCGCCAGCCAAGCGCCAGTCCACGCACACCGCCAGCCAAGCGCCAGTCCACGCACACCGCCAGCCAAGCGCCAGTCCACGCACACCGCCAGCCAAGCGCCAGTCCAAACACACCGCCAGCCAAGCGCAAGTCCACACACACCGCCAGCCAAGTGCCACTCCACGCACACCGCCATCACATTTAGGATTTTTTTATACAAAAAAGAAAACACAAACAAATTGCAAATAGATACAAATCTACTAACACAAAATCTGAAACTAAATACACTACACAAATGCCAACCTTGAAACTGAACAAAAATATTAAACAATAGAGACCAGGCAGTTCACTTTACCATTCATGGATGCTCCCAAAAATTCTTTTGCATGTGGTACACTCTAAAACAAGCAGGCACACACAGTCCAGGGTTAGAAGGACACTCGGGGCAGTACATACGAGTCTCCTTCCATGTACCTCTTCGCCAACAGACTCTACATCTTCTACTGGGAAAGTCTTTGGAGGGTGTGGGAGAAATGTGATCAGGAAAGTGGCGATCTTTCAATCTAGCCACATCCTCCACCACTCCAACTCTAGGAACACTTGCCTGTTCCACTACAACAAGGCTGCCTATTACAGACTCCTGAAACTTAGCAAAAGTCATCTTTGACTCAGGACAAGAATCCTTGAACACAACAAAAGCATTAAAGGTTGCCAAGTGGAAAAAGATGGATAGCCAACTTCTTATACCAAATGTAAGCCTTACGAAAAGCAGTGTAAGGTTCCAACCTCTGATCTACTCTATCAACACCACCCATGTGCCTATTATAGTCTAAAATGCACACAGGTTTGCGCGCTTCAGCAACCTGACCCCAAACAGTCACAGGTGAAGTGCTTTCATCATGGATGGTAGTCAGCATGTAGACATCTCTCCTGTCTGAAAACTTCACAACCTAGTGTCTGTAAGCCAACTTAGTATTTTCTTAAATATCCGTTTTTTCAGACCAATAACTATGAAATACGAACCTCTACCCTTAGTACAGGAGCCAGTTTGGTTAATAAACACCTAGTACCATTTCCCCTGTTTTAGAATGAATTAGGCTCTTTTTGTCCTTTTTGAAAACATGGTTGTAGCAATTATGAACAAAAGCCTCTTTTTATACCCTTGATATTTTAACACTACCTGCCACCGTCACATAGGCCCCTCTTAGTAGGCGTTACCCCCTACTATTGATATAACAGGGTGACGATTGTACTTTATTCTCACACCTTTCTCTGGCATTATTATCTCAGCACCATTGTCCCGCTAATAGTCAAGGCACGCTCAATACGAGCGCCCCCAATCAGAGCAGCGCGTCTTCAATGCAGTCAGATGCGAGCGCTATTATATTCTTAGCACCTCTGTCCCATAATGAATTTAGGCAACCCCACGCGAGCGCCTCTGATTGACCCAATCAGAGCAACGCCAGTTTCCGTGTAGGAAGGTGCGAGCGTTCTAGTTGAAACGCTTCACTTCCCTCCATTTCCGGGTCAAGCCGACCCAGAACCACTTCCGGGGCATCTCTGTCTCCGTAACGGGAACCGCAGATCTGTGGATGGAAGCGCTCCCATGGCACATGTATACACCACTAGAGGCGGGAAAACCGAGGCAATTAGGCATAGTATAAATAGGAACTCCTCGAGGCTTGACATCATCCACGGAGCCGCGAGGGGGACGATTATGCGAGGTAGTATCCTGGTATATGTAAGTACGGCATAGCCGCATCGGAGAAGCCACTCTTGCTCTCATCAAGCAGGACCTCTGACACCTACCTAATGCAGCAATTTTTATCTACAGAGTGCAATTAGCACGGGGTCCCTATCGTTTTAAAGGCTCATGAGCCACTGGCTTCAGCACTGCAAGTATGCAACCAGTTTCCTTCTTAGGCATTTCTTCCTATTTTCATGAACTCCTCAGTCACAACTAAGACTGCCTTGGGACTTAATCCATGTAGAGTGTGTTTTCTGTTTTTAGTTATATGTCTGTGCGTCTTGTATCTGTCCCCCTTTTTTTACAGGACACTGCACCGGCACAAATACTTCATATGTTACTTTATTAATCGGCACTGTATATATCACTTTTGCAGGTCACGAATGCCATATCTGGAGTAACTTTACAGAACCTGATGTTTTTCCATATATTGTGTTTCTTTTTCAGATTGAAATTAAGGAATTACCTTTTTCACAAATCAGATTGAGACCATTGTGTCGCATTTTGTAGCTGTCTACACATAATTTTTTGTTGACATTGTCACACTATTCATGTGAGTAGGGTAGGGATCTGTGTACCCGTACTGAAGAAGAAGCAGCACGCTTCGAAACATGTTGACACACACAGGAGGTCTTGTACATTAATACAACACACCTCCGCCTCACACCTTTTTAATAATACCGGCACCAAGGCATATTACATTTTTCTACTCCACAGGTGCTAGGTATTTTTTAACATTCACTTATCATTCACTCCTGACCCTACCACTCACCCGCTCACACACTGCACATAGTGACAACACCAGTGCTCCCGCGTATTCGCTGGTAGTAGCACGCCGCGTTCTGTAGAGGGACGCGAAGACTCCTATGATGAAGCATGACACCAAGGGCCCTTTTGGTGTGTGAGGGATATTTAAGAAACACTATGTGCTTCCCACCAATGTAGGGAACACACCTGACCCATGATTAATCATCATCCATCGCATTCTCCCTTGGGTGGATCCTCTTGTTTATAAAGATCTTTCAATCTAGCCACATCCTCCACCACTCCAACTCTAGGAACACTTGCCTGTTCCACTACAACAAGGCTGCCTATTACAGACTCCTGAAACTTAGCAAAAGTCATCTTTGACTCAGGACAAGAATCCTTGAACACAACAAAAGCATTAAAGGTTGCCAAGTGGAAAATATGGATAGCCAACTTCTTATACTAAATGTAAGCCTTACGAAGAGCAGTGTAAGGTTCCAACCTCTGATCTACTCTATCAACACCACCCATGTGCCTATTATAGTCTAAAGTGCACACAGGTTTGCGCGCTTCAGCAACCTGACCCCAAACAGTCACAGGTGAAGTGCTTTCATCATGGATGGTAGTCAGCATGTGGAAATCTCTCCTGTCTGAAAACTTCACAGCTAGAAGTTCCTCGCAACGCAACGCACTGCACTGCACTGTCCCCACACAAGCTTTTGACAAACAAGTTCTTTTGGGAAACCTTTACGGTTAGAGCGGATTGTGCCACAAGCAACAGTGTCCACTTTGGCCAATTCCCTGAACAACCGCACACCAGTGTAGAAGTTATCTACATATAAATGGTGGCCTTTGTTAAAAGTCCTCTACCAAGTTCCCACACAATTTTCTCAGTCACTCCAAAAGTGGACAGACAACCAGGGGGGTTAATCCTGGATTCCTTACCGGTGTACACCCTGAAATTAGAGACATATCCAGTCCTACTGTCACACAGCATATACAGCTTAATTCCATAGCGTGCCCTCTTACTAGGAATGTATTTCCTAAAAACCAAGCGGCCCTTGAACAAGACCAAAGACTCATCCACTGCTATTTCTTTCCCTGGAGCATAGATCTCGGAAAATCGATCAACAAAGTGATCAATGACAGGCCGAATCTTAAAAAGACGGTCACACTCAAGGTGATCTCGTGGCAATGCTAAACCATTATCGACAAAATGCAGCATCCGAAGCAGAAGCAAATACCTATCACGACTCTTGACTGCCGGAAATATAGCTGTTGCAATCAAGGGGCTAGTAGACCAATATGAAGACATTGATGGCTTCCTTAGCAAGCCCATCAAAAAAGTTAAACCCAAGAACTTCTTCATCTCTTCCAGATTTGTGGGAGTCCACCGGGTAGCTCTAGAGTGGGGCTTAAGGCTGGCACTGTTGTAGTGTAGTTCCTATTTCCCTAATAGGCTCTGCGCATTGGAATAATATAACCTATAGGTTTGACATAGGACTAAGGTCGGAATGTCCCTATCGATTATATTAAACTTAATTACCTGTGCCAGCTAGCTCAGAGGCCACTAGAAACTTCTTGAAGACAAGAAGGGAATAGCTTCTGGCAACCACATAACATAAAACCCTGATCCCTCATTATCGTGGAAACAATATACTACTTTTCATTCAGTCACTCATCTCAGAGAAGTACATAGAAGAAACAGTCGGGTGTGTTTACAATAAAATTTATTGCACTGTTGTTGTTCTAGTACTGGTTATATGTGCTGCGACAACTGTTGGACAGTAGCAGAGAAATATGGCCAGCAGTGCAGTTAAATAAAAATGCATGGTACAGTTTTACCATTGTGCAATAGTAATGAACACATACATGAAATGCAGAATGCATTTAAGATAAAGCCTATACCCCTATGATGCCTAACTAGATGTACCTAAGTGTACCTAGCATGTGTGTAGGTCTTAGAGAGCCAAGAATCCCCCTAGGATTTAGTTCTAACCCCATTACCTCAGTGGGACTTCATCCTGGTCTCGAGCTGGACACCCCAGGATGGGTGGATGGACCTCTGCCAGCTGGAGCTGTGGCATGATGCAGGTTGCAGCGTCTCACGTCAGAGTGTCGGCATGGAAAGTCTCGGTCCCCTCTGCTTTGCTTGGGCAAAGGGAGGTATATTTATACCTGATAGGTGCCTTGGAATGTTAGTATTGACGTACAGTCGGTCAGAGGAAGACGTCAGGAATGAACCCTTAGGAAATAGTGGTTCATGCATATTTAATGAGTTCTTGGAGAAATCAATAATCCTGTGCTAGGGAAAATCCCAAGAGCTTAAGGGTCTGTTTCTAAGAACTCGTTGTGACATAGGTTAGTCACTGTTGGACATGGATATGACGTATTTAGGATGGACCGTCTTCTGCACCCAGAGCACACGTCAGATAAGGGACAGACTCTGTTGCTCGTTATTTGTGAAGGGAGGGCCAATGTAGGTGAAAGGTCCTGCCTGTCTCTGTGGCACAAAGGATTTTTGCATCTGAAACGGCGCACCTATGTTAGGGCCTCAATCCAGCACATAACACCCACTCCAATCTATGGACAATCGTGAATAACCCATTAAAAGCAAACTACGTGACTAAAATAGGCATTTGCATATGATTGGCAGGTAGTTGCATGAGAGTGGTTTATGAGCTGAAAAAATAGCAGCTGTTAAAATATGTAAAATTACTATAGACTCTGTGGAGACAGGAAAAATCTATAGTGTCATTAAAAAATACTCTCTTAGAGTCAGTAGTTACTTATAAAAGTTCCTGTTTATAAAATTGAAAACTCTTACAAGCTGTTCAGAAGACCATGCTTTCTTTAGAAGAAAAAAAAAAAGAAAGAGAAAGGTCATTTTAGAGGGAATGCTCCAAGCACTCGGTCAGAGTTGAAACAATAAGAGAAAAAATGTGTTTCAGGACATGTTTTAGCAAAATCGAGATAACAAGTGGCTGAGAGACACAACATTTCTGTTGCTAGTTACTGCAGGGGACGGACCTTTGTAATACCTCGCAGAATCGTTGTGGGAGCACAGAATGAGCAGTGCTGCCAGTTGCTGGTTCTGAGGCAGCCGGTGCTGTAATCGATACCTTGGTGCTAGCTAAAGGAAGCAAAAAGGCACCCTCCGGATTTGCAAGGAATGCTTTGGTTTGATGGGAATACGCTTGGGACACAGCCAAGCATGGGACTTCAGCAGTTCCAGCCTGGTGGTAAATGCCGCTGGCGTTTCCTTTGGAAGTGTCAGACAGATGATGACCACGCATTCTTCACTGCAAAAAACAGGCATCAGAGAACAGGTATGTTGCAGTTGCAGTCTTTTCAGACTGGTCTTTTAAATATTAGAAACCATGAGAAGCATAGTTCCTGTTTGCAAGGTATTCCCAAGGTGCATCACACTGCTTGTGTGTGAAAGATAAAATTTATCAAAAAGGAAAGAGGGGCAGTCTGTATTTAAGAGTGCTATTTTGCAAAAAAGAAAAAATATTTCTTTAGCTGATGTGAAATGAAAAATAAAAGTGCTGCACAAGCATGGTTTTCAGATTGCTCAAAGCATTTGAACTTTATAAAGGAAACTTTTGGTTCACTACTTTCAGTGTTGGGGCTTCTAGCCAAAAAGGGCACAACTTCCCTACACTTGTAGGATTTCACTACCTCTGGATGTTATCTGTACATAACGTAAGTCTGGCTTATGTATACTGAGTCCCTTTGTGATGTTCAGGAATCATTTTTGTGACAGGTATTTGTGTCAAAGGGCCAAACCACCCATACTTTCCTAACTGGGTCTGTCCTGTTGTTTTGTAAATGGCATCTAATGTTGCCCCTGCTGATGTATGTCAACTATTCCACCCCCGTGCGATGGTGTTTGGTGGTGTTTGGCAACGTTCCTACTGGTGTTTAAACAACCACATTTCTAGATGCATTACAATTGTGTAGGAGTTGATAACCTTAATGAAGGTAACAGGTATAAAGCGTCACAATAAGAATAAATCTCTAACATTTCATGATCTGAAAATGTAGCAATTATTCCTAAAACAGACAGCATATTATTCACTGTATCAGTAACCCAATTTTCAGAAAAATGTACTGCAGGTAATGACATCACTGAATGAATGATAAAATGAATGAAAATGAATGAAAGTTCAAAATACATTAATCAGAATTAAAAACCGGATGATTAAATACATCATTTAGAATACAAAGGCTTGTTCAGGCCGAATACATTTATAAGTCTCTTTTGCATTTGAATTGAAAATGGACGTGGCTTCAGTTTTATGTTGAGTCCTGTGTTGTAGAAAAGTGTCCACTAAGAGTCATACTAAAAGCTAGCTCTAAGCAAAGCTAGAACAGAAAAAGATGAACCCAGAAATACTCCATAGTTCTACCCATGGTGAAGCCAGGTCTGTATCTTTTTGGAAAAAGAAAAGGTTCAAAAGTTTGTACTTGCATGTTCGTTGTTTGTTTTTGGCTGGCTTCGCTTCCTGTTCACGTGGAGCCATGGAAAACGTATCACAGTTAATGAAATAGCCAGTAGCTGTATGATCAATTGTTGAAATTGCATCGTGTTTAGTTGAAGTTATTTCTGCTGTTTTTGTTGAAAAACGTTTGAAATGTTGAAATTAATAGTTGATGTCTTTGCTGAAAAACTTTCAGATGTTGAAGTTAATATTTTGTTTTTGTTGAAAAACATTGATGCATTTATTATTTGATGTTTTTTTTTGAAAAACGTTGAAGCTTTTATTATTTGATGTTTTTGTTGAAAAACGTTGAAGCTTTTATTATTTGATGTTTTTGTTGAAAAAACGTTGGTGTACACATTTGTTTTTGGCCAAATTGCAACTTGAGTGTTGTCTTGACTTTTATTTTGAATTTGAAAGGTTGGTTCAAGGAGAACTAGTTCCATTGCATTGTTGCATAGTCCCCCACTCCATGGATTTGATTTCTCAAACGTGATGAGCTTTTCAGTTTGAAGTTCTTGAATTGTAGTGAGAGGGACGTCTACTACTGTGGAGTTCACGAGGCCTACTGCTCAGTTTTGCCCACATAGTGTTGGTTGATTCTTTCATTTGAAATGAATCTGTTTTCCTTTTTCACGGCAAGATGCGGCAAAAGTACAGTTCTTGTTCCTTTCACTTCAAGGAATGGCACAGGTTTTCCTGTATGAGGGGCCAAATTCCTTTGTGTCCGCGATCTTTATCTCTCTCTGCCCAGATCCCCGACTTTTGGGATTCAGACAGGTCTTGCCGTGATTACCTCGACTTCCCAGTGGCGGCCTGTTTCACTTTGACAGAATCTTTGTTTGTTTCTTTGTTTCCTTAAGTTCCTGTAAAACAGCCAAACGATCATAGATACAGAATGGTTTTCATCCGCCACTGTGCCTTCACATTTATGATCAGGTTCCCACATTCGTAAATGGAGTCAGACCCCCTAGAGAGCTTCTTGGCTGGGTGTGTATTGCCCCCTGAATCCATATAAGTGTTTGACCTCACTAGCGCCCTGCCTAATACCCTAGCTGTTAAGGATTGCTCTATGCCCCAGTCCTTCCTCTCCTCTACCTAAATTCCCTCAGGATGGCGTTGGAGAGGAGTACCGCAATATTACGTCCATCCCTTCCATGGCCTCTTTGTCAGCCCGAGAGCTAAGCGTGGAGCCACAGTCAGGGTGTAACGTTGATTGCGTATCTCCTGTTATGGACTCGCAAATCTTTCTATAACAGTTTTGAGCGTCAGCCGAGCGCTAAGGCCATACCTATAGGAAACTTGAGCACGGATCCACTGCCACCAAGATATATTTTTAAGCCACCTCAAAATTTGAGGGGCCACAGTGGTCCTGTTACATGACACGATCAAGTGGACAGTCTGATGCTGTCTAGCAATGGGACCTGCGCGGGTCTTGTGATGGTGTAGCCTGGCATTTGTTTGCAGATTTTGCAGTTCAAGACAAAGCCAATAGTCTGACTTCTGAACCCTGGCCACCAATAGCACTGTTTGCAATGAAGAAATAGTAGCTATTACCCCTGAATGTGCGGAGCCCAAGCCCTTGTGTGCTTTAAATGATTAATTCCTGCCTACTATCCATATTTGGAAATACTCTATCCCCCACTCCAGGAATCTGAGCATATGGAATGTTGTTTGCACCTAACTTGTAGGAGTATATAAGTGGAAATTTCTTAGGCACTGCTGTGCTGCCTTTGCGTGAAGCAATTACAGCCACCATATTCTAACCGTCTATTCTCGTTGTTGAACGAGTGTGCGCAGCTACGGAAGCTGTGTGAACAGCCCCCTGTGTGGCTTCTACAGCCAATGAATTCCCTGCAACGTGCACGCCATCACGTTGATGACTCAGTGTGTTAATCACGTGAGTTTTTGTTTGGTAGGTCGTATTTTTCAACTCCACTACCTGTTCCCATAATTTTTGTGTTTAATTATGCCACCTTTTTCATCTTTAAACCCATTTTGTTCCCAATGGTGTAAATATTTATTACATGATTGCACACAGTAAAAGGAATCGCACACTATAAGTGTGGGGAATTCGCGATCCGTGTTTACAAGTGCAAGTATCAGGGCTTTTAAAGCTGCCAACCGAGCCGTGCTATTACCTAGAGGTAGTTTTTTGGTGCAATGAGGACGGAACTTGCCATCCAGCATCTGTTCTTTAACAAAGGCGGCCGGTGGTGCAGACCCATCAGTGTAAATCTTAAAAATTCATACTGATCTAGAGGCAAGATTTCATTTGGTAGATGATGTTCTTTCTCATATTGCAGGAATGCCTGTGTTTTTAAACTTGGATCAAATCTGGATTCAAAGTCTGATGCAGCAAAAGAATTAGCCCTTTGTATCCATTCTGGATGTAAGGCTTTGGCATTAGGAATGCTAGCCCCGGTACCGGGGTGACGACAATAATGCATCATCCCATGAGCCAGTGCTCTTTCTTTTGCTACAGCAGTCTGAATGGTTGTCAGAATTTTTTCCTGTTGAATTAAAACTCATTTCTGTGTTTGTGTACAGATGAGATTTGTATGCGATTGGTACAGTTTCACCTTCATTAAAGGTTTAATAAGTGTACCCGCATTGACCATAAATGATACTGAGTACCAAGTGGTGCAAGTTTACACGTGTGTGTATGTGTTTGGAAGCAATAATATCTTCCTGGAGTGAACAAAGAATATTGGTGTGTTCTTGTGTCCAGTGTTTGACTGAAAAGTCAGGTTTGAAAAAGGTCGTAGAAAGGTTTTACTCTCTCTGCGAAATCAAAAATGTATGTTCTGCCAAAATCTAGGAATCCCAGTACTGATTGGAAGTTGTTTTAATGTCTTTGGAGGCTGGAGCAGCGCACACTTTTCTAAAAAGTTAGCTGCCAGGCTTTTCCCTTCACTTGAAAACTAGTATCCCAAAAATAGGACACAGAGGTGGGCAATTTTTGATTTCTCAAAATTAAATTTGTAGCCCTCAGAGGCGAATCCCATAATAATGGTGCTCACCCTGGTCAAGTGTTTCCCCAATAGGTCGTCCGTTAGATAAATATCATCCAAATAGGACAACGCTTCTTCATCAAAGTGCTTTAGCCATTCAGTAACTCTTTCAGAAAATACCCCTGAGCTGTTCTTATACCCACGGGGGAGATGACAAAAAATTGTCGCTGGGACTCTAATATACTAAATGCTGTTAGGTACCTGTTTTCAGGTGCTATAGTTTGACAGAAAAATCCATTTGAGACAACAAGTGTCGTTTTGTATTTTTTCCCGCATAATGTTATTCATTAATGCGGCACTATCTGCATGTTGGACAGCATATGTCTTTGTGCAAGTGTTCAAGTGTCTGTAAATGAAAACTAGACGAAATGTATTATCATGTTTTGATAAGTGAAACAAGGGATTGTTCTTTTGTGAAGTGCATTTTTCAATGATCTCCTAGTATTCAAGTTGATCTAAGATCTCCCTGACCTGTGTTTTTAGCTTCTTGCTTAATACGATATTGTCTTTGAGCATGTGGTGAAACTATTAATGGGATCACGTGGTGGGTTGAGGCATCATCCCATCCAGCGTGATTTTTATACAATGCTGGAGCTTGGGCTACTGCCCACTCCCGTGCATATGTATGTTTAAGGTGAACGGGAACATGGTTGGAAAATGCAGGAAAAATATACTTTCTCCCTTTGGGCGCTCCCTGACGAATGCTGGCGGCTAATCTTGTTCTGCTAACAGTATGTCAAAACCAGACAATAGGTTCTTCGCAAAGAGACCTTTTACTTTCCTGTGTTTGTCCTCCTCCATGCGGAGTGTTATTTCATATAACTTGTGTGGGACGTTCACCCTTTTGTCTGGTGTTTCCACCGTGATGTAATCATTCAATTTTGCTGTCCAGAAATTCCTTCAGGTTCTGGCTAGCTATTGTTACTTCTGCCGCTCTGTACTAGCATTGTCTGAGCCCATTCCCCGTTCAGAAGTTGAGTCCTTAGGATTCTGTGCATGTCTAACTTTGAGACCTGCAACTTTCTTCTTTTTAAATTGAGGTTTGGATTGTGGCTTGTCTTCTGTTTTAGAAGAGTCCTGAGCGTGCTTGTCCCTGGACTGCTTGCGCTCTTCTTTGTGTGCTGACTTTCCTTCTCTCCCTGTGTTGTTTGTCGAGAGGAATGTGTATCAGTATCCTGATACCTGTCAGGTTTCCTAATATTATCCCTATTCCTAAGGTTATACCTCTTTGCAGAGGGCTCCTGTTGAGGAGACCTACCTCGGGACTGAGAATCTTTTCTGAAAATTTTTGTTTTTTATTATTATCCCACTTCTTTTTAGAAGAAGTAGGTGTCTGCTTAGAATTGTCCTTCTCAGGACTGCCCATTAGCTGTGGTTTTAAAAGCTTTCCCACCCAAACTGTCCCTTCCCAGTTCTGCATATGCAGTTTCAATTATTTTGGGAAGTTCTTGTGGTTGGTCTATAAGACTGACCTCTCTTAGGTGTTGGCGGATCGCCACTGAAGCTGCTTCCCCTTTAATGTTAGCTAGTATTATTGTTGATACCTGGTCGTAATTACCTAGTAATTTCATACCTAAGGTCAGAGCTGGTTCAGCTCCATACTTGTTCTGTATCTGTCGTAAGACATCTGGAATTACCGCTAAGGAAGGAATACCATGAGTCCTGGTATATATGGCAGCAAAGACTGTACCCCAAGTGGTGCAGTCCTCTAACTGTGGTGTGATCCCCATGGGCAAGCAGAGTGATAGCATTATATGCTTTCAAATGGTGTGGTATTTGGAAATACTGCTTCTAACTGGATAATTTTCTGAGCTACCCAGAAAGGAATCTGTTCACATTTTGTGGGCAGTTTACCCATTACTGTGTGTAATGTTTGTGGAGTGATTTTAGTAGCGGTGCTCTGTGTTGGAGCTGTGTTATTTGTAGCTACTGTGGGCTGGACACCAAGTGTCCTCATGACGAGTTGCGTCATGGCTCTGTAAGAGTTTTACCAACTCTTTGTGTTGTAAGAGCAGTGCATCTTGTGGCATTATATCAATGTCAGGATGTGGTGTGTAGCCGGCTAATGTCGGCCATGTAGCTCCTGGTCTACCTAGTGGACCGAGCCTGGTTTTATTTATTTGTTGTAGGGCGCCATTAAACCAGAAATTGGGGTCCTGGTCAGTGTGCGGAATCTTAATCTCCTCGAACGGAGTGTAGACCGCTGGGACTTTTTCATGTATGTAAGAATGAAAAGTCTGAGTTGTTGCATTTACTGCTGGGAATGTAACCCAAGAATAGAACACATCTGTTTGATAATCTTCGTGTGCCTCTATTAATATCACTGTACCCTCTCGGTCTGTTAAACCATGTCTGAGGGGTTTTGTGTGAGTGTATGCCTGATTTTGGATGCAAAATGTATTGCATTTGCTTCCTCTTCGTCGTTTGAGACCTGTGTCCCAGTGACAGGAGCAGCTGCCTCGACAGACATTGTGTTGTGAAAACAAAATGTCCTAAAAGGGTTTTAAGATAAGGCTTTAAAAGGCACAATTGTTCGGGAACTTTTTCCTTCAAGCTTGATTAACCTACAGCCAATACATAGGAAGATTGCCTACTCAGCTGTGGCGGAATTTTGTGCCTACCCACTCCAGACGTCTCTGGCGTTTTGTGAGTAGGGGTCTCTGAGAATAAGCATGACTGAACTACTCAGATTCTACTGTTAAATAAGTGCCAAATTCACGTTTGGGCGTCATGTAGTGTAGTTCCTATTTCCCTAATAGGCTCTGCGCATTGGAATAATATAACCTATAGGTTTGACATAGGACTAAGGTTGGTATGTCCCTATCGATTATATTAAACTTAATTACCTGTGCCAGCTAGCTCAGAGGCCACTAGAACCTTCTTGAAGACAAGAAGGGAATAGCTTCTGGCAACCACATAACATAAAACCCTGATCCCTCAGGATCGTGGAAACAATATACTACTTTTCATTCAGTCACTCATCTCAGAGAAGTACATAGAAGAAACAGTCTGGGTGTGTTTACAGTAAAATTTATTGCACAGTTGTTGTTCTAGTACTGGTTATATGTGCTGCGACAACTGTTGGACAGTAGCAGAGAAATATGGCCAGCATTGCAGTTTAATAAAAATGCATGGTACAGTTTTACCATTGTGCAATAGTAATGAACACATACATGAAATGCAGAATGCATTTAGGATAAAGCCTATACCCCTATGATGCCTAACTAGATGTACCTAAGTGTGCCTAGCATGTGTGTAGGTCTTAGAGAGCCAAGAATCCCCCTAGGATTTAGTCTAACCCCATTACCTCAGTGGGACTTCATCCTGGTCTCGAGCTGGACACCCCAGGATGGGTGGATGGACCTCTGCCAGCTGGAGCTGTGGCATGATGCAGGTTGCAGCGTCTCACGTCAGAGTGTCAGCATGGAAAGTCTCGGTCCCCTCTGCTTTGCTTGGGCAAAGGGAGGTATATTTATACCTGATAGGTGCCTTGGAATGTTAGTATTGACGTACAGTCGGTCAGAGGAAGACGTCAGGAATGAACCCTTAGGAAATAGTGGTTCATGCATATTTAATGAGTTCTTGGAGAAATCAATAATCCTGTGCTAGGGAAAATCCCAAGAGCTTAAGGGTCTGTTTCTAAGAACTCGTTGTGACATAGGTTAGTCACTGTTGGACATGGATATGACGTATTTAGGATGGACCGTCTTCTGCACCCAGAGCACACGTCAGATAAGGGACAGACTCTGTTGCTTGTTATTTGTGAAGGGAGGGCCAATGTAGGTGAAAGATCCTGCCTGTCTCTGTGGCACAAAGGATTTGTGCCTCTGAAACGGCGCACCTATGTTAGGGCCTCAATCCAGCACATAACACTGTTGTCCCTCAAAAACTGTTCGGCATACAAATTAGTCTGCTCATCCAATCTCTGCCAAAAACACATCGTCCATAAACAACTGAAAAAAATGTATCGGCAAAAAAAGTTCTGTATTCACTCTACACCCTGGAACACCAGTAAAGTCTGGCAATGCCGGCTGCACCATGCCTGGGGCAACCCAGAGGTCATCACTTCCAACTGGAAGCCTTGCAGCCCCAGGCTGCAGCCCAGATGCCTCTTGCTGCACTATCGGCACATCAATGTCCTCCTCTAAAACAGGCACTTCATCCGCACTAAGAGTAGCTTCATCCGCACTGAGAGTAGCTTCATCATCCGATGACTCCATGTGGAGAGAAAACTCACTGCCTGAATCTTCCGCTCCCTCCTCTGCCTCAGATGCAGAGTCAGTCTCTGAACCATGGTCAGAGGAAGACTCAAAGAGCATACCAACAACCTGCTTAGCAGTAATCCTGCGGCTAGCCATTATCCTTACTAAGAAAGGAGACTGCACAAACAAGTCAACAACAACCAACACAGTGCAAAATAAGTAACTAAAAAAAAAGTGTGCCTTTATCACAAAGATCTATATACTCAAACTATACAATTCACTTGCAAGAGACAGCTACACTCACCAGCACCTACTCTGCAGAGAGACAGTAAAAACCAACGATATCCCACTAGAAAGAAAAAACAAAACCAATTACTCACAAGACAACAAAATACACATCGAGCACAAATGCAAAAAGTTTTTGACACTCAAAAAACAGAAGCCAAACATACTGCTATTATTACACCATTTGCAAAAAACATATTCATGCAGAGAAATGAAACTCATTTACATTGTACAAAAAAAGTCTCTTACCAAACACAAGCAACTACACAAACAGCAGAACCAAAAGTAATGAAACCGCAACCTGGAACAGTCTAAAGAGCAAAAGCTTTCAACTAGAACAAAAAGGGAGAAATAAAGCATTACAATTGCAATTCACAAGAAATAAAACAATTAACATTATAACACGCTATGTCACTACCCAAATGGTCAATCTGCCAGATGGGCCTTCAAATAGGGCTGTGAAAAATGGGGGGTGAACTTGCCCAAGGGATCGGGTGAGCTTGTCTGAGGGTGGGGCAGAAAACAGCAGACAGAAATGTGCCCCCCTTGCAAAAGAAATAAATCCCTGGTGCCTAGTAGAGTTTTCTGCCTCCCCCTCCCGCCTAGGGCAAAAAGGCCAAAAAAAAGGGGCAGAGCTGTACCCAGGAGGGGCAGAAAAAACATTAACCAAATTTTACTCCCTTGGAAGCAACCATGTCACTTCCATTACACACAAAACAAAATCCCTGGTGCCTAGTGGGTTTTCTGCCCCCCCGGGGGCAGAAAGGCCAAAATAACAGGCCGATCTGCCCCCACAGAATACACATATAAAAAGATGTGCCGCCTGGAAGCGACCCTTGCCCAAAGGGTCACTTCCATTTTAATTTCAAATAAGTCCCTGGTGTCTAGTGGGGTTTTCTGCCCCCCTGGGGGCAGAAAGGCCAAAACAAAGGCCAATCTGCCCCCAGGGGGGCAGAATACACATTAAAAAAAAATGCCCCCCGAAGCGACCCTTGCCCAAGGGGTCGCTTCCATTTAAATTTTAAAGAACTCCCTGGTGTCTAGTGGGGTATTCTGCCCCCCCCTCGGGGCAGAAAGGCCAAATACATGGGCTGATCGGCCCCCGGGGGGCAGAATACACATTTTAAAAAAATGTGGCCCCTGGAAGCGACCCTTCCCCAAGGGGTCGCTTCCGATTTTTTTTAAAAGTATCTCTGGCTCTAGTGGGCTTTTCTGCCCCCCCTGGGGCTAGAAACGCCAAAAAACCCAGGCAATCTGTCCCCAGGGGGGGCAGAAAAGTCTTTAAAAAAATGTGCCCCCTAAGGGAGCGACCCTTGCCCAAGGGGTCACTTCCTTTACATAATTAAAGGACACCCTGGATCCAGTAGGGGGGCAGAAAGGCCAAATATACGGGCCGATCTGCCCCCAGGGGGGGCAGAATACACATTTAAAAAAAATGAAGCCCCTGGAAGCGACCCTTCCCCAAGAGGTCGCTTCCATTTAAAAAAAAAAAAAAAGATCCCTGGCTCTAGTGGGCTTTTCTGCCCCCCCTGGGGCCAGAAACACCAAAAAACCCAGGCGATCTGGCCCCAGGGGGGGCAGAAAAGTCAAAAAATAAGTGCTTCCTTAAGGAAGCGACCCTTGCCCAAGGGGTCGCTTCCTTTTACTAAAAAAAGCATCCCTGGTGCCTAGTGGGGGCATTCCTGCAGCACGATCGCGACGCTGTGCGCGATTGTGCTGCAGGAATGCCCTGTATTGAGACATCAGGGGAGAGGAAATACTCTTTCCTCTCCCCCAATGCCTCAATACATTATGAATTCCCCCCCCACGCCACCAGAGCACACAAACTTACCGGCTCCTCCTGGACGCGCTGGAAACAAATGGTTTCCAGCGCGTCCAGCGCTTCCTGATGACGTCGGCGTGCGCTGTGCGCGCTGACGTCATGGGATTGCGTGGGGGGGTCGGGGGTGGCAGCGGAAACTCTTCCGCTGCCATTCCCCTTTGTGGGGGCTAGATGGGCTGCCCATGGGCGGAGCGCCAGCGCTTCCCCCATGGGTGGGTGCCATGACGGAGCGGTTCCGTCATGAGCACACGCCCACCGTGGCTCGGGACGGAACAGCTCCATCATGAGCATAGAAGGGGTTAATGCTTTTCTGCCACCCAGTGCTTTTTTATGTTTGGCAACATGTGTGGGTAAAACATAAAATTGGCCTTGTGACTCTACATAATCACATCAAAAAAATTCCAATGGCCCTAGGGGACCAGCAAAGTATTGCTACTGTGCCACCCATTAATTTAAAACAATTGTTTGCACAGAGCATTATTTACAATTTGTCTTTTTTGTTTTTCTCAATATAGCTGCTCCTGCTGATCCAGCCGGCCCACCTACCAGGCAGGAGATAGCGGCCCATTTGTGGCGGCTGAGGCCGGAGCGTATCCAGCTGGAATACCAGTGGCTGGTGGTCCTGGAAGAGGAGAAGGAGGAAATTAGTGCACAACAGCCGGTCCCCCTCAGCCTCCAGTCTCCCGGCTATCCCATCACTGGCACCGCTGCCAGCAAACTGCTGCCACCCCACCACACTGACAACAAGCCATTGCTGTGCCGCATCCTATGGTGGCTGGACACCATCGAGGGCCGGCTCACCACGATGTAGCAGAACCTGGTTCAGCTCCAGACCAACATCCATAATGCCCTGGCTTTCCCTTTTTTATATTTCTTGTTTTGGTGGGAGGGATTTGTTGTTTGTTGGGGCTGGGTGGAGATGGTGGGAAGGGATTTTGGGACTGGAGAGACTTTTTCTTGGACATTATGAGTTTTGGGGCTTGGTTCAGTTTTGGTTGGGGAGAGGGTTGGGCATGTTGTTTGGAGAGGATAGGTTTCTTTGTAAATAAATAAAGGGGAAAACAATTTTTTTAAATGTAAATTTATGCCTGAAGTAGTTTGTTTTACTTTTACTTTGCACTGCTGCCTTCCAGTAGTTTTACACAGCCTGTTTATGTGCTTGTAACTTAAGTGAGAGCGTAGCACTTAGTTATAAAATCTAGGCTTATACTTCTCTAACTATATTGACTATTATGGGGAATGCTGCCATGATGAACTATATTGTGTACAACTATCTAGATAAAAAGTAGCAGTTAATTTATTTCTCACTGAGGTAAATTTCATCCATACAAGTTGTCTTACCTGAATATACATGCAGCAATAACAGGGGAGGCATCACAACTTCACAAGCGAGGTCACATTTCCAGTTCCACCCAGATGAGCTCCAACCATAGGATTGATCGGAATGATAGATTGATTATCCATCATAGGCATCTAAATGGAAGTAGAAAGACTGAGTTAGTGGGTTATTTATTTTTCAAAGATTTACAAAGAATTGACACCACCTGAGTACTACACGATCACACAATTAAAATGCCTGATTGTGCTAAAATAGACAAAATAGCAATGCTAGTAAGATTTGGCTAATGTGGAGCTAGCAATATTATTTGTGAAATCCTCAAGTTATAAAACGTCGACTCAAAGTCTGGAGTGGACAAGCTTAGGTTAGATGTTTATGGTTAGGCAACACAAGGCCTGAATGATGGTGCTGACGACTGATGTTCTTCATTCTATGTCTAAAATATGGATCATTTTTAATGCGCAAGTTGGTAATAGCCTGGTGTGGCTACTGCTTAGAAGATTCTAAAGTAAGTTGGTGTTGCTTTCACCACATCCGTCCCACCAAGTGTTTGATTTATTCATGGTGTAATTTAAGCCACACCTCAATAAATCACACAGCTCGGTGGAAGAGGGTTAGGGGTTTGATGAATGGATGGGTAAGGGAATTTGGGGAAAGGTTTGACAAAAACAAACACTACAACACAAGGCCAACATTTATCTGGGCAATAAGCAGCAGCACATCATTCGCCATTAATCTGTTTTGTTAGAAGGAAACAAAGGAATGAGTATGATAGAGTACAGCTAAATGCATTGCAAACAGTCCTTCTGCCCCGAGAACTAATTTATCAGCTATGTAAATGTTCTGTCTTCTAGGTTGGGAAGTGAACCCACCCACCCACTTCTGTTAGTTAATATGATTTTTAAAAGAAAAATAATACTGTATTGCAAAATTGGGTGGTGCATCTGCATTCTCCTCGGGAATGTCCACTCTTTAGGGCCTGTCTGCACTGGTCCAGTAGGTAAGCAGGAGTGTTGTCGAGCTCAGCTAGCTTTTGCCTTTCGTTCATGAAGGAGACTAGAAGAAGGCCTACGGATTGTAAAAGAGAAACTTTATTTTAGAGTCAAGGAGAAGGACAGAAGGAAGGTCAGCTTCATGAGTAGTGTATCAAGACGACTCAGAGACAGAGCAAAAAAACAAAAGGGGGACTCAGAGTATCACTTTTGCCACAAGTCCAACACACACACACACACACTGAGCAGCATTTCACAAACACACCTCTCTCCATTCCACACAGTTGAGTACTAGGCCTCAGACTCTTGGTTTACCTTTGAACTGAAGTCGATATATACTCGATAACTTCTTGCTTCTTGCTTCTAGCTGTTGATGAGGTAGTCCTGCAGCTCTCGCCCTGAGTTCTTCCATGATCCTCCTCCTGACTCTGAGTAACGCAGCCCCAGACCAGTCATCATTATCATGAATCACGATGACCCGAGCAATATAGACGTGGAGTGCACTGCTGTTGAAGAACAAGTAGAGAAACAGAATTGCAGTATTTTGCATTGGTTTTTGTTTGTTAACTAAAGTGACTGTTCTGGTCTCTGAAAAACCAGAAAAAAGGAGAGCACCCTGCAATTAAATCTGGCTAAGTGTGAAAGGGCTGATCACTTACAGGGAAAAAAAATGAGTTCCCATCACTCAAGCCCCAAACAAAACAAATCAATAATCATCTCAAGAAATTTCTCATATTACAGTTCAACACACCCTTTCAGCGTCCACGTCAATCATCACTCATAGTCACTCGATAATCTGATCACTTATTGATGCAATGGTTACCTGTTCCACTCCACGCACGGTGGTAGGTACATTTTCTCCCCTTTAATGCAAGCAACAGATTGGAATTTGGCAGTCTTGTAAATAAAAGGATTGTCTGGGGCAGCCATCCTAGATGATGAAAAAAACAGAAGGATCATAGGAGCGGACCATGCAGGTTAATTCATTTTTGCTAAGTAAGTTTGTGAAGGGCAATCATCTCCAGGGGAAAAATTATTGCCAACCCCTCAGGCCCCAATCATTGCAAATCAGTTGTCTCATGCAATTTCCCACATTACAGTTCAACACCCTCCCTCACTGTCTGCCACCACATGAATCATCAATCAACTTAAATCATCACTCATGCAATCAGTCACTCACCTTTGCAATAGTTGAAGTTACCTCATCCAATCCACGGATAGTTTAGGTATTAGGTATTCAATCATCTTTGATGCAGGCACCCCATTGGAATTTGATATTGGCAGGCAGTCTTGTAGATAATAAATTATTATATGGGGGGGCCCTTCTAGTGCTAAGTGATGCAAAAAAGAGATAGGCATTAGGCAGTAGGCATGCAAGGGGGACAGGCATTGTCCCCAATGTCATGAAGGAATTATTGAGGCTTCTTCAATGCACACTGGTTCAACTGCAATCTGGCAATATATATGTGACTAATAAAAAAGGTAGGGCAGCATAAATCTGACACAAAAATAATTTTGCAAAGAAATAACTAAGTTCAACAAGAACATTTTTTAAAGTTCTACGGGGGCACTGGCATACTTAATCCGGTAAGTAGAGTTTGTCCTCAAACTCAGGCTGAAGATATCTTTTGCTTTACCCCTGCAAAAGAGATCCAGTGTGCAGTGATGCACATGTAATCAGTCACCTGACAACTGGTCCACATGTCTGTCGTCAGGTGGATGGTGTGAACAACACTTTGCTGCAAAGCTTGTCCAACCAACGTCAGCACATCATGATGCAGTGCTGGAACAGCCACTCTGGCAAAATAGGTCCTATTTGGTACCTTCCATTTTGGACAGATGGCTGCCACATATTCTAAGAATCCCACTCCTTCCACAAAAGAAAAAGGGAGGAGGTCTAGATTCCCATTGTACAAACGTGCGGTTGGGTGGTTTCGCTTGTAGGGCCCTCCTGCCTAAACATGCCCGTAATAGTAGCCTGGATTTTCTTCTTTTCTTGGGGTACGGACACAGGCGTCTTTTGAGAACTAGATGCTGGTGGTAGTCTCAATGTCTGTCGTGGTGGTGGGCAGTCACTGTATGCCGTGGTGTCTCCATCTGAGTCTTCTTGTGCCATTGTGAAGTCACTGAGGTGGGTAAATCTGCTGGCACACTGCTGGGGACAGGGCTGCTTTGCATGAAGATGTCACCCTCTTCTTCCTCATCATTACCTTCCACCGTGATTGGACTTGCAGCTGATGTTCCCCGGCTCTCCCCACCACCACAACCACGTTTAGCAATTTTTTTAAGGCGCTCTTCCCACTTGATTGTGTGGTGTTTTTTCATATGGGTCGTCTAGCCTCCAGTACCATAATGTGTATAAGACTGCGGTGTCTGGCACTGATTGGGACACACATAGAGCTTCGCATGTTCTGAAGGGCTGCGCTCGTAGAGGCTCACTGCTGCGTGTTGCAGGGTGAGCCAAGTCTCCGTTTTTAGGGATTTGGGGGACCGGCTTTTTACATTGCTATTTGTTTTTATTTTGAAGCCTTACCTGCACTAAGTCGTGTTTGCTAACTGTCGTAGCCTCTAGCACACTTGCACACTGCACTTTAAATTAAGATCACCTAGCGGAGCGCCATTTCTACTCCGCTCAGCAGGGCCAATTACAGGTGCCATTTTGTGGTGGTTTGCAGTCCAGTTCTTGGATTGCTCCCAGGTGGGTGCCTATTTAATGCACACTGCTACGCAGTCGTGCAGTGGTGGCTGGCACTGATTGGGACACACATAGAGCTTCGCATGTTCTGAAGGGCTGTACTCGGAGAGGCTCACTGCTGCGTGTTGCAGGGTGAGCCAAGTCTCCGTTTTTAGGGATTTGGGGGACCGGCTTTTTACATTGCTATTTGTTTTTATTTTGAAGCCATATCTGCACTAAGTCGTGTTTGCTACCTGTCGTAGCCTCTAGCACACTTGCACACTGCATTTTAAATTAAGATCACCGAGCGGAGCACCATTTCTACTTCGCTCGGCAGGGCCAATTACAGGCGCCATTTTGAGGTGGTGAGCAGTCCAGTTCTTGGATTGCTCCCAGGTGGGTGCCTATTTAATGCACACCTCTACACCATCACGTAGCGGTGTCTGATTGGGACACACATAGAACTTCGCATGTTCTGAAGGGCTGTGCTCGTAGAGGCTCACTGCTGCGTGTTGCAGGGTGAGCCAAGTCTCCGTTTTTAGGGATTTGGGGGACCGGCTTTTTACATTGCTATTTGTTTTTATTTTGAAGCCTTATCTGCACTAAGTCGTGTTTGCTACCTGTCGTAGCCTCTAGCACACTCGCACACTGCACTTTAAATTAAGATCACCGAGCGGAGCGCCATTTCTACTCCGCTCGACAGGGCCAATTACAGGCGCCATTTTGAGGTGGTGAGCAGTCCAGTTCTTGGATTGCTCCCAGGTGGGTGCCTATTTAATGCACACCGCTATGCCGTCGCGCAGCGGTGTCTGGCACTGATTGGGACACACATAGAGCTTCGCATGTTCCGAAGGGCTTTGCTCGGAGAGGCTCACTGCTGCGTGTTGCAGGGTGAGCCAAGTGTCCGTTTTTAGGGATTTGGGAGACCGGCTTTTTACATTGCTATTTGTTTTTATTTTGAAGCCTTACCTGCACTAAGTTGTGTTTGCTACCTGTCGTAGCCTCTAGCACACTTGCACACTGTACTTTAAATTAAGATCACCGAGCGGAGCGCCATTTCTACTCCGCTCGGAAGGGCCAATTATAGGCGCCATTTTGAGGTGGTGAGCCTTGGGGAGTAATCTATGCACTGGAATCCATGGCGACCGTTTGGAGAATCCTGATTCCATCTTCCATTGCAAGATCTGTAACTTTTCTCTGGGGATCCCAGGTGGGGTATCTAGCAGCAGGGGTAAGCCTCCTAAGGTGCAGAGAACTCTGGGTGGAGGGGTAAGAGCTGGAATGATTAACTGCAGATCGTTACCCAAGCATGCTGATGATATCTGGCTATTGCTAATGGATAATGGTTGGGATATATTGTTCCTTACGAAAACTTGGCTGAAAGAAGACACTCTACCATCACTGACCCTGGCGACTCCACCTGGCCTTAGAATATTTTATGTTAACAGGAATGGAGATAAGCGAGGTGGCAGGGTGGCTATTATTCTCAAGGAATCATGGACATTGCCTCTTCTGAATTGTGAGGTATGAGATCTATTGAGGGCATGAATTTTTGCATTAAGATCTCCCCAACCCTCTCTGTCGCAGGCATACTAATATATAGACCACCAGATTGCTCAAATCAATATCTCTGGGAACTAAGCAATCTTATTGCGCAGAAATCACTACAATACACCAACTTTGTGGCCCTAGGTGATTTCAGTCTCCACGTGGGTGAGCCTTCCTGTCCCCTAGCCTCTCAGTTAGTGCAAGCCATCAAGGGAGTTAACCTCACTCAACATGTATATGCCTCCACACATAGAGCAGTTTATACTCTCGACCTTATTTTTTCAAATATCCAATCAATTAGAGTTGAAGACCCTCAATGTTTGACGTGGACAGATCATTATATAGTCCCTTTCTCCTTTAACATAGGGAAAATACAGATCACTGGCAAGAAACATTCAGTGTTAAGCAGGAACTGGAAAAAAGTGAGTGCAGACAATGTGGGCCCACTGATCCTTAAAGGTGGCCCACTGTGCACGGGTGATCCTAACGAGGATGCGGCCATGCTTAATATCAGGATCACGGCTTCCCTGGATACTGTGGCGCCACTAAAATCACCTAAGTCTCAGAGAGAATCTCCGTCAGCCCCATGGTTCTCAGCTGACCTTAGAAGTGAAAAAAGTGGGTGTAAGAAATTGGAAAGGCAATGGAGGAAAGATTATGCTCCAGAGGCGTAGCGAGCCTACAAAGAAGCCTTAAAAAAGCTGCGTAAAATGATGGGAGCAGCGAGAAGAGAGTATTTTGTTAAGCAGATTGAGGGTGCAGAGAATTCAGGCAAGGAAATTTTTAGGATTGTCTTACAAACCCTGTTGCTGCTGAGGGGAAAATTTTACCCTCTTTAGCCTTGTGCACTAATCTATCCAATTTCTTCGAGGAGAAGAATCAGAAAGTCTACTCCTCCTTCACAACTGGAGAGCAATTACAGGCACCTCAGACACCTACCACTTGCAAGTCCGCGGATACTTTTACGGAGTTCGCCCATATAACTCTGCAGGAATCACGGGCTGAAATCCTAAAATGCAAGTCAGGCTCTCCAGCGGATCTGTGTCCACCCAAGATTTTCAGATTACTGGCTCACTGGATCAATCCAGTGCTGAATCATATCTGGAATGTGTCACTGTCCTCTGGCATCTTCCCTGATGTCTGGAAACAGGCATTTCTACAGCCTCTCTTGAAAAAATCAAATGCTGATCCCGCGGAACTCGGTAACTATCGACCAATTTCATTGTTACGGCACCTGCTAAGATGTTAGAAAAACTGGCACAACGTCAACTCGCCAAGTATGTCGACACACATGACATGCTACATGACACCTAGTCAGGCTTCCGGGCAGGATATAGTACTGAAACCGCCTTGGTGGAAGTAGCGGAGTCTGTAAGAATGTCGGTGGACGCTGGAGCATCCGCTATGATGATCCTGTAGGATCTGTCAGCGGCCTTCGACACGGTTGCACATTCCATCATGCTAAACAGACTCGAACAGCTTGGATTACGGGGCACAGCCCTTGCTTGGATCCAGTCCTATCTCCATGAGCGCACCCAAAGTGTGTTTCTCCTACCGCATCAATCATCGCCCAAGCCTCTGAGATGTGGTGTACCACAGGGCTCGGCATTAAGCCCCCTACTTTTTAACACCTACCTGATACGACTCTTCAATCTCATTGACACCTGGGATGTGAAGGCTGTTCCGTATGCAGACGACACCCAGCTGGTGTTTTCCTTTAAGGATCATTCTAAGGACCCGTTTGCTAGATTAATGGGGTGCCTTAAGGATATCGACAGCTGGATGAACAATAAACTGAAATTAAATGCAGATAAGACTGAGGTCCTGTTCTTTGGTCAGCCTTCCCCCCTACCTTCAGGACTCTGGTGGCCTGCTGAGCTGGCACTCCGCCTATTCCTGTAAAGACAGCTAGGAATCTGGGCGTCAAGTGGGACTCAGACTTATCCTTTGAAACTCTCATCTGCCATGTCTCGTCGGTCTGCTTTGGTAAATTGAAAACCCTAAAGAAATTCCTGCTCTTCTTGCCGGAGGATAGTCGCAGGACGGTAGTCCATGCTACGGTTACAACCCAGCTGGACTATGCCAACAGTCTGTACCTGGGATTACCCAGGTACTTGATTCACAGACTACAGATGGTTCAGAATGCTGCTGCAAGACTTATTCGTAGAGTGCCTTTCCGCCATCACATTTCGCCACACTTCAGCCTCCTCCATTGGCTCCGGTAGAGTAAACGCATTGAATTTAAGTCCCTGACCTTAGCTTTCCGGGCCATGAACAACACTGGACCAATATACCTTAGAAATAGGCTTTGCCCATAGCAATCTTCCTGAACACTGAGATCTAATTCTCAGCTCCTGCTCTGCGTCCCCCGTTTTTGCAAAAGCCAGAAAGGGAGGAAGGCCCTTCACAGTCAGGACAGCCATGCTATGGAATGCACTGCCACTGCATCAACGCTTGTGTGACTCTGAACCCGAGATCCGAAAGAACTTGAAGACGTGGCTCTTCTGTCAAAGCTAGATGCTATGCCCTGTCTACTCCGTACTTCCGCAAAGTGCCGGAACACCTCTGTTAGAGGTAGCTGTTGCACTTTATAAATATCACTATTGTTATTATTAAGACTTACCTCGACGAACATCTGTGTGGCAAATAGTGCATACTGCAATGTGCTTCCCCTCTTTGCTAACTGTAAAAAAGTCCCAAACTGGGGAGGAGTACTTTTTTACTGGGCCACTGTCAATGCCTGAAGTAGACCTGGAGGTAGGTAGGCATATTGTCGATTGCCTCTCTTCTTCTCCTGAGGCAGGGGTTGGTGCAGGTATCAGCTGGGGCTTTGCAAATATGGGAGCTGGTGGTGGTTCTACCTGTACCACATCCCTCGGAGCTTGTTGAATAACACTGTCAGATTCCTCTGTGCCACCTTCCACCATGGCTATCTCGTCATCGTCATCCTCCTCTTCATCCCCTTTCATAAGTCTAAGTCTTTCTAGAACTTTTCTTTTCCCTTGCCGCTCCTGTTGTCTCCTGGTCTCTGTCGGGATCTACTCCATGTCCATATCATCATCATCAGAAGTGGTGCTTGGAGAAGATGGTGCAGTAGTACCCTTCCTTTTCCTTGCTGGAGATCTGGGAGCCAATGTTTCTAAAAGAGGAGGTTCAACTTCTTGCTCGGAAAGAAGCTCACTTCCTGTTGTGCGCCAACATCAGACAAATGTACTATTGCTGGCTGTGGCTGCTGTCCACTGTGCTGTGTGTTCTGAAAAGATTGTGTACTACTTTGCGAAAGGGACAAATCCAATTCAACATCACTACTCGTCGGCGTCGACATGATTGCACTGGTTCCCTCACTGACAGACATGGTCCTGGGCTTAGGTGGGGGGGGGGGGGTGGTGCTGTTGATGCAGGAGTGCTGCTTTCAGCTTGCTCGGCACAACTTTCCTGAAAAAGGTTGCGGTCGGCAGTGCGGCCAATGGTGGCAATCGACTTCTTCTCCTCCCCACTAGCCACTTTCTTGGCAGCATCTTTCTTTGAGGCCATCTTGAAGCTGTCAGTTGGCAGTGGCACTTAGCTTCACAGCAAGCTGAAAAGATGACCGTGTTTCGTAGTCAGTCATGCATCACATTGTGCACAGGCCTTCTGTCTGGCAGTACTGTGGGTGATGTCTCTTCTCTTGTGCACATAAAAGCAAACAAGCAAGAAGAACATCAGTGAAACGTGGCATTGTTGCAGTTCAAGTAGAAGTACAAATAAACAATATCATTTAGTGTGGTGACTTAGCAATAATACAGTCTAACTATCCATTCTTAAAACCACACCAACAAACTTGCATTGTGTGCAGTACACTCAGGAAGGATCAGAAAGTGCAACAACAACAACATAGAGATGTAACTTTTAGCTTTATGTGCATCACGTTGGGATGTGGCACTCAGGGAGGTGCAAATGACAATGAAATAATCCTTTGACAATGAATGCTGCTGTGCAGTGCACCTATTTCAGTCATGGGGTTGATGCAAGATGTTAGGAAAATGGAGAAAATAAATTCTAGATCAAAATAAAAAAAATGGAAATAAAAAAATAAAAATCACAATTTTTTAAGGAAAAAATTGAAAAAGATAGATAAAAATAAAATTAAAAAAATTAAAAGAAAAAGAAAACTAAAAATGTAAATTAAAAAACATTGAATAAATGTGTAAAAATATATATAATTATTACAACAAAATAAAAATTAAAAAATTAAAGAATAAAACAATTTAAAATTTAAAAAACTAACATTCCAAAAATAAAAATAAAAAATTAAAGATAAGTGAAAATATCCACAAGCATATTAATTTATTAAACAACTATCATAGTCAACTATCCATGCAACCCTATGACAAAGGGCCACACTGGTGGATGCACAAAATAGCTGCCAGCCAGTGCAACATGGTCAACAACAACTAACACTGCGCGAGGAGGCATGGCCACAAACAGAGAAGACATACAGGCCTATGGGGAAAGCACACTGGCTAGCTACACAAAAAAGCCGCCAGCCACAAGGTCAGAACAACAACAACCAGCAAGGAGGCATGGCCACAAACAAAGAAGACATGCAGGCCTATGGTGAAAGCACAATGGCTGGCTACACAAAATGGCTGCCAGCCACATGGTCAGAACAACAACAACCAGCAAGAAGGCATGGTCACAAACAAAGAAGACATGCAGTCCATATGTGGAAAGCACACTGGCTGGCTACACAAAATGGCCGCTAGCCACATGGTCACAACAACAACCAGCAAGGAGGCATGGCCACAAACAGAGAAGACATGCAGGTCTATGGGGAAAGCAAAGCACACTGGCAGGCTAGACAAAATGCCCGCCTGCCATATGGTCCGAACAACAACAACCAGCAAGGAGGCATGGCCACAAACAGAGAAGACATGCAGGCCTATGGCAAACGCACACTGGCTGGCTACACAAAATGGCCGCCAGCCACATGATCACAACAACAAGCAGGAGGCCTGGAAAACCAAGAACACATGCAGGCCTATGGTGGACACTGACTATACAAAATGGCAAATGGTGGCCTATGGTAAACACACATACACACACACTGGCCAGACAAAAGAGGTGTGGTAAAACAGAGAACACAGCATTAACCCCTTCGGTGCTCATGACGAGCTGGACTCGTCATGGCACACAGTGGGCGTGTGCTCATGACGAGTCCAGCTCGTCATGGCACCCACCCACGGGGGAAGCGCTGGCGCTCCCCCCGTGGGACGCCGATCTGGGTATTTTTACCGGGGAAGGCAGGGGAAGCCCTTCCCCTGCCTCCCCCCGTACACGTCATCAATGACGTCAGCACGCGAGGCGCGCTGACTTCATTGGAGGTTTCCCCTTTTTCCCCGACGCGCTGGAAGCCATTTGCTTTCAGCGAATCGGGGAAGAAAGAGGTGAGTTTTGGCTCTGGGAAGGGGGATTCAAACAAAAGAGGCATCGGGGGAAAGGAAAGGGTTTTCCTTTCCCCGATGCCTCTTTGTGCATTCCTGCTGCACGATCGTGCGATCGTGCAGCAGGAATGCCCACTAGCGCCAGGGATTTTTTTTTTTATGTAAAAGGCAATACTGCGTGCGGGGAGCGGCCCCTTAGGCAAGGGTCGCTCGCCTTATTGGGGGCATAATAAAATAACTTTGTCTGTCCCCCCTGGGGGGGGCAGATTTTTGCATAATTTAAAAAAAAATTGGCCCATTGGACCAAGAGTCCGTTTTGTGTGGGGAGTGGCCCCTTGGGTAAGGGTCACTCCCTTTGGGGGCAATATTTGTTTGTGGCTGTCTGCCCCCATGGGGGCAGATCTCCCAATTTTTTTGATATAGTGCCCACTAGACCACCAGGGATTTATTTGTGGAGAGTGACCCCTTGGGCAAGGGTCGCTCTCCTTTGGGGGCAATATTTGTGGCTGTGTCTGCCCCCAGGGGGCCAGATCGCCATGTTTTTAAAAAAATTTAGCCCACTAGACCACCAGGGATTTGTTTGTGGGGAGTGGCCCCTTGGGCAAGGGTCGCTCCCCTTTGGGAGACATTAATTTGGCCGTTTCTGCCCCCTGGGTGGGCAGATCGGCTGATTTTTTTTGTATGGCCACTAGGCCACCAGGGATTTATTTGTGGGGAGTGGCCCCTTGGGCAAGGGTCGCTCCCCTTGGGGGCATTGTTTGTGGCTGTCTGCCCCCATGGGGGGCAGATTTCGCCATTTTTTTATATTGGGCCCACTAGACCACCAGGGATTTATTTGTGGAGAGTGACCCCTTGGTCAAGGGTCGCTCTCCTTTGGGGGCAATGTTTGTGGCTGTGTCTGGTGGGCAGATCTCGCCATGTTTTTTAAAAATTGGGCCCACTAGACCTCCAGGGATTTGTTTGTGGGGAGTGGCCCCTTGGGCAAGGGTTGCTCCCCTTTGGGGAGCATTAATTTGGCCATTTCTGCCACCCTGAGGGGCAGATCGGCTGATTTGTTTTTTTGTAGGGCCACTAGGCCACCAGGGTTTTTTTTTTATGTTGGGGAGCGGCCCCTTGGACAAGGGTCGCTCCCCTTTATGGGAGGATGATTGTGGCCATTTCTGCCCTCTTTGGGTGGCAGAATAGCAGTATGTTTTTAGGCCCATCTACCCCCAAGGGGGGCAGAAGCCACTACACACCAGGTTTTTTTTTTATTTTTGTGTTGGGGAGTGGCCTCAAGGGCAAGGGTTGCTCCCCTTTTACGGGGGTGAATATTTTATTTATACTCTTAGGCCCACCTACCCCTTAGCTTGGCTGGTGGATTGTGTGTGGACTGGTGCATTATTTGCATATGTGATTGTAATGATTTTTTCTCCTTTTTATTCTAGTGTAAAGCTTTTGATTCCTGTTTGCGGTTTCGACAGTGGTTGTTTTTGTATTTACTCCAAATGAGTATTATTGTCATGTATGAATGAATTTTTTTGTAAGTGGTGTCATAATGGCAGCATATTTAGTTAGTGTTTTGAGCATGAAATTCTTTGCGATGTGTTTTGCATTGTCTTATGTGTAATTTTCTTTTCTCTTTCTTTTTAGTGGGATAGTGTCTGTGCAGAGTAGGTGGTGGTGAGTTTAGCTGCTTCTGGCAAGTGAGTGGTATCGTTTTGGAGTAGATAGGTATTTCTGATAAAGGTGCATTTTGTTTATTACTTATTTTACAAAGTGTTTGTTGTTGTTGACTTGTTTGACAAGTTGCCTTTATTAGTAAGCATTATGGCTAGCCGTAGAATGACTGCTCAGCAGGTGGTTGGTATGCTTCTTGAATCTTCCTCTGAGCAGGATTATGAGACTGACAGTGTGTCTGAGGGAGAGGAGGGAGGGGAAGATTCAGGCAGTGAGTTTTCTCTCCCCATGGAATCATCGGATGATGAAGGTACTCTCAGTGCAGATGAAGCTACTCTTGGTGTGGATGAAGCTACTCTCAGTGCGGATGAAGTGCCTGTTTTAGAGGAGGATACTGCTGTGCCGATGGTGCAAGAGGCATCTGGATTGCAGCCTGAGGCTGCTAGGCTTCCTACTGGAAGTGCTGGACTCTGGGTTGATCCAAACATGGTGCAGCCGGTGTTGCCTGCCTTTAGTGGGGATGCAGGGTGTAGAGTGGATTGTGAACATTTTTTGCCTATACAGTTTTTTCAGTTGTTTATGGATGATGTATTTTTGGGTGAGATTGTTGAGCAGACTAATTTGTATGCTGAACAGTTTTTGAGGGACAACAGTGACAAACTTAGGCCCCACTCTAGAGCTACCCGGTGGACTCCCACAAATCTGGAAGAGATGAAGAAGTTTTTGGGTTTGACTTTATTGATGGGTTTGATAAGGAAGACGTCCATGGCTTCATATTGGTCTACCAGTCCCTTGATGGCAACGGCCATATTTCCTGCAGTTATGACTCGTGATCGGTATTTACTTTTGCTACGGATGCTGCATTTTGTTGATAATTCTTTGGCGTTGCCACGAGATCACCCTGAGTGTGACCGTCTTTTTAAGATTCGGCCTGTTCTTGATCACTTTGTAGATCGATTTTCAGAGATCTATACTCCAGGGAAAGAAATATCTATTGATGAGTCTTTGGTCTTGTTCAAGGGCCGTTTGGTTTTTAGGCAGTACATCCCTAGCAAGAGGGCACGCTATGGAATTAAGCTGTATATGTTGTCTGAGAGTAGGACAGGATATGTTTTTAATTTCCGTGTGTACACTGGTAGGGATTCCACTATTGACCCCCTGGTTGTCCGTCCACTTTTGGAGTTTCAGAGAAAATTGTGTGGGATCTTGCTAGAGGACTGTTTAACAGAGGCCACCATTTGTACCTTGATAACTTCTACACTGCTGTGCAATTGTTTAAGGAATTCTTCAAAGTGGACACTTTTACTTGTGTCACAATCCGCTCTAACCGTAAAGGTTATCCAAAAGAGCTTGTTTGCAAAAAACTTCAGAGGGGACAGTGCAGTTCCTTGCGTAGTGATGAACTACTAGCTGTGAAATTTGTGGACAGGAGGGATGTGTACATGCTGACTACCATCCATGATGAGAGTACTTCACCTGTGGCTGTTTGGGGTCAGATTGCTGAAGTGCGCAAACCTGTGTGCATTTTAGACTACAATAAGCACATGGGTGGTGTTGACAGAGTAGATCAGAGGTTGGAACCTTACACTGCTATTCGTAAGGCTTACGTTTGGTATAGAAGTTGGCCATCCATCTCTTCAATTTAGCAACTTTCAATGCTTTTGTTGTGTTCAAGGAGTGTTCTCCTGCGTCAAAGTTGACTTTTGTTCAGTTTCAGCAGTCTGTGATAGGCAGCCTTGTTGTTGTGGAACATGCAAGTGTTCCTAGAGTTGGAGTGGTGGAGGATGTGGCTCGATTGAAAGATCGCCACTTTCCTGATTACATTTCTCCCACACCCTCGAAAGACTTTCCCACTAGGAGATGCAGAGTCTGTTGGCGAAGAGGTACGCGGAAGGAGACTCGTATGTACTGCCCCAAGTGTCCTTCTAACCCTGGGCTGTGTGTGCCTGCTTGCTTTAGAGCGTACCACACGCAAAATAATTTTTGGGAGCATCCATGAGTGGTAAAGTGAACTGCCTGGTCTGTATTGTTTAACATTTTTTATTCTGTTTCAAGGTTGGCATTAGTGCAATGTATTTAGTTTCAGATTTTGTGTTAGTAGATTTGTATCTATTTGCAATTTGTTTGTGTTTTCTTTTTGTATAAAAAAATCCTAAATGTGATGGCGGTGTGTGTAGGCTGGCGCTTGGCTGGTGGTGTGCGTGGACTGGCGCTTGGCTGGCGGTGTGCGTGGACTGGTGCTTGGCTGGCAGTGTGCGTGGACTGGTGTTTGGCTGGCGGTGTGCGTGGATTGGCGCTTGGCTGGCGGTGTACGTGGATTGGCGCTTGGCTGGCGTTGTGCGTGGACTGGCGCTTGGCTGGTGGTGTGCGTGGACTGGCGCTTGGCTGGTGGTGTGCGTGGACTGGCGCTTGGCTGGTGGTGTGCGTGGACTGGCACTTGGCTGGCGGTGTGCGTGGACTGGCGCTTGGCTGGCGGTGTGCGTGGATTGGCGCTTGGCTGGCGGTGTGCGTGGATTGGCGCTTGGCTGGCGGTGTGCGTGGACTGGCGCTTGGCTGGCTGTGTGCGTGGACTGGCGCTTGGCTGGTGGTGTGCGTGGACTGGCGTTTTGGGGCCTTGCCTGTTGTGGGTTCTTGGGCCTCCCACACGAGTGAGGCACCGTTTTCATCGGGAGACCCGGGGGAACGCTGGGTGGTAGGAAATTTGTGTCAGCCTGGTGATGCCACAACTTTCCCACACAAAAATGTGTGAAAAAAGTTATTTTGTCAGCTAAATTTGAGGTTTGCAGGGGATTCTGGGTAAGGAAACGTTGGGGGATCCACGCAAGCCATACCTCCCTGGAATCCCCTGGATGTCTAGTTTTCAGAAATGTGTGGGTTTGGTAGGTTTCCCTAGGTGCCGGCAGAGCTAGGGTTCAAAAACTACAGCTGGCACTTTACCAAAAAAGGGTCATTTTTCACTGCGAAATTGAGGTGTGTCCACGTTGCGTTTTGCGCCGTTTCCTGTCGTGGGCACTAGGCCGACCCACACAAGTGAGGTACCATTTTTCTTGGAAGACTTTGGGGAACGCGGGGTGGGTGTAAATTTGTGGATCCACGCAGATTCCAGAACTTTCCACCACAGAAATGTGGGGAAAATGTGTTTTTTTTGCCAATTTTTTAGGTTTGCAAGGGATTCTGGGTAACAGAACCTGGTGGGAGGCAGTCAAGTCACCCCATCCTGGATTCCCCTGGGTGTCTAGTTTTCAAAAATGTATAGGTTTGTTAGGTTTTCCTAGGTGCCGGCAGAGCTATGGTTCAAAAACTACAGCTAGGCACTTTGCTAAAAAAGGGTCATTTTTCACTGCCAAATTGAGGTGTGTCCACGTTGCATTTTGCACCGTTTCCTATCGCGGGCACTAGGCCGACCCACACAAGTGAGGTACGATTTTTCTCGGAAGACTCTTGGGAACGCAGGGTGGGTGGAAATTTGTGGATCCACGCAGATTCCAGAACTTTCCACCACAGAAATGTGGGGAAAATGTGTTTTTTTTGCCAATTTTTTAGGTTTGCAAGGGATTCTGGGTAACAGAACCTGGTGGGAGGCAGTCAAGTCACCCCATCCTGGATTCCCCTGGGTGTCTAGTTTTCAAAAATGTATAGGTTTGCTAGGTTTTTTTAGGTGCCGGCAGAGCTATGGTTCAAAAACTACAGCTAGGCACTTTGCTAAAAAAGGGTCATTTTTCACTGCGAAATTGAGGTGTGTCTACGTTGCATTTTGCGCCGTTTCCTATCGCGGGCACTAGGCCGACCCACACAAGTGAGGTACCATTTTTCTCGGAAGACTTTGGGGAACGCGGGGTGGGTGGAAATTTGTGGATCCACGCAGAATCCAGAACTTTCCACCACAGAAATGTGGGGAAAATGTGTTTTTTTGCCAATTTTTAGGTTTGCAAGGGATTCTGGGTAACAGAACCTGGTGGGAGGCAGTCAAGTCACCCCATCCTGGATTCCCCTGGGTGTCTAGTTTTCAAAAATGTATAGGGTTGCTAGGTTTCCCTAGGTGCCGGCAGAGCTATGGTTCAGAAACTACAGCTAGGCACCTTGCCAAAAAAGGGTCATTTTTCACTGCGAAATTGAGGTGTGTCCACTTTGCGTTTTGCGCCGTTTCCTGTCGCGGGCACTAGTCCGACCCACACAAGTGAGGTACCATTTTTCTTGGAGGACTTTGGGGAACGCGGGGTGGGTGGAAATTTGTGGATCCACGCAGATTCCAGAACTTTCCACCACAAAAATGTGGGGAAAATATGTTTTTTTTGCCAATTTTTTAGGTTTGCAAGGGATTCTGGGTAACAGAACCTGGTGGGAGGCAGTCAAGTCACCCCATCCTGGATTTCCCTGGGTGTCTAGTTTTAAAAAATGTATAGGTTTGCTAGGTTTCCCTAGGTGCTGGCAGAGCTATGGTTCAAAAACTACAGCTAGGCCCTTTGCCAAAAAAGGGTCATTTTTCACTGCGAAATTGAGGTGTGTCCACGTTGTGTTTTGCGTCGTTTCCTGTCACGGGCACTAGGCCTACCCACACAAGTGAGGTACCATTTTTCTCGGAAGACTTTGGGGAACACGGGGTGGGTAGAAATTTGTGGAACCACGCGGATTCCAGAATTTTCCACCACAGAAATGTGGGGAAAATGTGTTTTTTTTGACAATGTTTTAGGTTTGCAAGGGATTCTGGGTAACAGAACCTGATGGGAGGCAGTCGAGTCACCCCATCCTGGATTCCCCTGGGTGTCTAGTTTTCAAAAATGTATAGGTTTGCTAGGTTTCCCTAGGTGCCGGCAGAGCTATGGTTAAAAAACTACAGCTAGGCACTTTGCCAAAAAAGGGTCATTTTTCACTGTGAAATTGAGGTGTGTCTACGTTGCGTTTTGCGCCGTTTCCTGTCGCGGGCAGTAGGCCGACCCACACAAGTGAGGTACCATTTTTCTCGTAAGACTTTGGGGAACCCGGGGTGTATGTAAATTTGTGGATCCACGCAGATTCCAGAACTTTCCACCACAGAAATGTGGGGAAAATGTGATTTTTTTTTGCCAATTTTTTAGGTTTGCAAGGGATTCTGCGTAACAGTACCTGGTGGGAGGCAGTCAAGTCACCCCATCCTGGATTCCCCTGGGTGTCTAGTTTTCAAAATGTATAGGTTTGCTAGGTTTCCCTAGGTGCCAGCAGAGCTATGGTTCAAAAACTACAGCTAGGCACTTTGCCAAAAAAGGGTCATTTTTCATTGCGAAATTGAGGTGTGTCCACGTTGCGTTTGTGCCGTTTCCTGTCGCGGGCACTAGGCCGAACCACAAAAGTGAGGTACCATTTTTCTCGGAAGACTTTGGGGAACGCGGGGTGGGTGTAAATTTGTGGATCCATGCAGATTACAGAACTTTCCACCACAGAAATGTGGGGAAAATGTGTTTTTTTTGCCAATTTTTTAGTTTTGCAAGGGATTCTGGGTAACAGAACCTGGTGGGAGGCAGTCAAGTCACCCCATCCTGGATTCCCCTGGGTGTCTAGTTTTCAAAAATGTATAGGCTTGCTAGGTTTCCCTAGGTGCCGGCAGAGCTATGTTTCAAAAACTACAGCTAGGCACTTTGCCAAAAAAGGGTCATTTTTCACTGCGAAATTGAGGTGTGTCCACGTTGCGTTTTGCGCCGTTTCCTGTCGTGGGCACTAGGCCAACCCACACAAGTGAGGTACCATTTTTCTCGGAAGACTTTGAGGAACGCAGGGTGGGTGGAAATTTGTGGATCCACGCAGATTCCAGAACTTTGCACCACAGAAATGTGGGGAAAATGTGGTTTTTTTGACAATTGTTTAGGTTTGCAAGGGATTCTGGGTAACAGAACCTGGTGGGAGGCAGTCAAGTTACCCCATCCTGGATTCCCCTGGGTGTCTAGTTTTAAAAAATTTATAGGTTTGCTAGGTTTCCCTAGGTGCCGGCAGAGCTAGGGTTCAAAAACTACAGCTAGGCACTTTGCAAAAAAAGGGTAATTTTTCATTGTGAAAATGTGGTGTGTTCACGTTGGGTTTTGAGCCATTTCCTGTCGTGGACACTATGCCTACCCACACAAGTGAGGTACCATTTTTATCGGGAGACTTAGGGTAATTCAGATTTGTAAAGCAACTGTTATTACCTATTGACTTTCGATGCATTTCTGCCTTCCAAATGAAAGACATTGTGTAAAAGAAGTCATTTTAAAAAATGACCGATAATTCTCATGCTAGTATGAGTATTCCCAATTTCGGAAATGTGCAAATATCTACTGTTTCTAAACTCTATATCTTGTTCCCATTTCAGAAATACATAGGTGTCTTTCATACCGATTTTTCCATGTATACATTTTTCCACAATAATTGCTATATACCCGGTACATAATAAAAAGCCATTGCAAATTGCTGCTCAGTTTTTGACTCTGGGTTCGTCGGGTTCTTGGTGAACCTACAAGTCCTATATATCCCCACAACCAATAAGGTCCAGCGGATGTAACAGTATATTGCTTTCAAAGAGCTGTCATAATTAGAAGAAGTTACAGGTGAAAACGTTGACACAAAAGGCTGTTTTTTCAACTAATTTTCAATTTTTCCTATATTTAACTGTTAGTTTCTATAAAGAAACCTTGATGGATCTACACAAATGACCCCTTGCTGAATTCAGAATTTTGTCTACTTTTCTAAAATGTATAGCTTTCCAGGATCCATTATTGATTTTATACCCATTTCTACCATTAACTGGAAAGAGGTTGAAAGCACAAAAAATAGCAAAAATAGACTATGTCCCAGAAAAATGCCAAAACTGTGTAAAAAATGTTGGTTTTCTGACAAAAGTCTGTCATTCCCTAAAAGCTGGGAAAATGGTGATTTCAGCCCCACAAACCCTTTTTGATACCATTTGCAGGGAAAACCCAGACGCTTTCATTTGCAGCCTTTTTTCCCATTTCCCCCACCCAAAAAATTTAGCTGTATTTTGGCTAATTTCTGGGATCCCTCCAGGGGAATCCACAAACCCTGGGTACCTTTACAATCCCCATGATGTTGGAAGAAAAGGACGCAAATTTGGCGTGGATACCTTATGTGGTCAAAAGGTTACAGGGGCCTTAGCGCGCACTACCCCAAATAGCCAAAAAAAACTTAGCACAGGGGGGAAAGGCCTAGCAGCGAAGGGGTTAATTCAGCAATGCCAAAATGAAAATTAACAGAGCTAACAATGTTTACAACACACATCCTCCAAAGCCATTACCCCACCTATACACTGTTGGTAGGAAAAAAGTAAAATACCACTAAAAAAACACATTTTGTATTTTAATCCAATGTCATCCATGGCCTAAATGATGTTTCAATTCAACAGACACCACAGAAACAGTTGTTTCATGCACCCATGAATAGGACAGGGTCTACTGGCTGGAAGGCCCATTGGCAGACTAGTCCCCAAAGTGAATTAAATCAATGTTGCACATTTATTAAAAAATAGGGAGAAAATGTAGTAAACTATGAAACATTTTTCCTTCACAAAAGAAAAAAAATGAAATGCAAAAAATAACTAGGTTCCTACTAAAACTGCAGGCCACCCACCACAATAAATTAAAAAAATCGAATAAAAGTACCAATAAATCCAGGTGCATGCCCCCAATCAAACAAACAACACCCTTATACACCAGTTTTTCAACTTACTTGCGATATCTCAAAAGCAAAGTCCTCAAATCCAATGGCATATATGCAGCAGACAAGGAGAGTGATCCATCCAGCTCCAAATCCCAATGAAAAGTGACCAGGAGAGGGACAGAGCACTGGGAGGAGCATGCTGGACAGGAACAGGAAGTTGGAGTCTCTGGGGCACTTCCTTCTCATTTGAAAAAGAAATGTTTTTAAAAATGGCTTCTTGCACAAAAAAAACAATTCCAATGGCCAGTTTGAGAAGAAGATCTACTCCAGATGCCTCTTAGCTCCATTCTCAAGCAGAAAAGCTGCTCGACCGCTCCATTTGCGATTGCGATTAGCGCTATTGATGCTAGATTGGCGCCGTCGCAGCCGGTAGCTGTGCGAGTGAGTGCGAAGTCTCGTGGGTTCTCGCTAGCGGTGTGAGAAGTCTTATGCATGCGCGCAAGCGGCCCGAGACTCTTGGCGCTCGCGGTTGAGAGCCAAAAGAAAACTCAAGCGCGTGAACAGAAAAAAACTAGTCCGCTTTGCACCCGAATGGCGGAATTCACGAATTCCACATTCCTCTGCGGAGCACAGAGTGCCCGAATTCTGCAAACTCTGCATGCGGAGCAGAGTTTACGGGCCCATGCTTACTCTCCACAAAGGTTTCCATATTGCCTGTAGCCGTTGTCTCCGCAAGGCCCACAATGCGAAGATTGTTCTGCCAAGAGCCAGCTTCTTAATCTTCAGTTTTACTTTGCAGGGTCGATAGAAGTTTCTACATCTGTTTCTGACTCCCTGCAGATGTGGCCTGAACCTTCTCAGCCTCCAACACTCTCCTATCTACAATGTCTAATAGTTCTGCATGTTTATCAATATTTTCTGACATTCTGTCTATTCTGTAAGATAGGGAATCAATCTAATTATCAATCGTAGTGAGACTCTGCTGTATCGTTGGCAGGATTTGCTGTAGCTCACTTCTCAACTCTGCGCCATGGGTGTCAGGGTCCAGCTCGGGCATTGCCACACTGTCCTCGCGCACCCTCGTCGATTTACGTTGTTCAAACTGCAACTTGGGCAGATTTTTATCTGGCTTCCCCATTGCAGTAGGGCGGTAGAATCCACCTCTTCTACCAATTCCAGAGGGTGCTCAACGCACGGCAATACCGGTTCAGGATACCTGCAGCCAGGGACTACACTCCCGCCTTGTCGATGTATGGGCACCCATTACTCGTGTAATCTATTAGGTAGGCATCTCGTCATCGGGGTATTTGCCACTGCCCCCACCACACATGAGCCAATAAGTGGAGAGCAAGAAAGTAGACTGCAGATGTGTCCTCTGTGGCTAAAACAGGCCCAACCCTTCCTGGGCTTCTGAGAATTCCTAGTGCAGCAGCACTTCAGTATGTCCAGTTAATGCCAAGGGGTCTCTAGCAAACTCTGGTGCAGAACTCATAACAGTTCCCTGGGTCCCAGCATGACCCCTGTGCTGTCATTTACCCCATGCAAGGGAGGTTGGTGCTGCTCCACTGTCCAGTGCCAGGCCCAGGCACCAGGGAGGTCCCTGCCATGCAAGGCAGAGCGACGTGCAGCCTACCCCCTCACAGCCTTTACTTGATGAATGTCTCCCCAAGCGGCCTCTCACAACCAGCACCACTGGGGGCACGGAGCCAGCAGTGCCCCTAGGCAGCCCACCGAGCCAGCACAGAGCCCGGCGAGACACGGCAGCCAGTGTGGGCCCCATGAGAGCCTAGGGCAGCCCCTCAGCCAAAGTCAGTATCGCCGCCGGGTCCAGAGAAGGCTTTCGCCCGGCTCACCTCCTCACAGTGGTCTCAGGAACAATCGACAGCGCAGGGCACCAGCCTCAGCACATCGTCTCTGCCTCCTGGCTGCAGTCGGTGCTCCGCTCGCCGCCAGCGCTCCATCCATAGCGTGTTCCGCACTGCCAGGCCTGGAGTATAATCGTTCCTCATGGGCTGCCGGACCCGCTAGCAGGAAAAGTGACCTCCGGGGATGCTCTCTCATAGAAGTCACGGAGCCATTGAGCACCTCACAGTCTGTAAAGCATAGGGCAGCCCTCTGCAACTCTGTAGCTGTTGCGATGTAGAAGGATTTTGCAGTATAGTAGTGATGGCCGCCTAAGCAGCAGCCATCTTGAGGCCAGGCAAGCTCCGCCCCCCAACTGTTTACTTTTCCTTTAATGATAACAGGCCGTGGAAAACCAAAGCAACACTTGGTGTAGTATTTACCTTTGGTTCTATATTTGTGACAACAGTATTTGTCACATCTATGTGACTGAAATCTCAGCATTTGCTGTCCAAGGCTTTTGTAAGACATTCTCATTGGGACTTTCATATGTTATATACTGCTCAATGAATGATAATACTGACTCATCAGCATCCTCTCCAAATTTTGGTGCACCTTTAACCCACACTAACATGTAAATGTGTGGGGCACACCTAGCGTGGTATTCTTTTCTCCAAAAGTACTCATCATCTCACCAAGAGGAAGATTTCTTTTATTGCAGATAAAGTAAAGTAAGGCTTGAAATCTATAATTAAAGTACCTGTATACTTTTGCGGGATCCATTGAGCATAATTTACCTGATGTTTTAAAATTAATTCCCGGAATGTTGAAGTTAGCTTCTTTAAGGAACTCATGCAAATTATCCCATGCATATTCTGCTCAACTTAGAGTTACAAACCAGGTAGGTACACCTAGGTTTCACCACATGCATCTCAGTTCACCATGTCAATGAAACCAGTACTCATTAGTACCATGTTGGCATGCCATGAGATTCTTGAGGTTACATTCAAGATTCTCATCTTTCCCATGAGCTTTTACAACAAACTCTCTGGCACTCATATTTTGAAAACCTGCTCCTGTTTTCACAAAATGTGAAACAGCATATGACAAAACAGACAGTTCACTTTCAAATAGAAGGTGAAAGAGATAGGGAATATTTTGTCTGGGATCTTCTGAGTACAGTCTAGTTGATCTGTACTTTGAAGCAGGTTCAGTCAATCTGCCAAAGTAACTTTATTCGATCTAGATAAGACAGGTATCTGAACTGGCCGATCATCATAATGATCTGCTCCAGTTGAGAAGAGATGTGGAAAAACAGTGAGCTTCTAAACTCTTTTTTTACACACTAATGAGTTCACCTTTAGCTTGTTTCATTTGGTATAATTCCAAAGCATCACCGTTTACATCACTAGAATGAAGAGACTGAATACTATAGTGCTCATATATCTGTTCAGCTTGTGCAAAGTCTACTATTTCAAACTGCCTACTCTCAGTAGACTTTGAAGTTGGTGATCTGCATTTACATCTTTATAGAAAATGTTTTCTCTTTTGAGATAACTAATGGCTTTTTAAAAAACTTTTTCTATACTAACCATTTCCTGCCAAATCTTTTTATTCTTTGTTGGGACATCATGTACTAAAACTACTAATAGTTTTCCTTTAAGACCTTTCACTAACTCACTTTGAGGTAATTTTGCACTTTTGCCTGCATTCTGACTATTGCTCGAAAAGGGTGGACAGTTTGAATCAAAATACTCTCATAGACATTTCGCTTTTTTAGTACTGGAGAAACTGGAAAAAAACAGTTTTATTGGCAATACTTCTAGCAGCCAATTTATTATCATCAAGTTTAGTGATGCAGTAATTGTAGACTACTTGATTACCACATAAATCAAACCATGCCTCTGCAATTAAGTATAGGGCAAGTTTGAACCACTGAATAAGTTCTCCATATTCACTTTTTGCACAGATATCTATTTTTCTAGTTTGTGCTTTGTAATGTGTATGTCGACACACAAATCTTCTTTGGAATCTCAGCAAATGCAGAATTAGCTTGGTATATTTCTTTCTGAAGTTGTCTAATTTAATACCAGTTCTACTACTGTCTGACGTTGATAGTACTACTACTTTATGTACTTCTGTTTGACTTTCTGGTCCAAAGGAAGATATTTGGATATCTTCAGATACAGTAGGAATTTCAGACACAGTACCATGTGAAAGAGCTTCATTCAAAGCTTCTAAATGGAGAGCTGGACGTTTGACAAAATAAACCTTCCAACTAGATTGTGCATTTTTTAACGATGGGCAAACAGCATTAAAAAATTAGGGAAAGTACTATCACATGGCTTTGGATCGGCAAGCCAATGAATGGCCTTGTAGTTTTGAATTTTTTCTCAATCTACAGGAATCAAGAGCTTGCAAAATAATGATTTTTTCATTTCAAAGTTCCTCTACAATACTTTCCCAGGACTAATTTAGGCTTGTCAATTGATTCATGCCTTATGTTACAAAAACTGCTGCACTGCCACCAATACACTGGAGCTAGTGAATGTTGCTGCAACATTTCACCCCTAGTTACTTTATCTGTATTTTTAGGTATCATTGTTTCCTTTGGTATGGCTGTACCTTGTTTTACCTCATAAAACTGACCATATCTATCAACAGCACACAGAAAAGGATTGTTTTGAAAATAGCTTTCTTCATTAAAGTAAGCCTTATCACTTGACATATGGTTCCACTCACCATCATCATAAACGCAGCAAAAAGTGGTCTTAGTGATCTGTACCTTTTATTGGCACTTCTTTTTTATACAAGGCACTAATCTATCTAAAGTTTTCATTCAGTTCAGGATCAGAATGAATAAAGTCCTTTGAGTGCAAAAGCCTTCTCTACAATGCTATCAACAAACTCGTTCTGACGATTTCTACTTCCTCCCATCTTCTCTGTCTTCATTAATTTAGGAATATTATGAATTACTCGTCTACAAAAAACTTTTCCTTCATTCCATTGGTGTAGTCACACTTCTTGTGCACACTACTCTCCACTTTACATATTTGATTTACAAATTATTTTAATTTAATATACCTATCTTTCTTCTTTACATTCTTATTTGAAAGTGTGCTTTTACAAATTTCTAAGACAAGTTTGCTCGCTCTTTCTAATATTGTGTTTTTCTGCAATCTTTCTCCTACAATTTTTCTTTCAATTCTAATGTCACTTCTTTTCCTCTAGTAGCCACATTTTGTCTTCTTCTTTTCCTGCTGCTTAGTAGGCATTGTGAAAGATGGAAAACACCTACAGAAGAAGGATGACACAATGGAACAACACACATATTAAAAAATCCGATATATTATGGAAAAATAAACCTATTATCAAAAGTTCAATAATTTATTAGAAATTTGTCATTTTATTAGTAAAATACATCTTCATACTTTCTTCATTATCAACTTTGTTTAACTGGTAGGTATACTATAAGGTGATGTGTGCTGGAGGGCAGGTGGGCGTGGCTTACCGCCGAAGATGGCAGTCACATAGACATGTGGCTCCCAGCCTGGGGCCTGGCATCTCCTCCGTATCGGCCTGTTAAACGAATTATCAACCCAATCCCCCAGTGCGGAGCTGTTACACTAAGATGAGGGGCTCATAATGCAGAATTTGGTGACAAATTAAATCCCAAAACTGGCGCAAACTGTTGATTCACAGCCCTGGCAAAATGGCGGACCCCAGCATACTCGGAGATAATTGAAAGCCGGAACAATGCCCAATTGACTCTGATTTCAATACAGGCCAACCAGAGCTGTTACCCGACTGTTGCTGCATGTGCTGGAATTCGATTTTACCGAAGGAATAGGGGGAAGCACTGAGTTGGCGACCGGGTCCAGAAACTCCTGAGGTAAGGCCCGTACCGCCGCTCAACAGACTGAAGTACTCTGGGGCCTACCTACTCTGCAGCCTTTGCATCCTCTCAGGGATGTCCAGGATCTGGTTCGGGAAATGGATTGATGTCAGGACTCACGGGAGGTTTCCTCCTTCTAACTCTATGTTGGCTACCATTTTCCCCCTACAAACTTACCAAGAGTCAGATAATCCCTCAAGCTGGAGTGCTTGTTGGCACCGATGGAACTCCAAGATGCCTGCCAACATGCACATACTGCGACAGCACACCGCTGTTAGCAGTCTAGTCTTTTAGGTTTCATGACATCTGGTGAAGTGCGCTTCAACATTCCACTGCGCACTTCACTGAAGAAATAATTGGAAGAGCACCTGTTTTCTCCAGCGTCGTGGAAGTCAGTTAGGGTAGTTGCGATTAAATCGGGGTTAGCTTCGTCGGAACTACATTCCCTCACTAATCAGGTTAGTGTTAAACTATGTAGCTAATATAAAACATTCTGTGAGAAAAGGTTATTGTGTCAGAGGTAAATTTCTATTTAAAAAGGAAACGAAGTCAGAATATATTTTCCTTCGTTTGAAAACTGGAAATACCTTTCAGTAATTGCTTTCCTTAGCCAAGAAGATTAAATAAAAAGCTTTTGAATCAGCTGTCTTTTTCAGCTGTTCCAGAATCTGTCAGACACGGGCGTGACCTTTCAACACACCGCGTCTTCTTTGACTGAAACTTGTTCACCCTTCTGAGAATTAATTAAAAGGTGAAGACAGAGTCAAACGCGGGCATATTTCTTTCTCATGCCGCGTGTTAGGTTTGAAGATAAATAACGTGAAGGCCCAGTTAAAGAACTCCAGTAATGTTCTCCTCACGTATGGCCAGAATAAATTAACTCTTCAGCAAACATTAAAACCGAGGGCAGAATAAATTATGCTTCCAGCAAACATTAAAACCGAAGGCCTGAATAAAACGAACGCTTTCTTTTAACATTTAACCTAAGTTCTGAAGCATTGTTTAAAAACTAATTAAAGACAGAAAACCAGTCATCCTACTCCAGAAACCCCAGTTCAAGGCCCACTCCAGTCTCTTAACAGTGAGTTAATAGAAATAAAGAGAAACCCAAATAATACGTAAATTAGGAATACAGAAATAAATACTTACCTTATCTTTCTTACATTAAGGAATAGCAGGATCAAGTGCAGATTGTACCTGAGAACGGAAAGGAAAGAGATCTGAGTGAAGACTTCTCATACAACCTAGCAAACAATACATGAGAAGTAGAAGAGAAGTAAGCTTCAGTAAACATTCTGGTAAGATAAGTTATTTATACACCATAGAAAAACAGTAAGTTAAAAGGCACAGTAAATAAAGGTTTTTACATGTTAATGTTGCAGTCCTGTAAGAAGAAGAAGAAGACGTAGCTGAACAGGCAGAATATTGGAGCAGTCTCTTCTCTGTCCCCAACCCCTTTTCCCCCCTTAGAACTTACCTGCAATGGAATACTAAAAGACCTAGCAGGGTTGGTTCTGAGAAGGGCATTGGGACCTAGCGTCATTCTGCTCCTGTGTGGTTCAGACAGCAATAAGTATTTAGACCCTGACAGAGTGAAGTGCCCACGTTGATACAAGCACCTGAGCAGAATGGCAGAAGGACTTGATTTAAAAAATTTGGGCGAGATTTTGAGTAATATACAAAGGGACTTAGAGTCAGAGAGGAAAATAAAATACTAAGACCGGAGATAATAACCTTTAAAACGGGAACACCAGTTTTGGGATCTAGGCCAAGCACCACATCCTTTGAAACCCAGAGTCCTAACATCAGCACTTCATCCTTTGCCCCCACACAAGTAATCCACTCATTATCCCCAGTAATTCCTCTTGCCCCTCCAGAGCGATTCAATGGAGACCCGCAGAAAGCGCAATTTTTTTTGACCCAATGCTCTCTGCATTTTATGTGCCGCCCAACGATCTTCCCCGATGCTTAATCCCGAGTGGCGTTTATCCTGTCCTACCTTAGTGGGGACGCCGCCTCATGGTCCATGCCACTAGTAACCAAGGATGACCCAATTTTGTACAGTTTAGATGACTTCAAGAAGGAATTTCTCTGAATTTTTAATAGGAGAACAGCATCTCAAGCTTCAGACAACGAACTGTTGGAGTTAAAGCAAGGAAACCGAGAACTCGTGTTTTACCTAGCCCAATTTAATAAACTAGTGGTCGAGACCAACTGGCCCGAGGATAAAAGAGCAGCAGTATTCTATAGAGGATTGCGAGAGGAACTGAAGGACGCTCTATCTCAAATCCCTAATCGCCCCACCGATATCTCTGCCTTAGTGGATTTAACCTTAGAGATTGATTATCGGCAAAGTGAGCGGAAAGGAGAACGGCGGAAGGAGTTTAGACCAAGTGTTCCTCGTTTTGACCGTGTCAATTGAACCCATGCAAATCGGTGTAGTCAGAGGTCCACTCTCTAAAGAAGAAAAAGAAAAGAGAAGGCTGAACAAACTGTGCCTATATTGTGGAGGAAGTGGACATTTTGTCAAGAATTGCTTAAAAAGACCAAAGTTGCCGGCTAAGGAGAAGGAAAACTAGAGGCACCACAGGTAAGCGGAGTTGGACCTGTGGATGCGAATGGAAAAACGACTCCAACAAATCACCAATTGGCAAACACACTACAAGTCTCCTCTCCCCATTTGGTTATGACTGTGACTTTAAGGTTTAGAGATGTGGTTTTGACAGGAATCATCGTCATGGTAGATTCAGGGGCAACAGGTAATTTCTGCGACCACAAATTCGCTAGCCTGATCGGTTTACAAGCTATCAAGAAGGATAAAAGTGAGAAGGTCAGAGCGGTGGATGGTACGGATTTAACTTCAGGGCCCATAACCAGTCATACTGAATTGGTACACATGACTACTGTCGAAGGACACCAAGAGACCTTGCAATTTAATTTAATAGACGCCCCCCAATTTCAACTGATTCTAGGTCTACCATGGCTAACGGAACACAACCCGTTAATTGATTGGGGAGCCCGAACTATTCAATTAAATTCAGACTACTGCACCAAAAATTGTTTCGACGATCAGACACATTCTTCTGTAATCTGCGCTGCCACCCAGTTGCGTGAAGGCGGAGGTTCGGTATGTGTGATCCAAACTACCATGATACCAGATGAATACCAAGACTTTGCAGACGTATTTGATGAGATTAAGGCAGAGATGTTACCCCCCCACAGGCCCTATGACCGCAAAATTGATCTAGAACCAGGGGCTAATCTACCATGCAGCAGAGTTTACGCATTAACGGAGAAGGAAAACATCCATTTGAAGGAATACCTAGCTAAGAATCTGGAGAATGGATTTATCCGACCGTCGCAGTCCCCTGTCTCTTCCCCACTTTTTTTCGTGCCGAAAAAGAGGGAGATCTCAGGACTTGTATTGACTTTAGAGCGATTAACAGAATAACTGTGAAGAATCGTTATCCATTGCCTCTCATTTCAGTACTAATTGATCAAGTGAAGGAAGCAAAGATATACACTCGCCTAGACCTACGAGGAGCGTACCACTTGATTAGACTCCGGGAAGGCGACGAGTGGTAGACTGCGTTCAGGACCAAATTTGGCCTTTATGAGTATCTTCTGAATCCATATAGTCTCTGTAACGCACCAGCGGCCTTCCAGTACTTTATCAATGATGTTTTAAGTGAATTCATTGACCGATGCGCTATAGTCTACATAGACGACATCCTGATTTATTCCAACACGGCTGAAGAACATCACGACCAGGTCAGAGCTGTTTTACAGCGTCTACGAGAGAACTCTCTATACGTTAAATTGGAGAAATGCCTCTTCAACACAGATACAGTAGAATTCCTAGGTTTTTTGTTATCACCTGCAGGAGTTCGAATGGATGAGCAAAAAGTGAAGGCGATAACGGACTGGAAATCTCCTACCAGTATCAAAGAGGTTCAAAGCTTTATCGGATTCTCTAATTTTTACAGACGATTCATTAATGGATTCTCCAATAAGATACTTCCGCTGACTCGTCTTCTGAAGAAGGGAGTTCCGTTCCAATGGTCAGAAGAAGCAGAAGAAGCTTTTCAGTTGATGAAGGACAGTTTCACCACAGCACCGGTGTTGCTTCATGCAGATCCCTCTGAGCCTTTTTATTTGGAGACAGACGCATCGGACCTAGCCATCAGAGGGATACTTTCTCAGAGGCACAACGACACGGGACAGTTACACCCGGTGGCATATCGGTCCCGCAAACTCAACCCTGCGGAATGCAACTATACGATTACAGAAAAAGAACTCCTGGCAATCAAAGATGCCTTCAAAGATTGGAGGCATTACTTAATGGGGGCAAAACACACCGTAACGGTGTTTACGGACCACCGCAACCTAAAATGTTTGCGATCTGTTCGAACTCTCACACCACGTCAGCTGCGTTGGTCTCTTTACTTCGCGGACTTTGATTTTGTTATCACCTTTCGTCCCGGATCCAAGAATGGAAAGGCTGATGTCCTCTCTAGACTCGACACAGAAAATCAAACTTCAGTCATTGAAAACCAGCAAATCATACCTGATGGAAAATTAATTGGAACTATCTCCTTAGAACCCTTTGAACATCACGTTCGAAATTTGATGACCGACCTTGAAATGGAGAACTGGGCCACAGAAGATCCACAACGTTTCATTCGCAACAGCCTCCCCTATTTAGATACCACCCTGTATTTACCCACCAAGGAGCTTCAGCTGAAGGCAATGCAGGAATGTCACGACAACCCTCTGGCTGGCCACAAAGGTGTTGTGAAAACCGAAGAATTACTCAAACGTCGTTTCTGGTGGCCATACATGTGCCGAGACGTCCGTCAATATGTGTTAGGCTGTGAAATTTGTGCACGGGGAAAATCAGACAGGCAAGCTCCTAAAGGTCTCCTACAACCCATGCCAACCCCTCCATATCCTTGGCACACAGTCTCCTTAGATTTGATTGTTGATCTACCTTCTTCCCATGGGTATGATACCATTCTTGTAGTTGTCGACACTTTTAGTAAGATGGCACATTATATACCCTTCAAAGGTACACCCACTGATAAACAATTGTCCCAACTTTTCAATCAACACGTTATTCGCCTTCATGGGATTCCTAGGGTCCTTGTTTCAGACAGGGGCTCTCAGTTTCTATCACGATTTTGGAAGGCTTACATCAAAGGCCTTAATATTGACCATCGTTATTCCACCAGTTTTCACCCAGAAACTGATGGTCAGACTGAACGCATTAACCAAGACCTAGAACAACACCTCAGACTTTATTTGTTAGATAAGGAGGGTGACTGGCCTGACCACTTATGGACTGCGGAGTATGCTCACAATAATGCTCTAAATGTATCCACTGGCCACTCCCCTTTCTTTATAAACTCAGGCAGACATCCCAATTCTTATGCTAATTTTGATGATGTTAATGTTCCTGCTGTTCAAGATATCGCCCGACAGTTAACTAAAATTCATCACTCAGTAACCCAGAATTTGTCGATCGCAAAGGATCGTTACAAACACTTCGCTGACCGAAAACGTAAAAAAGAACCTGAGCTTCATGTAGGAGACTTAGTCTGGTTGAGTACAAAAAATCTCAGACTCAAAGGTCCCCGTAAATTTCAGCCTCGTTTTATGGGTCCTTATCCAATTGAGAAGGTCATAAATCCAGTCACTTATCAACTATCTCTTCCTGGTTCTACCAAAATTCATCCGGTCTTTCATGTTTCTCTCCTTAAACCAATTCAACCGGGGTTGCGTAGTGTTTCCCCTCCTGATCCTCTGATGGTTAATGGTGAGGCGGAGTACGAAGTTAAACGAATTTTGGACTCAAAACTCATCCGCAATGAACTTTTCTACCTCATTGATTGGCAGGGTTATGGACCTGATGAACGTTCGTGGGAAAAGAGTACTAATGTCCATGCCCCCCGATTAATTAGAGCCTTTCATGCCAAATTCCCTGCCAAACCACGACCGGAGGAAACCCTGTTGGGAGGGGGTACTGTCAGGACTCACGGGAGGTATCCTCCTTCTAACTCTATGCTGGCTACCATTTTCCCCCTACAAACTTACCAAAAGTCAGATAATCTCTTAAACTGGAGTGCTTGTTGGCACCGATGGAACTCCAAGATGCCTGCCAACATGCACATACTGCGACAGCACACCGCTGTTAGCAGTCTAGTCTTTTAGGTTTCATGACATCTGGTGAAGTGCGCTTCAACATTTCACTGCGCACTTCACTGAAGAAATAATTGGAAGAGCACCTGTTTTCCCAAGCATCGTGGAAGTCAGTTAGGGTAGTTGCGATTAAATCGGGGTTAGCTTCGTCGGAACTACATTCCCTCACTAATCAGGTTAGTGTTAAACTATGTAGCTAATATAAAACATTCTGTGAGAAAAGGTTATCGTGTCAGAGGTAAATTTCTATTTAAAAAGGAAACAAAGTCAGAATATATTTTCCTTAGTTTGAAAACTGGAAATACCTTTCAGTAATTGCTTTCCTTAGCCGAGATTAAATAAAAAGCTTTTGAATCAGCTGTCTTTTTCAGCTGTTCCAGAATCTGTCAGACGCGGGCGTGACCTTTCAACACGCCGCGTCTTCTTTGACTGAAACTTGTTCACCCTTCTGAGAATTAATTAAAAGGTGAAGCCAGAGTTAAACGCGGGCATATTTCTTTCTCATGCCGCGTGTTAGGTTTGAAGATAAATAACGTGAAGGCCCAGTTAAAGAACTCCAGTAATGTTCTCCTCACGTATGGCCAGAATAAATTAACTCTTCAGCAAACATTAAAACCGAGGGCAGAATAAATTATGCTTCCAGCAAACATTAAAACCGAAGGCCTGAATAAAACGAACGCTTCCTTTTAACATTTAACCTAAGTTCTGAAGCATTGTTTAAAAACTAATTAAAGACAGAAAACCAGTCATCCTACTCCAGAAACCCCAGTTCAAGGCCCACTCCAGTCTCTTAACAGTGAGTTAATAGAAATAAAGAGAAACCCAAATAATACGTAAATTAGGAATACAGAAATAAATACTTACCTTATCTTTCTTACATTAAGGAATAGCAGGATCAAGTGCAGATTGTATCTGAGAACGAAAAGGAAAGAGATCTGAGTGAAGACTTCTCATACAACCTAGCAAACAATACATGAGAAGTAGAAGAGAAGTAAGCTTCAGTAAACATTCTGGTAAGATAAGTTATTTATACACCATAGAAAAAACAGTAAGTTAAAAGGCACAGTAAATAAAGGTTTTTACATGTTAATGTTGCAGTTCTGTAAGAAGAAGAAGAAGATGTAGCTGAACAGGCAGAATATTGGAGCAGTCTCTTCTCTGTCCCCAACCCCTTTTCCCCCCTTAGAACTTACCTGCAATGGAATACTAAAAGACCTAGCAGGGTTGGTTCTGAGAAGGGCATTGGGACCTAGCGTCATTCTGCTCCTGTGTGGTTCAGACAGCAATAAGTATTTAGACCCTGACAATTGAACACAACTTCCCTGAACTGCCTATAGATGTGGCCCTCAAGCGAAATTTGGAACCTAGGACTAGGAGACGTCAACCACAGACCTGGTGCTCGAAATCACGGAGGAAAGAGGAGGACCTAGTGCCCACACCCAAGCAAATGTTGGAAGGGCAACAGTCGGCCCTATTGTCTGCACCACTCTCCGTGAAACGAGGATAATTACAGATGATGAATCCTCTACTGGTGACACGGTTCAATTGGAGTCGGACAACAGCCAACCACTCTTCCCATCCATGACACCACAGACTGCAAATGATCTATTGAACTGAAAAATGGTAGCACTAAAATATCATTAGTGCCCAGCTCGCTTCGAGAATTATCTACTTTATCACATCCAGATATGGAGACGAAGGCACTATATTCATGCTGGTGCTTCACAGTTCAAATGTTGCCCGGGACAGAGGTGAGAAGTTTGCAATAGACTACTATATACCCAGCAATCTTCTGATTACCTGAGTTGCCTTTGGGGGAGGGGAGTCGAGTTCCTCCATATGCAGCATCCACCGCGAAGGCCCACATGGACCAGATGCTATATAAGAATGTCCCAGGGGAACCAAGACTTTCTGATCAAAGACACTATTATTTTATTAAAATGCCAGTGCTGGGGTGGGCTGGGCCCTGGGGCAGGTAGACACACTCTTCAAAGGAGAGCTACCTAAGACCATCTGGGAGTTCTCATTGACTGTTAAGCCACTATGACCATATTTGCAGCAGCACGTTTTGCAGCCACTTGGCTAGTTAAAGTTGCACAAAAAGTTTGGTCAAACAAAGTTCCACAGTTGGACCTAGAATTGGGTTGTTTAAAAGTGAAGCTTCCAATTAGAATCAACCAACACAGAGGCATTATCCCAACGACACACAAAGAAAATACACATGGCGACAACCCAACAGTATAATTGCACTACCTGGAATATAAACGGGAATGGGATCACTACACAAAAGACATAGAATTAATGCACAGTTGGCTAGGCGTAAAGCACATATAGTGTTCTTGCAAGAGACCCATTTATCCGCAGCAGAAGCCACTAGACTATAAAGGAAGTGGAGGGGACAGTTATTTGGTACAACCTACTCAGCGTTTGCATGAGGGGCTATGATATGGATAAGGGCAGGGATCCCCTTCATTGCACACGAGAAGCGCATCGACAAAGGGGGTGATATGCTCTGGTTCGTGGCACTCTTGATGGCAGTCCATTAGTGTTGGGGAGCCTATACACTCCTAACGCAGACCAGGAAGCATTTTACACCCAAGTGGGAATGGTGCTCGCAGACTGGACCCTGTTTCCCTGGATATTAGGGGGTGATTTCAATGCAGTTTTAGATACCACATTGGACCGGCCTCACCCCTCACTCCCTGGTGCGGCCTCGATATGCCAAGCTAAATCGTTCTGGTCACAAGGAGGGTCAGTGAGGTATATATGGCATAGCCATAATGAGGGTATGCGGAAATACTCATACTATTCACCCACACACGAGTTACATACTTGGATAGACCATATATTCTGTAGCCCATCGCTCCTAACACAAATTACCCACACAACATACATTGGTAAAACATTATCGGACAACAGTTCTTTTGAGGTCACCATTTCCTGGAGGCATGTCCCTACGCCAGTTCCCACTTGGAGGCTAGACCCTCACCTCCTTGAAGATGGCGCATTCCGAGTCACTATAGCATCTACCAATGACATTTTTTTGACGGAACGGCCTCTTCGACAGGGATAGAATGGGAGGCGTTTAAAGAGGTGGTACGCGGAACCACAATCAGCTCAGTGATGGGTGTTCACCAAAATGTTAGCAGGGAACTAAAGCAGGTGGAAAATACCCTAGGCAGACTGGAACGTGAAGCTGTCCAAAGAGAAGTTGCTACAACAAAGCTTCAAGAACCTTGTATAAAATATGCAGAGCTACTAGAACAATTGTGGGTAATAGACTACCGAGCATACACGCAAAAAGTTCATACGGAAGCAGAAAGAGCAGGCACACTATTAGCACGTTTAATTAGAAATGCCCCCCACCTATACCGATAGTAGAAATAGCTACCCCACAATAGACCCGCATAACCACACAGAGTGAAATAAATTATGCTTTTTACAATCACCACAAAGCGCTGTACACTGTCCCACGGAGAGTGGATTCGCAGGAACTTAAAACCTTCTTGGGCTCAGTTCGCCTACCGCAAATTTCAGCAGAAGCACAGAAGACATTAGCCGCCCCAATCACATCTGCTGAAATACACACAGCAATTAAAGATCTCCCCCCAAAAAAAACACCAGGCATAGATGGTTTACCGGTGGAACTGTGCGCCACTTATTCCCGATTATTGGCCCCTCGACTCAAAAAACTATATCAAGAGGCACTCAAGACTGGATCCTTACCCCCCCTACAGTGCAGGCCCTAATAACTTCACTGCCTAAACCCGGTAGGGACCACACTAATCTCTCTGCATATCACCCGCTTTCTTTATTAAATACAGAATATAAAATACTGAGTAAAATGTATCCAGCCGTCTCCAACCCCTTATGCCAAAACTAATACATATCGACCAGTGCGGATTTATACTGGTGCAGAACACAACCCTCAATATACGTAGACTGTGTAATGTTATGTTTGCCTGCCCTGAAGACATGGTCGGAGTGGGGTGCATATTGCTTGACATCTGTCAAGCTTTTGATACATTGGATTGGGAATATATGCTAACTGCCCTACAAAGATTTGGGATCCCTCCTGAATTTATACAATGGATCCAGATACTATATCATTCCCCTACGGCCCAGGTACGCATTTGGTCTCACATATCGCAAGAATATCAAATATAAAGGGGCGCGAGGCAGGGCTGTCCCCTCTCGCCCATGCTGTTTGTACTTGCACTTGAATCCCTTGCCCATAGATTGCAGGCTGAGTCCATTAACTGGGGAATTACTATTAACCATACACTTCATGCAATATGCCTTTACACAGAGGATATCATTCTTTACTCCATAGACCTACGGGAGAATCTGTACACGGTAGTGCAAATTTTTATTCAGTTTGAATCTATCGCGGGGCTTGCCATTAATTACGAGAAATGATATGCATTCCCCTTTGGGAATGACCTCAACAGGCAAACTATCCCCTTCGGAGATCGAAACATAACAGTTGCCCTTACCACTTTTCGATATCTAGGGATACAAGTTTACAGAAACCCACAGGACCTCATCGAAGGGAATATACAAAAGGCAATAGGCTCCTTGCGTGCCAGGTTACTTTCTGGACGTCCCTTCCCCTCTCGATCGTTGGCCATCTGGCAATTTCTAAAATGGTGATGCCCCCACGGCTCGTTTACTTCTTTATCAATCTGCCAGTGGTGATTCCCAGACCCATTTTTAAGACACTAAACACATTACTGTTTGATTTAAAATAGGGCACAAGATGCAATGTATTAGTCTGGTGAAGCTACAACTCCCATTGGATGCCAGAGGAATGGGGGCGCCAGACTTTTACACCTACTGCTTAGCAGCCCAATTGCAGTGGCTTTCATACTGGCTAGCAGGCCGGAACCTGCATGAAATAGCCTACACGAATCAGATGATTGACCGGGGTGCATTACATACACTGATGTGTCCGGGTGGCACAGTCCCAAAATCGGCACCACTGCTACTCAAGACTACACTCACTTACTGGAAGCAGGCATTAAAATACATGGCACACACTCCTGCCTACGCTCCCAATATACCTCTTCTAGAGATACCAACCACTATGGGGACTCTTACAAAACGCAGACTCTCCCCATGGTTGCAGGCGGGTGTGTCTGAAATAGGGGAATTGTTTAGGGACGGGATGCTATTGACACATACAGACTTTGTGAATGAACAGGGTATCACAGGGGCACTTTTCTTGGTACATGCCAATCTGGTACGCTATATCAAATGACATTGGGCACCTCAGGAGTCGGAACCGGCCACAAACAAACTAATACATCTATTATACCTAAAGGGAACAGGAAGACACTTGATCCGATGGTTCTACCGAGGGATCAGGGCATACCAACCATCCCCCTTAGTATTGGTAGGCCACAATTGGGAAAGAGACATCAATAGATCACTCTCGGATAAGGAATGGAAAACAATACTGGAATACCCTAAACGAGTATCCCGCAACACACGTTTTATATTTATACAATATATGTTAACACAACGCACTTACTTTACACAACACAAATTACATTCCATTTTCCCCAACAGTACGGCAGCCTGTCCCAGATGCACTGAGCAGGATGCAGATTTGATTCACATGATCTGGTCCTGAAACAGCTTGCGCAATTACTGGGGTATAGTCACAGCAACCCTGAGGGAACTTTTGGGTGACATAGGCTGACATTCGGCCGAAACATGTATACTGGGCCTTTATACGCGGTGGAAGGGACAAAAAGCTCAGGCTAAATTTACAGACTTAGCTCTAATTTTAGCAAAGAGATGCATCACTAGGAGGTGGAAATCAACACTCCCCACAGGATTCAGTCATGGAAAGAAGAGGTCGAAGTGTAGGGATTAGGAGAAAGCAGAGCCCTTCGCAGAGAAGAACACTGAGGACTTCGGAAGAGGCCCATAACAATGAGTTGAGACCTATTATTTGAATCCTTTAAAGCATCAGATACATTCAACACCCAAACGTAACGACATTAGGTAGCTCTGAACCACCCTAGGCTAGATAAGGTCTCCTCATGACCCTAACTACCTGAATCCCTTGTATTCTCTTAGCAAACTTAAACACTGACATATTCGCCGGTAGCCTGAATTAGATCAGTCAGGTACCTGTGACCCCAGACCTCCAACCTCACTGTAATTCACACCACAGTCCACCATAGCGAAAACCCAGACCGTGTCGGTCCATTAACATTGTGCTACTAATCTGCACCCGTCAGCAGGAGGGAGGGGTAATCTGTTTCACTGTTGCTTTAATTACTTTCTTTCCTGTCGTGTTTTCTACTTAATTAGCAGCCAGGGCCATAGCACCACTCAAACGTCTGTTGTGTAACACTCAACTATGTACACTGTAGGATGTATTGGGAATGTATCTCACAACATGAGTGAAACATTATCTATTGTGGTTGCTGCTGACATTATCTACACAATACTAATGAGTGCACTTGTAATGATATAATTTGAAATGAGTAATAAAATATGTTTTAAAAACAAATTGTGCTGGAGGGCTCATCTCTTTATGTTTATGCAGACCTTTACTAAGAGAAACACCAGTATGTAGAAGTAGCTTGTATATAGTATGTGTTTTAGGGGAGTACAGTGTTCATGCTAAGCTTTGATCACAGCAAACATTATATGCATAAGACACTCGCTATAGTAATAGATTATGTGTGTAGGTAAGGCTTGGTCACTACAGTCACAATTTCTTTTGGAGGGGATACCTGTTTGTAGACATGGCTCAGTATATGAGAACATGGTATCTATGGTGTGACATACTAGTTTTTGGACTGACCTCTACACACTATCACATTTGCATATAAAAGAGGTTCCATCATCTAACAGAAAATATGTGTTGTACAGGAATAGTCACTTTATTAATGAGTTTTCCATATGATGACAGTAGTATGCAGAAGCTGGTGGTCTGGTATTAGGTGACGTGCACTTAGGGACTTGCCTTTTAATTCACAACTTTGTTTAGGGAAAGAATTGTATGTAGAAATGGCTTCACCTACCAGTATATGGTATGTGTGGTAGGGAACTGGTGTTTTCATGCTCAGCTCTGTTCAGGATGAACGTTGTATGTTAAATAGGTATGTGCTGTTTAACACATAATGTCTGTAGTAGGGGAATATATACTCACTTCCATGCTTTGCTCAGAGGGACAGTGATATGCAGAAGTGTCTAGGCCTGGCATTAAGTGATGTGTGCAGTGTTAAACTGGCCTGTTGATAAGGATCTTTGTTCAGGTAGGGAGAGATGTGTGTGTAGTTGTGGCTTCAGCTGTCACTACATGGTATGTGGGTTAGGAGACTGAATTCTTCATAATCAGGTCTGGTTAGAGAGAAATGTGTATATTAAAGAGGCTCATGCCATTGACCATATAATGTGCTTAGTTGGAGAGTACACACTTGGGGGCCGATTCCGATCTCGGCCGGTAGGGCTCCGAATCGGATTCGGCTTTACCGGATCCGATTCGGAGCCCTATTTCCCGACCGAATCGTACGTGCATCCGGGCGAGCTAGTACAATGCGTGCGCTCGCGAAATCTCCGACCGACTCGTACGCAGGACTTGACCGCTCCGACCGACTCGCACGGGGACGACTCGCACTGCGCTATGGAGACGTTCCCCGGCCGGGTAAGTACAATGCGCATCGCGACCGCTCCGACCGACTCGCGCAGTCCGGCTCCAAGGAGCTGTCGGAACCGCACTTTGGGGGTCCGTGTCGGACCCCCCTGGAAGCGTAGGCGTGCGAGTCGCACACAGGGGGGACCCATGGGTCCCCCCTACACGTGCATGTACGGTGCGACCCGCATCGACGCGAACACGCTGTAGGGGGCGCCTTGTTCGCGTCGTGCCCATTGAGTCAATGGGAGCCCGTGTACGCGTCGTACGACTGGCTCCCATTGACTTCAATGGGAGTCCGACCGAATCGAGTCCGATGGCATACGTGCGCATCGTACTCGTTCGGTCGGACTGCTAGAGTCCGATTCGGTCGGAAATCTCTCCGGGTCCGGCTCGGTCGGAGAGATTTCCGGCCCGAATCGGAATCGGCCCCTAAGTTGTGAGTTTTCTGTAGTGGAACAGCTATATGTAGAAGTGGCTAGTCTTAGTATTAGTTTCTTTTTAAATATTGTTATTGGCATTTTATAGTGTTACATGTCATCTCAATGGTTTACAAAATACAGGAGAAAATGTTCTTCTTACTGCCATTACATTTATCAATATGCTCGCATAGATTAGACCAATCAACATAAACAGTAAATGTCAATACGTGCACCTTATAGGAGCTTTTTCTTACTTTTACCTGGGAAGAATATACAGATTATTTATTTACGCTATGAGTAGTTGCATAGCGATTACTTGGATGCCAACTGTGCATATAATGTCCTCGCTAATACTCTAAGTTTCACAATACTTATGAATGGAAAGAAAACAAAACCCAGAAGAAACGGGTTGGGCTGTTTGTATATGAATCTGCCATTTAGTGTTTAGTCTCCACTGTGTCAATGTCTAGGCCTGGGCGTTTCTACATGGTCGGGCATGTGCCTACCAACTGGAGTTCAATAGGCATGTGATCCCTCCGTCGACTTTGGGGGTGGTCAGTGTCGTTTGGTAACAGTTTTTGCTTAATATGTGTTGACTGGTTACCTCTTGACCTCTCTGCCTCTGGTCTAACGTCTGTATGGTGAACCCCTGTTCAGGGACCTAAGAATTTCCCCTTAGTTCGGGGTCACCTCTTCCGTCTGTCCTCTAACTGTAGTGGCTCGTTCATCGTCCGACCCATTGACACTGTTTGTGGAGTCCTCCTCCCTGCCTATTTCCGGGTGAATCCATGTTATCAATACTTCCGTCAATAATTCTGCAATGGGTCTGATCCGTACCCCCCTAGCTTCTTCTCTGGTCAATGCACTTTCTGCAGCTTTCGCCCATCTTGTGACATCTTCTCTCCTGGTCTGTATTCCCAGGCTCTTGGCTGATTTCCAGGCCATGGCTATACACATCTTAAATAGGGCCAGCGCAAGGTCTATGAACCTTGTACCAACTTTGCGAGAGGTCGGTCTTGGGAACAACCCCAAAATACACCCCTCCAGTGTACAGGTGAGGGACCGACCAAGGGCCATCTTCAGGACTTCAACTACCCCTTCCCAGTAGGGTCTCAGGATAAAGCAGTGCCATACCATGTGTATGAAGTCTGCATCTAGTTGGCCGCATCTGGAGTATGGGCGTGGTTCGTCACCATACACCACCTGGAGTCTGTGTGGTGTCATGTATGCCATATGTATATTATTAAATTGAATATATTTTAATCTGGTATTTCTAGAGCTCTTTTGTGTGTAGGTTAGGATTCTCTTCCATTCTATGTCTGTTAGTTCCCGTTCTAGGATCTTATCCCACTTGGCACGTAGGGCCAACAGTGGAAGGCGTACCATTGTCGCAAGGATTTATATATCCATGTTACCGGATGTCTAGTCGATCCTAATGTAATCAATAGCTGCAGGACCTCGTGCGTGGTGGGTATCTACCTGTCTCCTGCCCACAGATCTCGGAACGTTCATAGTAGTGCCTTATATGTAAGGAATTGCCCTGGCAGCAATCCATACTGTTCCTTTAGATCTTCCATTGTCAACAGAGCCCCCTGGTGGTAGCAGCCGCCTACCTTAGTAAGTCCTACATCTGTCCAAAGCCTCAACTGCCCCACTGTAAAATGTGTAATGGGTTCCCCGTGAGGGAGGCCAACCAGTGGCAGTGCAGGCGTATACAGGCTTGTATCTGTTGTCTTGAAGGTGCATTTGCACCAGCATTTTAGTGCTACAGAAAGTAGCACTCCTGGGTTTTGGGGGCCCCTCCGAGGAACAAGTAATCCAGCTATTAGAGTCTATGCTCCTATTGTGCGTCCAGCCACTTCCAATCCCCCCCATCTGCCCCTCCAATCCATCTCGTGAGCCATTAAAGCTGTGATGCCAGAAAATATAACTCAAAATCCGGAACTCCTAGCCCTCCCTCATCCAGGGAACGTCTAAGTATGACCAGCGACACTCTTTTATGGCCGCCATCCCAGATTAGGTCTCTCACTAGGGCATCTAGATGTTTAAACCATGTGAGTGGCATTCCCACTGGGACCATTTTGGTCAGTGTTACTCTGGCCATTACTGGTAATTTGAGGGACCTCCAAAAGGTGACACAGGCCGTCAGAGAGCGTAGAGCCTTCCCCAAATTAGCTTTGTGGAGGTCCTCCAGCTGATGGAAGAGCTGTATCGCCAGGTATTTGAAGGAGGTGGGGGACCACGTCAAGCCTGAGGGGAAATCTGGTGGCCTTGCCTCTCCGGGAGTAATGGGGAAGACATAATATAAGTTTTAGATTTGTTAACGCGTAAGCCCGACACTGTCCCAAAGGCCTTTAAGCATGCCATGGCATGCTTAATGCCCCTAGTCCCATTCTGTAGATAAATAAGTATATCAAGCGCATAGAGGGAAATAATATGCTCATGCCCACCCACCTGTATACAATTGCCCCTGCATTCCAGTCTAATCAACTCTGCCAAGGGTTCAATAGCCAGCGCGAGCAGCAACGGAGGGAGCGGACATCCCTGTCTCGTGCCTCTGCAGACCGCATATTGCGGGGAAAGCATATTGCTTGTTTTGCCAGAGCTGTCGGGGCTGTGTACAACAGCCTAACCCATTTAACCCAGTCCTGTCACAGCCCCATCTTCAACATGACTTCAAAAAGATAATCCCATCGGAGCGTGTCAAAAGCCTTCTCAAGGTCAACCAACATCAGCAATGCATTCATGTTCTCAAGAGCCTCGGGATGGTGCATTACATGGTAAAGTCTTCTAAGATTCTGAGAGGTGTTACATGTGGGAATAAAGCCACTCTGGTCCTTGTGTATGAGGTACCACATATGAGGGAGCAGATGAAGTGCCAGGACCTTACTGAGGATTTTGAAATCCATGTTCATTATTGAAAGAGGGCGGAACTCAGTGACCTTCGCTTCTTGTGTCTTGATCGTAGGGAGCGGGATAACCACAGCATCTTTGGTAGATGCCGGAAGCCGACCCAGTTTCCAAGCTTCTGCGTACATTTTCACTAATTGTGTGGTTAACGTCCCAGCATAGGTTGTGTAAAACTCAGCTGGGAGGCTGTCTGTACCCGGTGTCTTACCCCATGTCATATCTTTAATCGCCTTCCTTACCTCCTGTTCTGTTATTGGTTTCCCCAGACCTTCGCGATCACCTTCTGTGAGTGAGGTCAGTGTCAAAGTGGACAGAAAAGTCAGTTGTGTGCCATGTGGGAGTGTTGTAGGGGCAGCGTACAATTGTGAATAGTAGTCATAAAACTCTTCATTAATAGCCGTCAGGGAGTATAGTGACCTACTGTCTTCCTGTTTCATGTGAGTGATAGGGCATAGTTGTCTTGCCTTGCCTTCTTCCTCATGTGTTTTTGCAATATATTGCTTGTAGTCATGGATACATAGTCCTTCCAATGTGGATTTGTACCTTTCCCTTGTCTCTCAAATCTCCTCCACTACGCTCTCCCGAATGACCTGGGTCTTGCCTAATATTTGTAATTTGTCCTCAATGTTTCGAAGCTCCCTGCCTAATCCCCTCCAAGCGCCCACCGTCATTCCAATACAATGACCCCTTGTCACCACCTTAAAGGCCTTCCATCCCACCTGCCCTGCAGTTGCTGTACCCAGATTCTATGTAAAATAGTCAGAAATCGTCTCTGCTAGAGCATTACGATAGTGTGCGTCTTCCAGGGAGGTGGGACTGAGCCGCCACACTGGGGCGAGTTGGCGTTCCCCCACCAGCCTGAACCCCGGGAGCACCGGACTGTGATCAGACAGGGTATGCCCTAGATATTCTGAATGCGTGGTATATTGAGTGAACCTCTGAGAGCACACAAATCTGTCTATCCGGGTATGTAGACTGAATGTGGGAGAAATACAAAAACACTTGTTCTTCTGCGTGTTGTGCCCGCCAAACGCCTGCCAGTTTCAAGTGTTCGAGCCACTTCCTCAACCCTCTAGCTAGTTTGCTTGTTTCTGTACCCGATAGCGGGTGTGTGGAGCAGTCTAATGTCACATCTAAGACACAGTTAAAATCACACCCAATCAACAGGCTATCAGCCGTAAGATTGACCAAGTGCGTGGAGAGGGAATTAAAGGATGAGGTTTGATCTTGATATGGTGCGTATAGACATCCCAGCATAATTTCCCTCCCAGCTAGTAGTCGTTCCACCAAGACAAATCTACCTTCTTTGTCTAATACTGAGAATGTGTGTTCAAATGGGACTCCCGCCCTCACCCATATCAAGGCCCTTCTAGTATAGGCCGAATATGAAGTGGCATAGAGTTGGCCCCTCCACCTATGTTTCAGCCTATCTATCTCAACTCCCACTAGCATAGCGATCTGTACTCCTCGTCTACAAAGGTAGCTATGCACATTATGCCTCTTATTGGCAGAGCCCAGTCCTCTGATGTTCCAATACATAAGTGTCAGTACCTTCCGGTGGTCAGCCCTGATCTGTCACAATAATGTAGTGTAGCCAGTGTCGTCCCAGGACCACCCCATGCCTCCTGTTCCCACAACATAGCACCCAGTCCTTCCAGCAACACAGTTAAAAACAGAGTGAGAAAAACATTGGCAGATGTGATAATAAAATGCAAATGATTGCAGCCTCCAACCCTAAACTCCCCAACCCAAAGGGCAGCATAGCAACGACCAGCCATCCAAACTTAACATTTGAACTAATTCCTAAGTAAGTGCATTTCTCAGATAGCCTATAAGAGCTGCTATGTGGGGTGTGATCCAAGTGAAACTAATGAGCCCCTTGTGCTGGCGGCCCAGCTCACGGTGATCAATACAATTTTCTGTCTAGCGAACATTGAAGCCTACAGAGAGTAAGCTGAGGGCGGTTGGCCTACCGGATGCCCAAGGTGTACACATATGTAGCGTGCCCTGCCCTGACTCCCCCATCCAGTCCGGTCACCCAGGTCTATGTGTTAAAGGATATCACATGAGGTCATCTGCTGTCAGCGGCGTGATGTCAGGGAGACCATCGTCATCTCCCTGCGATGACATGGAATCCAAGTGTGTCGACTTCCTTTCAGATGCAGAGTCCATCTCTGGTGACCGCCTGTGGTCTTGCACGATGTCGGCAACCGCCTGCAGTGCACCCGCCCGTTCTATTTCCGTTTGTGATGGTGATGGGCCAACCCCGCGGCCATCCCTCAATGCAGATTGGGGAGCCTTCTTGCTCTCCTCTTAGGCACCTGTGACCGTTTATGCGTGGGGGGGCAGATTTTTCCCTGCCCTGTAAGTCTCCAACCAATTCCATGCTGCTTCCGGGTCGTTACAAAAGTGGGTGGCGTTGCCAAGGACTATTTGCAGTTTCGATGGAAATAACAGGGAGTATTTAATGTCATTTTCTCGGAGGGCCATTTAACCTCTAGGAATTAGGCCCTGCTAGTTTGTACTGCTGCTGCGAAGTCTGGGAATATGAAGACCTTTTCGTTTTCTATTGTGTAAGGTCCATCCAAGTGCGCTCTCCGCAGAATAATGTCTCTGTCCCGATAATGTGATAGCCGAGCCACAACTGGTCTAGGAGGCCGGCCCGGAGGCGGAGGTCTCGCTGGTACTCAGTGTGAGTGCTCTAGAGCGAAGAAAGGGGTTAGCATGCCAGCAGCCACCTCCATTCACAGCCAAGTCTCCAGGTAGTCCACCATGTCCCCGTTTTCGATTTTTTTCTGGGAGGCCCACCACCCTGTTAATCCGCCTGTTGCAGCCGTCGCTCTAGAACCTGCACCCTGCTTTGCAGCACAATCATTTGGTTGGCAAGCCCAGAGCATTTGGGTTTAAGATCCTCAACAGAGGCCTCCACTACCTTGACCCTGTCCGCCAATTTGTGGTGTTCTGTTTGGAGGAGGCCCAATCCCAACGACACTGCTTCTATATCTTGTTGCAGGGTGATTTTTGTGTCCTCAATAGGAGTCAGGATCCTATCCAGTTGGAGGCTTATGGGTTTACCGGTTTGCGCCACTGCCTCCCTGTCAGTCTCTGCCTCTCGGGAGGGGCCACCCGTGTCAGCTGGGGCACCAGCTGATTTAAGTCATGTCTTTCCCATCTGAGCCATGACGGGCAGGTTGGGTGCATCTATATAAGATACCTCTGTGGGAGGTTCACACCTCAGAGACCACAGGCTTCCCAGGTTGTTACAGCTGACAGGGGGGCCTCGCCGTGCCAATTAGTTGATATCTCAGACTCGCAACCCCTCCATCATATCCTATTATGGATCACATAGGGACTCCATGCCCAGTGATTGCTGTAGTTGATAGTCTATCCTGAGCGGTGGTTACAGGTGTCAAGCCCCTCCAAATTGTAGTGGTATCAAAGTGTTGTGCCCCCCTCTGTAGGTCGGGGGGGTCAGAAGTGCACGTAAAGGGGGAGGGTGCCGCTACTATATTACCCCAGGCGAGTGGGTCTTGTGTCCCTTCTTTCTGCCCTAGGTCCTCCCAGAGGGTCAACCCGTCAACTGTTCCTCCTCGCAGACTCACTGCCGCTCTAGGGGTTCTCCTTGGGGTGTGATTCACCCTGAAGAGTCTTGTGCCAGCTAAAAGTACTGTCGCTTTCGTCTGGCATGATCCAGTGCCCTGATGCAGGGAATCACGCCTTGCTCACCTTCACCCTAGTCTTTTTGGCCTTCGTAGTGGCTGCTCCCGGTCACCAGCACTGCCTCCGGGCAGTGCCCTCCTCTCTGGAGAATAGGCCCCTTTGCGGCGAGCAGGCAAGTCACGGCTTCCTATGGGCTCAGAACCGGCCTCCCGCCCTGCCGTCTTCTGTGCAGCTCCTCCCCTGGGGCCTCGCTACTACGGCAGTACCAGTTGGGGGGGTGCTGCAGGGGACAGCCGCATCACATCTCCTGTCAGGTCTGCTCTCTGGTCCCCGGGCTGCTGATGCCGCTTCCTCTGCCGCCTTTCCGGGTGCGCTCCTCTAGGCCCTCCAAGGCAGCCCCCCCAGTCAGGAGTTTCCTCTCAGAGTGTCTGCAGCCGACACCAATGCTCACCACAGCTCGTCGGGCGGACTTCACGCCCATCCGACCCCACAGGTAGGCACCGCAGGGGTGGGCAGCACGGACCGGTGTCAGAAGTGTATCGATATCGCTAGATATCAGGATAAATGGTGGGCCTCGCTCTGAGCTAACCTAGAACGCCTCCGATGCGATCGCCATCTTGGCCACGCCCTGCTAGTCTTAGTATTTGTTGATGTATGTATTGAAGGACCAGCCTTTTGATGCATAGCTTTGTTTAGATGGTCAGATGTGTGTATGAGTGCCTTCACCTATCAGTACATGTTATGTGTGGTAGGGCACTGGACTCTTCCATGCTGAGGTTAGCTGATGGAAAAACTTGTATATTAAAGAGGCTCAGCAGTTTTGTTACAACCAATGTGTTTAGTAGGGCACTAGCCACTTAGTTCTGAGCTTTGCTTAGGGGGACAGTTGTATGCAGAAGTGACAAGGCCTGGTATATGGTCATGTGTACAGTGGTGGAGTGGCATTTTGATGCAGAGCTTTGTTTAGGTGGGGACAGATCTTTGTGTAGAAGTGGCTTCACCTACCAGGACAATGTATGTGTGTTAGGGGACTGGCGTTTTCATCCTCCGCTCTCGTCAGAGAGCAATGTATATGTTATAGAGGCCCATGCCATTTGACACATAATGTGTATTGGAGAGTACACACTTGGTTCTAAGTTTTCCATAGAAGGACACCTATATGTAGAAGTAGGTAGGCTTAGTATTAGGTGATGTGTGTATTGAGGGACTTGTCTTTTGATGCAAAGCTTTGTTTAGGCAGTCAGGTGTGTGTACACGCTCCTTCACCTACCAGTACATATTATGTGTGGTAGAGGCCTGGACTCTTCATACTGAGGTTTAGTCACAGAGGAGCTTGTATATTAAAGAGGCTCAGGTCTTTAAGCACCTAAAGTGTGCACTAGAGGGCTGGAAACATGGGCCATATTTATCAAGAGGTTGCGTCACTTTAGCACCACGCAACATGTTGCAGAAGTGACGCAACCCTTAGGATGCAATTTATCAAGCCACGCAAGGCTCCCTTGTGTGGTCCTGAGTGCGTTGATAAATCCAGAGTAAAGCAATGCACCGCAAATTGCTGCATAGCATTACTCTGCCCCGGGGAGGTGTTCCATGGGTGGTGAGTGGGAGTTCCCACGCAACACTCATGAATTTCTCCGCATTCACAGATTTACCATTACTGGTAGATCTGGAAATGCAGCAAAATGCTATGCCTTACCAGGGGAGGCGTAAGGAAGAGAACTATCTGTATTTCTCCTTGTGTTTTCCTCTTTCTATGTGTGCTGCTGTCATGTAGTTCCCACTAATCAGTTGGATCTGCGCATTTGGGGATAGCATAAACCTTGGGTGAGGTGCCTAGACTGAATCCATGCCCCTCCGTAGTATATGTTGGCCTAGAGACCAGATAGCTCACAGTGCCACCATAAGCCCCCTAACCTAAACAGGGATCGAACGATTTCTGGCAACCACCAACATGACAACAGTGACCCCTCAGGGATCGTGGTAACAGATCTAGAACTCTTTTGCTCAGTCACTCGTGCACTCTTGTTCTCAGAAAAGTATACAGAGAATACACAATGGGACATTCTTCAATATATTTATTGAACCAACATTATTCTTGTATAGAGCACATTTGCTGGGATGATCAATAGGCAAAAGCATATGAAAGCGATTACAAGCACCAAAATAGTAAATAGCAGGTATAGTTGTTCCAGGTGCTAAGAACTCTATATATATGCAGGCATATAAAACAATATAATAATCAGGCATACCCCTGTTATGTAATCCCTACCCTATGTTTGTCTAGGGTGTGTGTGTGTGTGTGTGCGCCTGTGTGTCTAGGGTGTGTGTGTGTGTGTGTGCGTGTGCGTGCGTGCGTGTGTGTGTGTGTATAGACAAGAATCCTCCCTCTGGATTATCCAACCCCATTACCTGGACAGACAGAATGTAGGACCCTGTCTTGGTTAGGAACTGGACGCTCCTCACGGAGATGTTAGGCAGCTGCTTGGCGAAGCATCAGCATGCAGGGACCTCTCAATGTCAGCAGAAGTGTCTCCTCTGGCTAACCCCCTGAAATGTTTATTTATTTATAATAAAAAGCATCCTTGCAATGTATATACAAATTCGCATTGTTATGGGTTTGCAGATAGCCCTGTCGCCCCGTGGATGAAGATAGAACTGCATTGTACAGCGTGTACAAAGGCCTTGTATTCAGTGTTTGAGGCATCATGATCATTTGCACAAAGTGAAATGTGTAAGCAGAACAGTTTGAGAGAAACTAATCCAACACTGTCACACACGAACATATGTGCAAAAGATAATTGTAAAATGTTATTGTGCAGAAAGAGGGCAATGTAAGAAAATATGCAGCATTGCTACATGGGCCTACCTCAGGCACATAACACTGCATTCTGCAGCACACATAGAAATAAAAAAATGCATCAAGGGATTGTTTTTGTGGAGGAAGGTGTCCCTTCATGCAGAAAAACAATCCAGTATATAACGCAGGCACCCATGTACCATAGGCAGTACATTGTGTGCCTGCGCTGGGAAAAGGCAGGAATGCACCTTATGATGCTAAATTTGGTACATTTCTGTCCTTTCCCTGTTACATAGCGCAGCAAGGTGGTTGCTGCACTGCATGACCTTTTCATAAATATGTCCCTTAGTTCTGAGATTTGCTTTGGGGGACAGTTGTATGCCAAAGTGGTTGGGCCTGGAAATTAAGTGATATGTGCAGTGGGGGACTGGCCTGTTGTTGCAGACCTTTGTTTAGGGAGGGGGACAGCTGTGTGTAGAAGTGGCTTCTCTTGCCACTACATGGCACGTGTGTTAGGGACTGGACTCATCATGCTCAGGGCTGGTCAGAGATAAATGTGTATATTAAAGAGGCTCTTGCCATTGAACATATAATGTATCTAGTTGGAGAGTACACACTTAGTTCTGAGTTTTTTTTGTAGGGGGACAACTATATGTAAAAGTGGCTAGGCTTAGTATTAGGAGATGTGTGTATTGAAGGACTGGTCTTTTGATGCAAAGATTTCTTTAGGCAGTCAGCTGTGTGTACTAGTACCTTCACCTACCATGTTATATGTGGTCTGTGGTAGAGGACTGGACTCTTCATGCTGAGGTTTGACCACTGAGAAACATATTTATTAAAGAGGCTCGGACATTTTAACAGCTAATGTGTCTAGTAGGGGCATAGGCACTTAGTTCTGAGCTTTGCTTAGGGGGACAGTTGTATACAGAAGTGACAGGTCCTGATATTAAGTGATATGTACAGTGGTGGAGCACCTTTTGATGCAGAGCTTTGTTTATGTAGGGACAGAGCTGTGTTAAGAAGTGGCTTCACCTACCAGTACATGGTATGTGTGTTAGGGGGCTGGAGTTTTCTTCCTCAGCTCTCATCAGAGAGAAATGTGTATATTAAAGAGGCTCATTTCATTTAACACATAATGTGTGCAGTTGGAAAGAACACACTTGGTTCAGGGTTTTCAAAAGCGGGACACCTATATGTAGAAGTGGTTAGGCCTAGTATTAGGTGATGAGTGTATTGAGGGACTAGCCTTTTGATGAAAAGCTTTCTTGAGGCAGTCAGCTGTGTGCATGAGTCCCTTCACCTACCAGTGAATATTATGTGTGGTAGGGGCCTAGACTCTTCATGCTGAGGTTTGGTCAAAGAGAAACTTGTATATTAAAGAGGCTAGGGCCTTTAAACACCTAAAGTGTGTACCAGAGAGCTAGACACTTAGTTCTGAGCTTTGCTTAGAGGGACAATTGTATGCAGAAGTGGTTAGGCTTGGAATTAGTAGATGTGTGCAGTGGGGGGCTGGCCTGTTGATGCATATCATTGTTTAAGTGGGGGAGAGCTGTGGGTAGAAGTGCCTACTCCTGCCGCTTCATGGTATGTTTGTTAGGGAACTAAACTCTTCATTCTCAGGTCTAGTCCGAGAGAAATGAATATATTAAAGAGGCTCTTGCCATTGAACATATAATGTGTTTAGTTGGACAGGCTTGGTTCTGAGTTTTCCTTAGGGGGACAGTTATAGGTCAAAGTGGCTAGGCTTAGTATTAGGTGATTTGTGTATTGAGGGACTGACCTTTTGATGCAAAGCTTTCTTCAGGCAGTCAGGTGTGAGTATGAATTCCTTCACCTACCAGTACATAGTATGTGTGGTAGGGGCCTGGACTGTTCATGCTGAGGTTTGCTCGCAGAGAAACTTGGATATTAAAGAGGCTCTGACGTTTTAACACCTAATGTGTCTAGTAGGGGACTAGACACTTAGGGTCTCATTTACGAGTTTTTGGAGCCGGGCAGCGCAGAAAGTCACTTTGCTGTGCTGCCTTGCGTCAAAAGGTAAGGACAGGAATGCACCGTATTTATGCTATACAACACATTCCTGTCCTTTCAGCCAGCACCAGTGTGCCCGTTGGTACCTAGCGCCAACGCAGGCCCCCTTGCACTATGGTTCAAGGGTGTCTGCATTGTTGGCAGGATTGTTTTTGTGCAGGAAGGGGCACCTTCTTGCACAAAACCAATCCATGGATGTAAAAAGGAGGAGAAATGAAAACATTTCTCCTTGTTACGTCTGCTCTAGGGAGGCATAAGGTTTTGTGCTGCCCCAGGTTTACTTGATTTTTTAAAATCTGGGGCAGCGTCAAAATCCATGGGTGTTGCATGAGAACACCCACTGCAATGCCCATGGAACACCTCCTTGATGCAGAATAAGACAATGCAGCATTGTATGCTGCCTTGCCTTACTCCATATCTATAAGGCCATGCAAAGCCACGCAGGGTGACTTTGTGTCACCTCATAGATATGATCGAGTGGCCTGCTCCATGGAGCATCAAAAAAAGTGATGCTCCAACTGTGCTGGCCCCTTGTAAATAAGCCCCTTAGTTCTGGGCTTTGCTTATGGGCTTTGCTTAGTGGGACAGCTGTATGCAGAAGTGAAGGGCCTGGTATTAGGTGTTGGGTTTTCAAAACCATCTACACCTGTCTTATAGAGCCTGTTCAGAGCTTGAATTCTTGCTAAGCGATACAGTTCTCCATAAAAATGAATCCCACCTGCTGTTTGCTGGCGTTCGTGTCTATAGGCCCCCCGGACCCAGGTACTCTTTTCTATTATAATTTGCACACTTTATTAGAACCCTTTTTAGGTAAACACAATATTACCTTTATGGGTGACTGTAACTTCCATTTGGAAGACAAGTGCAGAGATTCCAGAGTGTAGGGGCTTGATTATATGCAATGGATTTTCACAACTGGTCTATGACCTCACACATACACAGCTGGCCACACATTGGATGGTATTTTCCCCAACGATGCTCGTCTTAAGGTTTTTGAGACATTGCCATTAATATGGTTAGACCACTACGCCATAGCCTTCCTGCTTGTTGAGCATCATACCCAAGAGAATTATAACGTCCATTGCAACAAAATTCTTAAAAGAAATTGGAAAGGGCTTTTGGAAGAAACCTTATCTCAGGCCAGTGGCGTAGCTAGGCACTCTGCCGCCGGTGGCGGTCCCTGCCTTTTGCCGCCGCCGCCGAGCGCCTAAGAGAGAGAGAGAAGGGGGGGGGGGGGGGGGGGTGCTGGCGATAAATTTACCTGCCGCCCCGAAATCTCGTGCCGCCCGGGGCGTACCGCCCCCTCCGCCCCCCCCTTGCTACGCCAGTGTCTCAGGCCCTGAATAAATGCAGTTGGACTAACCATAAGGAGGTCGATTTAGCTGCTTTTGAGTTCTCCTCTTGGCTCACCTTAGCCATTGACATTGTCGCTCCTATTAAGGAAACCTACATGCGGATAAAGTTGCCAACCTCCCTGTGGTTCTCAGAGAAGCTCAAACTGTTAAGACAGGCCTGCTAGAATCAAGAACGGGTCTGGCAAAAAAGCTCTGACTCACAGGAAAAAGATCTCTTTAAGACTCATGAGAGATCACAAAATGGCCATCAAAGAAGAGAAATCTCATTTCTGTACCAACAAACTTGAGTCAGCTAATTCCTCAAGAGAGCCCTTTAAATTGTTCAGTCTGCTATCCATGCCCACTATGCCCTCCAGTACATAAGGAACCCAGGAGTTCTGCAACTGTTCGGTGAGCTTCTTCCAAACCAAAATCTTGAACATATATAAGGGTCTTGACTTCCTTAATGCATACTCCTTCATCTCTACCCATGAGAGATCTCAGGCGGAATATAACCTAGCAGAGTCCACTGAATCTATGGATAGAGATCGGGACTCTCTAGCTTTTCCTACCTGACACCTGAGGAAACAGAGCTTCATCTCTTCTGCATGAATTCAGCCTCTCCCTTTGAACCATGCATCCCCATGATCTTGCAGTTTGTAGTTAAGATAATTGCACCTCATCTTACAGAAACCATTAATAAAGCTATCAGCTCGGGGTGCTATCGACAGCTATGGAAAAGAGCTGCTGTTAAGCCACTTCTAAAAACCTAACTAGGACCCTCCAGGTTTAAAAAATGACAGGCCCATTTCTCTGCTGCCTACCCCGGCTTAAATCCTAAAAAAGCACCTGAACTCACACATAACGGTATATCTGGAACAACAGGAACTGTTAGATGCCTCACAATTTGATTTCAGAATTAACCATGGGACAGAAACTGCTTTGGTCTCAGCTGTTGATAACTAGAGTACCATGGTTGATGCTGAGCAGGCTGCGGCACTGATCCTTCTGGATCTGTCTGCAGCCTTCGATTCCCATCCCTCCAGCCCTGCTGGCCGGCAGGCTGCAGAGTCTGGGGCTTACTGTCTCAGCATTACAATGCTTAACTTCCTTTCTTAAGGATAGGTCACAGACGATACTTGTGAACAAATTCAGCACTGAGTCATGTGGGGTTCCTTAGAGTACCTCCCTAAGTCTGACTCTTTTCAATCCATATGTCTCCCCACTAGCTAAGCGGAAACGGCCCTTTGGACTACAGGCCATATCGTATACCGACGACACGCAAACAAAAGTGTCTATTAACATGAATACGGAGGCAATTACTGCCAACTTTAAAAAATGCATGTAGGCAGTAGCCACTTGGATGGATAACAACTACTTTAGACTCAATGGAGACAAGAGGGAGGTCCTGATCTTTGGTAACCAACCATCCAATTGAAACAACTGCTGGTGGCCGGACATATTAGGGGCACTGCCTACTCCAACAGACTCTGCTAAAATTCTGGGACTGTTGAGTAGCTCTAGTTTTAATCTCTTCCAGGCTAGACTATTGCAATGCACTTTATCTTGAGATCAATAAATCGGCAATAGCCAAGCAACAGCTTGTACAGAGTGTGGCTGCAAGACTGATACTTGAAATCCCTAAATATCGATTAGTCTCGGCAGGCATCTCCAAATTGCATTGGCTACCAGTGAACAAATGCTCCAACAGTACACCCCTCAAGACAGCTCCGATCTGCTAATGACAGAGCCCAGTCCCTAATACACATGCCATGTAGTGGCAAGAGAAGCCACTTCTACACACAGCTGTCCCCCTCCCTAAACAAAGGTCTTCATCAACAGGTCAGTCCCCCACTGCACATATCACTTAATTCCAGTCAAATTCAGAAGTCCAGGTGGGGAGGCAGAGCCTTCTCTGCGGCTGCAGCAAAAGTATGGAATTCCCTTCCCCGCTCGATGAGTAACCTGCAGGCCCATGATGCTTTTCAAAAAAACCTTGAAGACCTGGATTTTCACCCTTTAATCAATCGGCAGCTTGTTTCCTTTTCAGAGCTCAGAACTCTTCCTTCTTATGAGCCTATTTTCCTTACAGAGCTCTCCCTCTTTAGCGCCTTGACGCCTTGGGGTATTTGTTGCGCTCTTGTAAATGTAGTCATTACATTTCATTTCATGTACAGTGGTACAGTGGCCTTTTGATGCAGCACTTTGTTTAGGCAGGGACAGAGCTGTGTGTAGAAGTGGCTTGACCTACCAGTACATGGTATGAAGGTTTGTTTAGGCAGTCAGCTGTGTGTATGAGTCTCTTCACCTGCCAGTACATATTATGTGTGGTAGGAGCCTGGACTCTTCATACTGAGGTTTGATCACAGAGTAACTTTTACATTACAGAGGCTCGGGCCTTTAAAAAACTAACGTGTGTACTAGAAGGGCAGACACTTAGGGCCTGATCTAGATCTTGGTTGGACTACCGTAATCCCTTTAAGGCAGAGTTTACAAGTATTCGGCCAAGCTGACGGTATCCCACCCGCCGTATTTAGATGTGGGCTGGCTGAACCGCCGTGCCCATCAACAGACTGTTTCTCGTTGCCTAAGCGGCGCACCTTCCTCGATGCAGCAGACTCCTCTGCTGGCTAAGAGTACTCCGTTGGGATCAAGCCGGTGGGTTTGCGCCGAGCCTATTTAGATTTCCCCATTGTGCTGGTGTTGTCCTAGCAGGGGTTTGATGGCGGAGTGAGTCCCTGGTGGAGTGGAAACTGGTAAGTACTACTTATTAATGTGTCAATACACATATATGTTGTCTTTGCTTCAAAAATATAAGGTAATGTGTTATGCCCCTTATTTTACATATTGCATTGCACACAAACGACACACTATTGAATGCAAACCCACAGATACCACAATCACAACACCCACAACAACATAAAATGTCAATACAGGTGTGTTCATTTTACCTTCATAAGTTGTCAAATGAACACTAATGCTTTACACATAATAAAAAAAGTGCATGTAAGAGCGATGTAAAAATACACGATTCATACTAAAACAAGTGTAAAAGAAGCTTTCCTTACATCCTGGTGACAACAGAGTTGATTAGCGTCGTGGTCAAGTAGAAGCAGCAAAGGAAGGACCTGGACAATTGTTGTTCAAGATGGAAATGGAAGTGGGAAACAGAAAAAAGGTATGTTTCTCCCTCATTTCCTTCAATTCCGCCAACTCAAAGTAGGAGGCATTCCTGCCACAGTTTCCTCAACAAAAAGGCACATTGTGATTGGCCGGCGGTAATCTTGGCTGGACTCCCGTAGACAGCCATTTTTGCCTATGACGCCGTCGACACGGGAGAAAACCAGCAAACGGCAGCACTCGGACGGTCTATCGTGCATAGACCCGCCAACATCTAAACAGAGTGGGTGGACAGCCAAGTAGGAAAAAGTGACATAGGGACCTGATCCGCCAAGATCTAAATCAGGCCCTTAGTTTCTGAGCTTTGCTTAGGGGGACAGTTATGAGCAGATGTGATTAGGCTTGGAATTAGGTGGTTTGTGCAGCAGGGGACTAGCCTGTTGATGCAGAGCTTTGTTTAGGTAGGGAGAGAGCAAAGTGTAGAAGTGGCTTCTCTTGCCACTACATCATATGTGTGTTAGGGGACTGGACTCTTAATTCTCAGGCCAGATTAGAGAGAAATGTGTATATTAAAGAGGCTCTTGCCATTGAAATGACATAATGTGTCTAGTTGAGAGTACCCACTTGGTTCTCAGTTTTCTGTAGGGGGACACCTATATGAAGAAGAAGTTAGGCCTAGTATTAGCTGATGTATGTATTCAGAGACTGACCTTTTGATGCAAAGCTTTGTTTAGGCAGTCAGCTATGTGTAAAATTGCCTTCACCTACCAACTAGGCATGGTAGTAGTAGAAGTGTCAAGCTGGGGACTTGTCTTTTGATGCAGAGCTTTGTTTTACGTGAGGCTTGTGTGTGCAAGTGGTTTTGATCCAGCGGTGAACCAACAACAAATACTCCACTACCATATACTCACCTGGGCCCATCAAACAACACACCTGGGTAAAACCGCTGAAAATAGTTAAAGTTTTATATTATATACTTCACAATATTCAGGATTAGTTATTTACTCTTTCCTAACTAACCTTTCACTAATCAAAAAGTTCTTTCCTCTGGTCGATGGACCATTAGTTGAACTAGTTGATGGTGATAATTAACATAACCCTTAACTATTCTTTATTTTGTAGAAAAATGATCACAGACTCAAGAAGTTTTAAAAATCTTTATCTAAATTAATATACATGTGAACTTTTTCAAAACTACAGTGCAGTCACCCTCATTCTTAGGAGAGAAATTCAATTGATTAAACATCAAAACATACACTTCGGACTCATGCAATAATTAATGCTCAGAAAGGGAGAGGACAGAGAGAAAAGAACATTTGCAAATAACGAGAAATTATAATTACCAAGAATGGCGTGAAAGACCAAACCCCTTGGCCAAAGGGCTGATAAGGGTCCCCAGGATAGGTCAGGAGACAAAGACTTCAGGACAGGGTTCAGGGCAGGATAGTTTACCTCTCTAGTATACCGACGATTGCGCCGCACCCCTCTCTGACACTCTCTTCCTCCTCGTGATTCTTCCGCGATCTTCTGATCTAACCCAATTAAGTTAGGATAGAAAGTTCTTCTTCAAAGTCTGCATTCGATTCTTCATCGGCATCTCATAGCATCTCTCCCAGCATCCCCGACTCACAGCATCCGACGGACAGCATCTCGACCCCAACTTCCTCTCTAACTAACTAAAGCTACCTTAATTATACCTTCATTTCTTCATGTTCCACCCACTAAAGTTTCAATATCGTAAATATACGGAATCTCATTGGTCAGGCAAGGGGGGATGATCATCACACCATGCTTACATATCACTCTATTCTGTTAAATCATTGTTCGCAAACCCATCCCCTTAATTTTTTATTCAAGATTTTTTTCCCATCCACTACATGTATCTTTTTCGAAACATTAATGTCACTACGAAGAATAGAACATCACATCGCTGAACTTTTCACCATCCGTTCCCAGGACATGGCGCTCCAATTTTGGCCTCCATTCAAATGCTTCGTCATTGACCTTTATAGCTTCACTCAATAGGCATGCGCAGATGTTGCGTCATTTCATCTAGTCCAGTCATGCAAGAGAGGCCCAAATGCGCACTAATAATAAAGTCAAAAGACAAATGTTATTTTCATAAAATAAATGGTCTCACTGTATACCTCCCACCTCTACTCTATTCCCGTTTACTTATTAATATTTTCCCCGCATTAGCATTAGTAAAATAGCTCGTTTTAGTTTCAGCTAAGCAGATGCCATGCACGCGAGTCTTCAGGACTCCATTTTAGTACCTTCTGCTCATGCGCTAGAATTTCCCTCCAAGCGTAAGCTCGTCATATTGCGTAGATGCAGTTGACGCATGCGCACAACAGTTTCCCCGTTTAAAGCGGTATTAGTCCGTTTTCATTGTTATCCGCATTAGCACACACAAGCAAGCTTCACTAACCCGCGTGTTCATGTGGTGCGTTTTAGTTATTCACAGATTTCGTTTTAATAACTTGTTAGTGAATTAAACGAGCGGATTGCCTCCGAGCAAGTCTCTTTCTTACGAGACCTTGCTCCATCAATCCCCTCTCTGATGGCATTTTGAGCCATCACAAAATTACCCATCCTTTCCCAGATGCCAACTTTAGCACATCTCAGTTTTCTCCTTTTCTCTCCTCATTTCATCAGTTACTTCTTTACCTTCTAAGTCTTTTATCTTTTTATATATCTTTCCTTTCATTTCTTCTAATTGAATTTCTTCCATTTCCCGCTTTCGTTTCTTTCCTCTCCCTTCTCTTTCTAAATGCATTCTTTTCTTTCCCTTGCTTCTGCAACATTTACATGTGATCATTACTATCATGACTATTGTTATTATCACAATTACTGGTAAGATTATTTGACCTAGAAATCCTTTCCCAAAATTAGTAAACCAATTCCCTATTGATGTTATACTTTTTGTTAATCTTCCCCATACACTGTCAACCTCCAGTTGGGTCAAGTCATTATGCATTCTTGTAATGTTTCTAATATACCCTTTAATTTCCTTACTTTTGTCCGGAATATAAGTGCAGCAATGTTGAATTTTCAACATACCACAGACTCCGCCCTCTTTTGCCAATAAAATATCAAGAGCAAGACGATTTTGTAAAACCATAGATCTTATTGCAACCAGCTCTGTATTAATCATTAAGAATCCTCCGGCAGTATCTGCAGAAAGACGATCAACTATGGTTGACAATTTGCAAATTTTACGTGAATTTAGAATGACTCCGACCGAGGGTATCAATGCACTAAATATATCCCCTACTATTTCAGAAAAACTAGCTCTTCTTCTCCGTGTTACTCTATTAGAATTTTCATTGATTCCATTGATTCTGTCTACATGGTATATTTTTGGAAAAACTATTCCAAAATAACAGCTCCCATACCATCTTGCAGGTAACTTATAATAAGCATTATTCCCACATACATAATAAATTTCCGGAAATACAGGATCAGTTTCCCTTTTAGTCCCCACCCTCCTAAAATTAGGAAGTTGTGTTCACATTCACTGGAACCAATGAAATCGTTATTATAATCTGTCTTTAACGTATGGAGGCAGAATTTTTCCTTTTTCACAAAGTCTAGGGACATCGCAGCATGAGCTTCGCCTTTTGCATAAATTCCCTCTTTCTCAGCCCATGGAGGTACATGGGATTTCTGTTCAGCAGCTTTCTTTGTTAAATCCTGTCTCCTTTCTTCTACTAAATTCAAAAACTCTTTTTCTTCTTCACGTAATATACATGTTAGGTTATTCTTGTGTGCCTGAACTACATCTATTGAACTCATTGTTAAGACGAATTCACCCATGAACTGTGCATTTTTACTACTAACTACTGGATTCATATTCTTTCTAATAGGCAATTCAGAAAACACTACATCTAAGTTTGAATAGAAATACTGAAGTTTCCCTGTTATGTAAAATAAACTTGATAAAACACTACATGATACACCATATGTTAGAGGTATATGGTGATACGTCACCCCTTCTGACACTGATGAGGGTAACTTCATACAAACATAACAATTATTAATTTCCATCGTACTAACATATTGAAATAACAATTTAGTAAACACATTTAAAGATGAATCATTGTCTAATTCAAATCTCATCTTCTACCCCTATTTCTATTTTAGTTTCCTTTATTCTATTTACTCTCTCATTAGTGATCGTACTATTTTTGTTACCTGTTCCCATTAACAATGGTACTCCTACTGTTAGGAATAACCATACTAATATTATTAATAAAAGACTATATAAGCAAAATCTTAAGCATTTTCTTTTAATACTTCGCTTCGGTCTTGCAGTGTCTTCAACTTCTGCCATGTTTAATCAGAGAAAATTTCTTCTCTCTTTTCTTTCTTTGTCTATATTTTCTTAATCTTCTATTTTAAGGAGGTCTTAATTTGCTTTCATCAATCTGTGCAATATGAACTCTTTCTGTTTCTTCACATAAATCTAAGTTTTCAAATTCTTCAAGTATAACATAGGTCCACTCAGGGGCCCTGTATTTTCTGTTCAGAATTCTTGATCTTGGGCTTCTTCGCGTAAGTTTTACTAAGGTTTGTTTAGATTGTGTCTGACTCGTAACTTCATTTACTTGCTCTGGTTTCTTTTCTGATTTTCTTAGATTATATTTTAGTCTCTTCACTCCTACAGGCCAATTGTCTCCTTTTCTAACTCTTTTTACCTGGACTGCACTTTCACCTTTTCTGTCTTCTTCTATAGTTCTTTTATTTTCACTTAATTTAGGCACAATCTGTTCTTGTCCTTCTTCTTTCCCTGATTGTCTTTGTTCTGTATTTCCTGTATTTGAATCTTCTTCCACCTGCACCTGTTCAGGTCTTATTACAGTTTGTTCTTCTTCAGCCTGAACTTGTTCTTATAGATCTATCTGACCCTGTTCAGGTCTTATTTCAACTTGTTCGTCTTCTGCCTGAACTTGTTCTTCTTCTTCTATCTTACCCTGCTCAGGTTTCTGAATAGCTTTGTCTATTTTTACCTGAGTGTGTTCTTCTTTCCCTGACTTTTCCTCTCTATCTTTCTGTCTCTTTAATTCAGTTGTTCTTCTTGTTCTGTTAACATCATCAGATATTTCAATCACTGGGATCCACTCTTCCTGACTTGTACTTGGCTGTTCGTCATGTAGTTGTCTCTCAGAATCTATTACTCTAGATTCTTCTGCTTCACAACTTTCAACTTCTGACGTCTCAGCTTGTTCAGTCAGTGGCTGTTCTTGTTGTTCAGGTGGACTCGGAACTCTTCTGGTATGACTAGCATGAATCCAATTGGGTAAACCTGCACACTTCACTGCTGTGGTAGTGACTAGTATGACTTGACGTGGTTTATCCCACCTGGGTGCTAGACACGATTTCCTTGCGTGTTTCTTCACTAACACCCAATCTCCAGGATTCAAATCATGCGCTTGGTCTGGTTGTCTTTCAACTGCGTCTTCTCCAACCTGATGAGAGACAGAACGCACCATTTCAGCCAATCCTTTGCAATAGTCCAATACCAGATCATCAGTTATATTCATCAATTTATGTCCAGGAATAAATGCTTGTCTCATTGCCCTTCCCATGAGTACCTCATGTGGACTCAATCCTGTTTTCCTGTCAGGAATACTTCTGAGACCCATCAGTACAAGAGGCAATGCATCTGGCCATTTCAGCATTGTGGATGCGCACACCTTCCCTAATCTTGATTTGATTGTGCCATTAAGCTGTTCCACTATTCCAGAAGCCTCTGGACGATAAGCACAGTGCAGTTTTTGTTCAATGTTAAATGCAGCACAGATTAATCGAATTATCTCATTATTAAAATGAGGTCCTCTATCTGATTCCAAAGTGACTGGAAAACCGAACCGAGGTATCAACTCCCTCAATAATAGTTTAGCAACTGTGAGACTGTCATTTCTTCTAGTGGGGTATGCCTCTACCCATCTTGAGAATAGGCACACTATGACAAGTATATATTTTAATCCATTGCATGGAGGCAACTCAATGAAATCTAACTGCAATCTAGTAAAGGGTCCTTCTGCTTTTCCAATCATTCCCCAACTAACCACTGTCTTCCTACCTGGGTTCTTCTGCTGATAGTTTAGGCATCTTTGGCAAAGGCTTTCTGCGACTACCCTAAACTTCGGATTGTACCAACTCTGTCTGAACAATCTGATCATTGAATCCCTGCCAATGTGAGCTGTCCCATGGTATACTCTTGCCATTTGAGAGAGCAGACAGTCTGGCATGACTGGTCTGCTATCTAAGTACACCCACACTTCATCTTCTGTCCTTTTTGTACAACTTGATTATATCCAAATCTCTTTTTCTTTTTCCTCAACTTCTTCCTGTAACTGTCTGACCTCATCCCATGTTTCTGGAACTGAGAAAAACATAAGTTGGCAGCTGGTTTCACCCGTTTCAATTTTTCTGTTAATTGACATTGTATTTCTTGCACAGTGTCAAGCAATTTGGTCGGCATATCTATTACCGGCCGCCACATAGTCATTTCCTGACTGATGTGCAGCGCATTTAACAACTGCTACTTCTTTTGGCACTTGTAATGCTTCCAACAGATCCTTTACATTTTTACTGTTTCTGATAGGAGATCCTGAAGAAGTCAGAAATCCCCTCTGCATCCAGGGTTGGCCAAAATCATGCACAACCCCGAAACCATATTGACTGTCCATAAATATGGTTATTCTCCAATATTCCCCAATTTTGTATGCCTTTGTTAAGGCCACCAATTCGGCTACTTGTGCAGATTTGACTCCTGGTAAACAGGATGCTTCAACCACCCCTGTTATTTTACATACAGCATATGCAGCACTTAATCCTCCTCCTTCAGTTCTTAAGCAAGATCCATCCACAAATAATTCATGATAAGCTTCCTTCAATGGTGTTTCTTTTATGTCTGGGCGGGGCTTAGTACACAATTCAGTCACATCCAGACAATCATGATCGATCTCATCTTTCACTTCTTCACAACATGATCTGGCAATAATGTGGCAGGATTCATTATCGTACATCTCATCACTGTCACATTTTCTGCTCACAGAATCACCCTTTCATACTTAGTCAGCCGACTGGGAGTGAGATGTTGTGTTCTTGTTCTTGTCAAAAGAATCTCAACTGAGTGTGGAACGTAAACCTTTACGGGATGTCCCATCACTATGGACTCACTTTGCACCAGACTTATACAAGTAGCAGCTACTGCTTTTAAGCAGCCAGGTAAGGCTGAAGCCATTGGATCCAAGGTGGCAGAAAAATACGCCACTGGACGTCGGCTCAGTCCATGTCTTTGTGTTAAAACTGAAAGTGCACAATTTTCTCTTTCACAACAAAACAACGCAAATTCTTTTGAATAATCAGGCATGCCTAAGGCAGGGGCCTCAAATAAACAATTTCATAATTTCACAAAGGCTTCCAAACATTCATCATTCCAATCAATTGGATCTTTCGCTCTTTTCCAAGTAAATTGTATCAATGGTTTTTCTAGCATGGAAAAACTGTTTATCCACTGCCTACAGTACCCAACCACTCCTAGGAACATTCTCATCTCCTTCTGTGTCTGAGGTAGCTGCATTTCTTTGATTATTTTTATTCTTTCCGGTGTCACTTTTCTAAATCCTCTTTCTATTTTATGCCATAAATATCTAACTTTTTGTTGACAGAACTGCAATTTTTCTGGAGACACTTTGGGGCCGATTCCGATCTCGGTCGGAGGCGGACCCAATACCATTCGGTCGGGAAAAAAGCCATGCGAAAGCCTGTTTCCCGACCGAACCGTACGCGTGGTCCGGCCGAGCGAGTACGATGCGGACTCGCCGACCGACTCGTCCGGGCGTCCCGACAACTCCGACCGACTCGCTCGGACTCGAACCGCTCCGACCGACTCGCTCGGACCCGATTCGCACCGCGCAATGGAGACGTTTTCCGGCCGGGTAAGTACGATGCGCACCTCGACCGCTCCGACCGACTCGCGCCGTCCGACTCGAACTTCGCTGTCGGAGCCGTACTTTGGGGGTCCGTGTCGGACCCCCTGTACGCGTACCCGTGCGAGGCGCACACAGGGGGACCCAAGGGTCCCCCTACCTGTGCGTGTACGCCGCGAGCGCTCGCGGCGTACTCGCTGTAGGGGCGCCCTTGTCCGCCTCGCACCCATTGAGGCAATGGGAGCCCGCGTACGCGTTGTACGACCGGCTCCCATTGACTTCAATGGGAGTCCGACCGACTTCGTGTCCGATAACATACGGACGCATCGTACTCGTTCGGTCGGACTGCACGGGTCCGATTCGGTCGGAAATCTCTCCGGGTCCGGCTCGGTCGGAGAGATTTCCGGCCCGATTCGGAATCGACCCCTTTGTGTCCTCCTTCGGCCAAATGGTTCAGTAATGCAATTGTGTCAGTGACACAATCTTCTCGTGTTTTTGATGCCACCAATAGGTCATCAATGTACTGAACCAGAACTGAATTCCCAGGCATAACCAATGACTCCAGACACTTTTTCAGTATCTGATTGAAAATTGAGGGACTCTCTGTGTACCCTTGAGCAACTCGGCACCATGCCAAAATACGATCCTCAAACCGGAAGGCGAAAAGATACTGGCTGTCTGGGTGCAAAGGAATCGAAAAGAACGCTTGACACAAATCAATTACTGTAAACCAACCTGCATTCCAGGGTATCTGATAAAGGATCACTGCTGGATTTGGCACTAATGGGCAACAAGGTACTACAATTTTGTTTATTTTTCACAAGTCCTGCACTATCCTGTATTTACCACTAGGCTTTTTGAGTCCCATGATTGGCGAATTACAAGGACTACTCATTATTTCTTTTAAAATGCCCTGTTTAATCATTCGGTCAATTTCTGGAGCAATTCCTGCTTTCACTTCTGGACTCATCTTGTACTGTCGTGTGTTTGGATAAGCTGCACCTTCTTTCACCGTTACTTTAAGTGGATCTACATTTGACATTAGCCCAATATCCTTTCATGTAAAATCCCATACTTCTGGATTTACTGTGGTTCTCAACTCTTCAGGCAATTCACTCTCAGTTATCAAAGAAAACATCTCATCTACCTCTGTACCTTGCTTAGCTAGCATCATTTTATATATAACGTCTTCATCAGGGGTTTGGAAAGCAACACCATCAGATGTACAATAGATTGTGCAGTTCATCTTGCACAATTAATCTCTTCCCAATAGATTTACTGGACTGGAATCGCAAACTACAAATCGATGCATATCTTTAAAATTTCCGATATGTACCTCCATTGGTTTTGCGATTGGGGTTCTAATCTGTTGATTTGACACTTCTTCAACTTGGATAGATTCTCCCGAGAGGGGTAGGTTTGGGATGTCTGCTGTTCTCACAGTAGACCGGGTAGCACCAGTATCCAATAGAAAAGTGATATCATTACCTTCCACTTTCCCATCAATAAATGGACCTGTCTGATCTACCGGCAAGGATGCGCCAAGCACGCACTCCTCTTCCTCCCCCCTCAGGCACCGTCATTGCACATAGTCTGAATTTTCTTCATCATTTTGCAAAAAATATTGTGTAACCACTCTGTTATTCTTACCACTATCTCCGTGAAGTCCGGTGTTCGCACTGTATTTTTGAGGATTCACAAAGTTTGGCATAGGAGCTGGTGGCACCTGATACTGTGGAGTAACTACCTGCTGCGGCTGATTCGTTTCGTTTCTTAAGCTTTATTCGGTTCACAAAAAAGCAACCATAAAAGCGAATCGTACTGCGGCTGATTCATAAATACTTCATTCTGCATCTGTGGAATTAAATTTTGGTTTGGCCCATTATTATTCTGAATGCTCTTACACGCGTTCTTCCAATGTCCAAGCTTTCCGCACGCATGACAAGGAAACTTCTTCTTTAGTTCCTCTCTATTCATTCGTCCTCTTAATTTACCACCATTCACCGCTTGATCATTCTGACTCTGTTCTTTTATCTGATTATCCGTCTGGGTATTTACTTTATTCTCCTGCTGTTCTGCCAATTTTACTTGTGCCCACATAATTTTCTCTTTTAGCTTCCTACGCCTTGCCTCAATGTCATCGCCACAATATTTGGCATACTTCAAAATCTCATCAATCGACTTACTCTGCCAGCACAACATGTGCTGTTGAATCATCTGACTAATCTCCGGTTTCAGACCATACACAAACCGATACACAAAATGTACCATATCCTTATCACCAATGTTCTCAAAACCACTATACTGCTTAAACACTTGTAGTAATCGTTCATAATATGCATGCACGGACTCATTTGGCTCTTGGGTTGTTCTATCTATTTTTACCCAATCTGTTTCTTTAGGAGGGATTTTCCCTTTCAGGTAGGTAATTACTTGGTGATATTTCTTCATCACCTCTTCTGAGGGTGCTCCTGTCTTCGTGTCTCTAGCATACTCCTCATTTGGCCAATCAACTGTGATCTTACACTCTGTCCACAAATCAGCAGGTAACAATATCGAATAATCCATCTAGAGCTTTCAACAAAACTTTTGAAACCTTCACAAATCTTTCCACCTGTTTATACCATTCAACTGGCTTCTGTCTTAATCTGGGAAAATCATTCGTAAATGACAAAATATCCTGCCTACTTCAGGGGACATGAACATATCCACCACCAGGAACTTCTCTCATCGGACACAATTATTCAACCTTATCTGATTCTCTCACTGGAAATGCAGATGATGCTTCTCTCGCTTGCACTTCTTCTTTCTTTCTTATCCACCTGATTCTCCATTTGTCAATGTCTCCCCATTTTCGTAAAATATTCATCAACTCTTTTATCTGTAATCTCTTACCAGAAGCATTTACGCTTTCTAAATCTTTGTCAGTAAAATCCACTCGATATGGTTTCTGCAACAGTTTCGATTTCCCTATATCTATTTCAATCTCTGAGGCAACTTCTGTTAATTTCTCATGAAATACTCTTGCTCTTCTAGTTATACTCTTACATAAGAATAATAACTCCTCGTCATTATAAACATTCAATCTATCTATTCTCACATTGCCAGTTATCATTTCTTCCAACTCTACTTCAATTTACTGATATCTAGTATCTTTGGTTGTGGATTTCGATTGTCTATTTCCTGTGCCCATCTCTCTATATCTTCAGAGGTAACTACTGTTGAACTTCCAGTTCCTACAGGAACTAAAGATCTCTTTTCTCTCAAATTTGCAGGTATAATTCTCTTCGGAGTTTCAGTTAGAGGTTCTACATTCGGGAGATCCATTAATGAAATTACTGATTCACTTTCACTAGTCTGGTCATCTGTAATTATTACTTCTCTTCTGGGACTTGTTAACGGAATTGTCACAGTTTGAGGTTTCTGACAAGTCTTTTTATCTCCATATAATGGGATTACCGGACCAATAGTCACTGGTACTGTCAAAGCTTCAGCATTTAAATTCAATTGGCTTACCTTTTGTACTAATTCTTCTCTAGTTTTATTTTAAGCTTCTCTCTCATTATACTGTAACACCCTATTAAGTGATACATCATGTAAGATTTGTGGGGTTAAAGGCATTCCTATGACTGGTGCACTTGGGATAACCTTACTAGGTGCTTCTTGGTACGGTGGAGGGTTTTTAATCAAAATATCCTCTAACAGTTCATCTGATTCGCCATAACCTGTCGTATTCATGTGTTTCATTTTTTCCTTACACTTTCCTCCTGATTGTTCTTCAGCCACTAATACTGGATATAAACCCTCAGTCACCACAGCTCTCCTCCAACGTTTCATTTGATCTCCACTTGACTCATACGGGTATCTAGGTAGAAATCCTCTAAAACTCCGACCACTTCTGTATTTTTCACGATCAAATGCCTCTATTTCCCATTCTTCCAAGGCTTCATACTGTGTCATTCTAGGACTTGGTTCTAACATATTCATTCTATCTCTCAAATTTTGGAGTACCTTCAAATTGAAAGTACCATGCTCCGGAAAAGCCAAAACACCATCACCTTTAGTATACTACACCCAATTCTCCAACCATACACACGTGTGATATCCTTTCTCCATCATCATAAATGAAGCAGGTGTTTTTGGTGGCGGAATAGGAATTCCCTCTCTGGTCATTACAGGCTTGTCTTTTTTAAAGAAATTTTAAATTTTCTTCATAAATGTCATTTTCTTTGGTCTTCCAAACATTTCAGATAGTCGATATAGGAAAGAGTCTTCCGTATATCTTCTAGCTCTATTAACTACGTCGCATCCTATGTCAACACGACTCACACCCGCAGTCAAATCAGGACTCAACATACAATTCCTTTTCGACCAATCCCAGCGCGGCTTTTATCTCACAACCACTTAGACTCAGGCTCAAGCTCGTGGTCTGACCAATGCCAGCGCGGCCTTTTGTGACATCAGTATTACTCCTCGCTACTGACCCCTCCTTTACAATCTGCTTCTGTCTCACGCCCGCTGTTTCAACCAATCCCAGCGCAGCTCTCTGTGACGTCAGTATAACTCCGGCGACTGACCCTCCCTTCAGAAGGTAATACAATAACTTATTTCTTAATACTTTCCATTAAATTCTTCGTTAATAACAACATAAAAACATTCGCTACTCTGTCTGTTCCACTAAACAAAGGATAGATTTTCAACTTATTCTTGAGTTTCAGAATTACTCTTCTTCTACTGCGAGTAAAACCCCTGTTTACTCTTCATTCAAGCTCCGGAGAACCTGTTACTTCTTCAGTGTCACCCGTATTGGGAAATGAGACCAAAGTTTCACCAGCGAACCCCTTTCGCTATCATTTGCACTCTACTTTTATACGAAATAGTCCCTAGTTTAATACTGCCAGCCCTGCGTAGCTTCTCAGTATTATTCCAACAGACGAGTAACCTCACTGCAGTATGGCTTCTGTCACCACCCGCTATTCATTTCCCGGGATTCTGGACAACATAAAACAAGACGCTAACTCTTTGGTTAAACATAGATCAATAATCAATATTTATCACCAAACTAGTCAATAATAACCATAGCTCTGCTACCAGAAAACTGATCCAGCGGTGAACCAACAACAAATACTCCACTACCATATACTCACCTGGGCCCATCAAACAACACACCTGGGTAAAACCGCTGGAAATAGTTAAAGTTTTATATCATATACTTCACAATATTCAGGATTAGTTATTTACTCTTTCCTAACTGACCTTTCACTAATCAAAAAGTTCTTTCCTCTGGTCGATGGACCATTAGTTGAACTAGTTGATGGTGATAATTAACATAACCCTTAACTATTCTTTATTTTGTAGAAAAATGATCACAGACTCAGGAAGTTTTAAAAATCTTTATCTAAATTAAGATGCATGTGAACTTTAAAAAAAATACAGTGCAGTCACCCTCATTCTTAGGAGAGAAATTCAATTGATTAAACATCAAAACATACATTTCGGACTCATGCAATAATTAATGCTCAGAAAGGGAGAGGACAGAGAGAAAAGAACATTTGCAAATAACGAGAAATTATAATTACCAAGAATGGCGTGAAAGACCAAACCCCCTGGCCAAAGGGCTGCTAAGGGGCCCCAGGATAGGTCAGGAGACAAAGACTTCAGGACAGGATTCAGGACAGGATAGTTTACATCTCTAGTATACCGACGATTGCGCCGCACCCCTCTCTGACACTCTCTTCCTCCTCGTGATTCTTCTGCGATCTTCTGATCTAACCCAATTAAGTTAGGATAGAAAGTTCTTCTTCAAAGTCTGCATTCGATACTTCATCGGCATCTCATAGCATCTCTCCCAGCATCCCCGACTCACAGCATCCGGACGGACAGCATCTCGACCCCAACTTCCTCTCTAACTAGCTAAAGATACCTTAATTATACCTTCATTTCTTCATGTTCCACCCACTAAAGTTTCAATATCGTAAATATACGGAATCTCATTGGTCAGGCAAGGGGGGGATGATCATCACACCATGCTTACATATCACTCTATTCTGTTAAACCATTGTTCGCAAACCCATCCCCTTAATTTTTTATTCAAGATTTTATTCCCATCCACTACATGTATCTTTTTCGAAACATTAATGTCACTACGAAGAATAGAACATCACATCGCTGAACTTTTCACCATCCGTTCCCAAGACATGGCGCTCCAATTTTGGCCTCCATTCAAATGCTTTGTCATTGACCTTCATAGCTTCACTCAATAGGCATGCGCAGATGTTGCGTCATTTCATCTAGTCCAGTCATGCAAGAGAGGCCCAAATGTGCACTAATAATAAAGTCAAAAGACAAATGTTATTTTCATAAAATAAATGGTCTCACTGTATACCTCCCACCTCTACTCTATTCCCGTTTACTTATTAATATTTTCCCCGCATTAGCATTAGTAAAATAGCTCGTTTTAGTTTCAGCTAAGCAGATGCCACGCACGCGAGTCTTCAGGACTCCATTTTAATACCTTCTGCTCATGCGCTAGAATTTCCCTCCAAGCGTAAGCTCGTCATATTGCGTAGTTGCAGTTGACGCATGCGCACAACAGTTTCCCAGTTTAAAGCGGTATTAGTCCGTTTTCATTGTTATCCGCATTAGCACACACATAAGCAAGCTTCACTAACCCGCGTGTTCATGTGGTGCGTTTTAGTTATTCACAGATTTCGTTTTAATAACTTGTTAGTGAATTAAACGAGCGGATTGCCTCCGAGCAAGTCTCTTTCTTACGAGACCTTGCTCCATCAGCTTAACCTACCAATATATGGTATGTATAATCTAAAACTGCACAGTAGATAGTTCTGTTCAGACAGAAAATTGTAAATTAAAGAGGCTTGGTAACATCTAATATGTCTAATAGGGTAGTAGTGACTCAGCTGTAAGCTTCTCTTAGGAGAATACTTGTATTTAGAAGGGCCTGAACCTGATAGTAGGAGAAGTGTTCACCTGGGGACTTGGCTTTTGATGCAGAACTTTGCTTAAAGTGAGAGCTGTGTGTGTGCAAACGGTTTCACCTACTAGTACATGGTATGTATGATCTAAGACTGGACAATGGGTAGTCAACACTGTTCAGAGAGAGAAAGTTGTATTTTAAAGAGACTTGAACATTTAATCAAATTATATGTCTAGTAGGGTGGTAGTGACTAAGCAGTAAGTTTTGCTTAGGGCGAGAGTTGTATGCGAATGTACCTCACCCTGGTACTGGGAGAAATATGCACCTGGGACTGACCTTTTGATGCACAGCTTTTTTTACAGTGAGAGGTGTGTGTATAAGTGGCTTCACCTACCAGCACATGGTATGTATGAGTTGCCACTAAGCTATTAATCCTCAGTTATGTTCCAAGAAGAGAGAGATTTATTTAAAGGAACAGTAAATATATGTAATGAGACACTAGTCTCTTCAACCTAACTTTTTGTAAGTGAGAGTACTATATAGAGTAAAGCCACAACAAAATAAAAGTTAGTGCACATTTCAATGTCCAAATATAGGCCATTATTACTCAACAGAACACACTTTATGACTTAACAAGGATGTTCAATAGAAACCTCTGACTCTGAATTGATATCTTCAGAAGCAGACCAGTACCCCAGAACAATTACAAACTGGATCTTATGTAAGGCATTGAAGTAATTTAGCAATTCCGCTTTACTTATGTAATGCAAAATTACTAATTCATTCCGCTGTTCCACCGGCGAAATTAAATCAGCACTGCTTTTTCTTACAAGATCTGATGCAGCACATGTTCTACCTACAGACACTTCGAGTTCTATGCTGTGTAAACCAGAGTGGCTTGTGATGTCATCGAGCAGCTCGAGCTGTGGACAGCCAATGGCAGCGCTGCATACTCCAGGTTTCTGGATCCCTGCTCTGTAAGAGTCGCTGTCTGGAGAGTAAGCTGTGCAGGAGGAAGCTTCCATCCGGTGCTTGAAGGCGTGTGTCTTCCACACAGGGACCAGCAACAGGGTCATGGACCTCATCTGCTGCACCAAGGGCGGAGAGAGCTTCTAGGTAAGGGCAGTGTGTGGGGTCTGAGGGAGTGTGACAAGGGCATTGGATCCTGGCATGTACCTATGACCTGGGCTTGGTTTGGATGGACTTGCCTTGACAGTGAATGGCCACAGTGGCACCATGTCCTGCTATTGAAATATCAGCTGTGTTTTTATCACACACGCTCATTCTTGTGCATGAGGAAATGAAAGTGTGCCATGTACCTCAGCTTTACATGAGCCTGTATACCTCCAGTAGCCTCACAGGGTTTATTATCACCTTCTTTACAAAAACAAGCAATTGCGCCTTCCACGGGGCGATGACCTGCCTTTTCTAGCCCTGCACACCCCTCTTAGATGGTTAGGGTAATACCTGTACCCCTCAACCCCCACTCTGGCTAAATGCTTTCTTTTTAGGCCCCTCGCGGAATTCAGTGGGATTTTAATGTATTTCCACGGAATTCCATGGAATGAAACTCCGCCAATTCCGCCCACTCCTATTTACCTGGTAAATGACCAACCCACCCCTACATTTCATTATAGTTATTTCATTACTAAGATTAATACAAATAATCTTTACATCCTTTAAAGGTAAAAGTTTGTACTCCCACCTCCGTCCAATTTTTCACATGTTTCCTACAAACAGTAATTTTCAAACAGTGTTACTGATTTTCATATAGTACATGTAACTTTACCTATCATTTATAGGGGAGTAGATACTAACTTTTTTGAACACTAAATCTGCTACTTTATAGTAGGAGGGAGCAGAATTTTTACTCATATAATGCCGAGTTACTAATAAATTCCGCCAATCTGCTGACGGAATTAATCAGCACTAGTTTAGAGTCACATCCGCTCTATTTCCATGGCTGTTAAGGCCTTCTGCTACCCGCATTAAAAACAAGACTGTCTTTCTTCATTATCTAAGGAGCCACCTTTAAGCCCTGAAGAAAGCCATTGGCAGGGAAATGTGTGGCATTTTTAGGTCGAGCCTAATCAGCGCGGAAGCGCTGCTTAGGAGTGACCTCTTGGAATAGGTCTGTACTTTTTGGAAAACTCGTGCATGTACTGCACTGTTTCCAATGAGCGCTCGTGCATGTATGGCATACACCTTGTGGGAGCGAGCAGCGGCACCATCTGTTTCCAATTATCGCGCCCCGCGCTAATTGTAAACAGATGGCGGTCGCGTTCACTTTTGCGGCTGCTTGTTTACATTTGCCTTGCCGTCCTAAATGCTTCCAAGCTTTTACAGGCTCCCGTGAGCAGCAGCGCTATGAGGAGATTGTTCCCTTTCTCAGAATCTTAAATCTGCACCCTACCAGATGCTAATGCAACAACGGAGATGTTTTGGCTGTCAGGTGATAAAGCTGGCACTGGCCCTTCTTCTCTATTTGTGCGATCAGCTACATATCCTTCCGATAAACCCTTCTCCTCTTTTCATGAATACTGATCTGCTTGTTGCCAGAACCCAGATTACTCTTTGTCATGTTTCATTACGGATATACTTGCTTCAAATCTCCTTTTGGGAGTGATGTGTATAGAATACTCCCGTGTTTGTAAAGGATCTTGAACTTTTGGGATATATAAAATGCATACAGGCTCCCGTGAGCAGCAGCGTGCAGGGGCCATCTGTTGGTAATTAGCGTGCATCAGACCAGCCCTGGGAGAGAGGCAGCCTTCGGCGAGCGAGAACAATGGCCCCTCTTAAACACTGGAGCATACACTTACCCGCAGGTTTCCCTGAGCCGGGTCCTCCGATGAATGAGATTTTTCAACAGAGGCTGCTAATAGCGAGTTCCCTTCACTTTTGTGAGGAGCCGCGGATACAAATCAGAAGTTCCGTCTAAAAATGAATCCCCGGACGTTAGCCACCTATCTCCTCGTCAGTCTCCTTGTTTTTTGTGCAGAGGGTTACAGTATGGCATTTTCTCCATCCGAATCTTATTGTTTTTTTTTATTCTCAAAGAGCGATAAAGTCAGTGACTCTGCCACAGCCCTACCCTCTACTGGCTTCTGTCACGCGTTGTTCACGCCAGGGAGCGCTTAAGTCAGTGTCTCTGCCCCAGCCCTACCCTCTACTGGCTTCTGTCACGCGTTGTTCACGCCAGTGAGCGCTTAAGTCAGTGTCTCTGCCCCAGCCCTACCCTCTACTGGCTTCTGTCACGCATTGTTCACGCCAGGGAGCGCTGAAGTCAGTGACTCTGCACCAGCCCTACCCTCTACTGGCTTCTGTCATGTATTGTTCACGCCAGGGAGCACTGAAGTCAGTGACTCTGCCCCAGCCCTACCCTCTACTGGCTTCTGTCACGTATTGTTCACGCCAGGGAGCGCTGAAGTCAGCGACTCTGCCCCAGCCCTACCCTCTACTTGCTTATTTCACGCACCTTTGTATTAGAATTCTGCTGGGCACATGGGATGTTTCTGTTCACATCGGGGAGCGCTGAAGTTAGTGACTCTGCCCCAGCCCTACCCTTTACTGGCTTGTCTCATGCACCACGCACCGTGCTGTTACAGTTGTGCTGGTCCAAAATACAGGCACAATCACCAACATAAAACACACGTTTGTTTTAAGCCATAGGTTTTAAGGATGGTGCTCTTTACTAGCGTGTAAGCGTGCACCCAGCCTATGCCCATACACACCTGAAATCGCTTGACCTTAAGCAGAATATACCAACCCGAAAAGGTGAAAGGTTAAGCTGCATAGCTAGCATCAGTGGGCAAACACAAGCAGGTGATGTTACTTTGTGAGCGTAAAACCAATCCCCTCCCGTCTCCCTCACCCTCCACAAACGCGTAATACTATTTGCCTTTTCCCGCAGTGTGTTGCTACCCTCAACAAAAAAAAAAGGCTGTGCAGTCTTAGCTCTATTTGTTTTGCCACCTCCTCTTGTTACCGCAAATAGGTACTGTGCCCTAGTGGTGGAGCGTGCCATAGACACTTGCCCACAGAAAGAGAACAAACCCCCTGGCATGCCTATGCAGGCAAGTCAGTGTAAGAAAAGTGGCTGTCTCAATTTTTTCTTTGTCACTCTGTTTTTAAATATTTGGGGCCACTAAAATGATATGATTCAGTGGACACACATTCAGTTTTATTATGGATTTACTGCATGTATCACATAATTCACCATATGCTGCACTGTTTTAGATGTGCACCAATAAATTTATCTAGCGCAAACAGGTCAACAGTTACTAAAAAGTTACCATGACTTGTGCTGTAGAGTGGTGCTGTACAGTGGTGCTATAAAGTGGTGCTGTAGAGTGGTGCTGTAGAGTGGTGCTGTAGAGTGGTGCTGTAGAGTGGTGCTATAGAGTGGTACTGTAGAGTGGTGCTGTAGAGTGGTGCTGTACAGTTGTGCTATAGAGTGGTGCTGTAGAGTGGTGCTGTAGAGTGGTGCTATAGAGTGGTGCTGTAGAGTGGTGCTGTAGAGTGGTGCTGTAGAGGGGTGCTGTATAATGGTGCTGTATAATGGTGCTATAGAGTGGTGCTATAAAGTGGTGCTGTAGAGTGGTGCTGTAGAGTGGTGTTGTAGAGTGGAACTGTAGAGTGGTGCTGTAGAGTGGTGCTGTATAATGGTGCTATAGAGTGGTGCTCTAGAGTGGTGCTGTAGAATGGTGCTATAGAGTGGTGCTGTAGAGTGGTGCTGTAGAGTTGTGCTGTAGAGTGGTGCTGTAGAGTGGTGCTGTAGAGTGGTGCTGTAGAGTGGTGCTGTAGAGTGGTGCTGCAGAGTGGTGCTTTAGAGTGGCGCTGTAAAGGGGTACTGTAGAGTAGTGCTGTAGAGTGGTGCTATAGAGTGGTGCTGTAGAGTGGTGCTGTAGAGTGGTGCTGCAGAGTGGTGCTGTTGAGTGGTGCTTTAGAGTGGTGCTGGAAAGGGGTACTGTAGAGTAGTGCTGTAGAGTGGTGCTGTAGAGTGGTGCTGTAAAGCTCAACATAGCTTAAAAACATTGCCAAAGCCAATCGCTCTGGCCAAAAACTTACAAGATCCCAAAGGCGAGACCTATTGGCTATGCCAATGCTTGTTTGCATGGCCGCCACCTGAGTTTGGAGTATGACCGTTGTGCGGAAAGTACCGTGCTGATTGGCACGGCTTTTCTGGCGAGCTATGCGTGATACTTGAGGGTGGGATCCAATGACTGCACTGGCCAGGGCTTTGCGACCCTGAGTGTACGGAGCTGCAAAAGTTGCGACTACCATGTAATAATTTGATGTCAAATGTGAACGTTATCCAAGAACGCATTGAGCAAATCTTATTGTTATGTAGTGTGTTAGCTGCTTGACATCGACTTTAATTGGCTCGGATGTGGCTGGGCTGTACATTATGCCTGTGCACTAGCACTCCTCAGCTATAAGCATTTCACAAGGGGCCACTGGGAGATAAGTATTGCCATGTCAGTAATTATTTGTAGTCCTCTTGAAGTTGTTGTTATGAGAAAAAAATGCTTTAATATACAAGTAATTCACTGTGAAACGTAAGTTAAGGAAAGGCGAAAGCCCTCTTCAGACTCAGTGGCAAGAACAACCAGATCAAACACGGGCTAAGGTTTTGGTTGAGTCACCATCTATCAGTGACGTCTCTGGGGGGGCGGGGGCAGATGGGCCATCTCTTTTTGATCAGGCCCCCTACTTGGTTCCCACCACTAAAGCTGTTGAATATCACATAAAAACCACAGGCACAGAATCGTGTCACACACATTATTATATCCAATCATCTTTTACTGCAAAGAAGCGATTGTTTTTGGAAGATGAATGTTGAATATTAAAATGTTGAAAAATATGACTTTGTATGTTGTAGTATCCTGCATATGTAGTGTAATGTATTTTCCACCCACCTGCTTAGCCAGTGCCTGTGATCTGATCACAATAGAATGTTGAAGTCTGGTGAGCCTCGGAATGTTGGGACACAGAGAGGTGAAGTGACAGTTAGGCATGGGCTGAGCAGCACACTGGCTGCTCCTGGTGGGGCTCTCCTTTAGAACATTACTACCTGTTTAACTACTTGTTACCTGCTTGAATAAATCACCTTAAAGTTAACCTACCTGCATGGACCTTCGTTACTACATAATTTGGCGACGAGTTGGTGACGTACCTATGTGGAACAAGCGGATCTAAGGTACCTGGCGAACACAGGTGGACCTGGAGATGGCGCAATCTACAGAAACTACAGTGGCTACTACCACAATGTACAAAAGCGGAGGTATCCAAAGGAAACGTAAAGGTGCCAACATGAAACAAGCGTGTTCAACAATCTACATTTATGACGACAAGAAGCGAGTAACAAGCATCAAAAAGAAAAGAAAAGAAGACAACAACACAAGTAAGATGAAGTACTACGCCATTCAGCCCCACCAGTGGCCTCACCATCGGCCAGCCATAGCCCAGGCGTGCAGTGCTCATCTAGACTACATAATTTGGACTTTGGACTTACCACTACAGTCTGCAGTATGCCTTCTACAACTCTCAGTCATTTGTCAATTCCACCACTTTTCCAGAACAGTGGAAAGTGGATATGGTCGTGGAAGGTCTGCCTTCATTCTACATCAAGCTATATGGGAGTTTCCAGTGTCTGACTAGCAATTGTGTGGCTGACATTTTTGGCTTGCGCTTCCTGCATTGTGTGATCCTGTGCACATTCGGCTGACCTTCGTGAAGGGTTGCACTAGTGTTGGCTGCAGGTTTTCTTCACGACGTATTGCTGTCTTGGCAAAATCTACATTCTACAGTTCACAACCTTTACCAAATACATCGCGCTGACCTAAATCTATGCCTACTATTTTCCTGTGCCTGGTAGATGTTAATCTGCTGTTTACACAGTGAAGTTTAACCAATTAGGACATTGACATTTATTTTGGACACTTTACTGGTCGTTGTCTGAAGAGGTTTGTCTTCATGTCATCGCGCTTAATAAGATTTGCCTGGTGTTTCAAGTAATTTTTTATTGCCTTGCGCACACATGTCTCCATTGCGCATTTTCACATCATCCCTGTCATTGCCACCGTAAATTAAGCTGTGGTGAGTTTTGCCAACATCTTTTTCTCCTTAGAATTCAAATGCCTTACCAGTATTGCGGTAGTTAAAACCGTTTTTTCCGTTGCTCTTCATGAGTGCCTTCTGCGCGCGCTGTTCCCCTCACTTAGCGGAGCGCGCAGACTTTTCTTCACGAGAACCCTCTGTGATGTCACAGCTGCACTGAATCATAGACGTTGTTTGGTGCTCTACTATGCTGTGAGCCTCCCGGCAGCATGCCCTGTACGTGCCTCCATTTTGCCTCGTTGCAATTGTAAACAGCACGCAAGCTCCTGGTCTTCTGTTCGTCGCGGGATCAAGGTTCTCTGTGAATCAACCTCATTTCGGAGGAAATTGGTAACGTTACCGCTCCCGTTGGACTTCTTAATCAAAATGTAAGAGTTTGACTGTGTATTTTTGCTGTCAGTTTTGGGCATTGCTCTTCAGCTCAGTAACTCTGGCACATCTTAGGACCATGATAATGCTATCACATGGTCGTGTGCTGAAGTCAGAACGTACATGTTGACCATGGTTTTCGAGCCCCATGCCCTTTTGAAACATTTAGTTCAGTTGGCAGTACTCGAGGGTGGCAACGAAACATTGTGATCTATCAGCCAGTGCACAAGTCTACTACTTGACATTGTCTACTCCTGACTTTTTCGGTGCAGCATCTTGCTCACTAATGCTGGTGTGTGTCACAGCATCACGGTGACACGCACACTCTAATTTCTAATGTCTCCTTACAGTTTTGCCAAGGTTTTCTACCGCCACTTTAAGGAACTGTTTAACCTGCCTCACTCCACGGGCTTCCCTGGTGTGATTTGTTCCCATGATATGTTAAGATCTTGACATGTTTTAAAACCTTCTTGACCTTGTGCTTTATTTTGATTTATCACACTTTACATGTTACTTTTCCCTACATAGGGATGGCAATGGGTTCCAGCCCCATCTTCACACATCACATTTGCCTACATGGGCAACATCTTTCATGTATGGACTCTGGGTACTTACCTGCATTGGGTTCATTGTTCTATTTACACGTGTACGTTTTACACATAATTCTTCCCTACATAGGGATGGCTATGGGTTCTAGCCCCATTAGCTTATACACACATTTGCCTCTTGCTTTGTGTTCATTACACTTTACGTTTCCCTACACAGGGATGGGAATGGGTACTAGCCCCATTTGCCCATATACACTTGCCTACATAGGCCACTCACGGTTTTCACCCTTCAAAGGGAACCGTTGCATGGGACACAGTCCCATTTACATTTTGACAGGTACCCTTACACAGTGCACCGTTTCATGGGTCACAGTCCCATTTACATTTACACAGTCACCCTCACAAAGGGCGTCTTATGGGTCATCGTCCCATCTCTACTGGGCAGTTCTGTTTTCCCCTACTTGGGGGTTGACTTTACACGGCCTGCCATGCCATGGGCTTTTGTCCCATTCAAGTGCTCCTCACCCTCCTGCCTAGGAGTAGAGGACGGCCATGGGTCTTAGTCCCATTGGCTGGTATTTCCTTTGTATTTTCTATGATGTTACATTGCTGTTTCATATATGCATAGTTACACTCAATTCTTATTTGTATTATCCATTTGGAAATGGGGAGGAGTATTGTGATACTGTTTGTGTCCATTCGCTTCCTCTCTGTTTTCTCCGGTTCAGATTTCCTATTGATGTTCTCTTCCTCTTCATCTTTGGAATCTGTTCCATACGCATTTCACTGTTATTCTTCTTGGGTCTTTAATCTTTCCCTTTCTGCAGTGTTCTTCTCGTTCTTCCTTGTTCAGGAGGAATCTTTTCCTTCTCTTCTCCTTGTGCTTGGGTATGTCTTCTGTTCTGTTCCCGTTGTGCCCTGTCCTTCTTTCCTTGCTTGCCTGCCTGGCCAATGGGTGTGTGTAGGGGTTGCATTTGGTACGTCTCTCTCGCTATTTCTTATTTCCTCGCTTGCGTCTCACTGTCTCTTACTTTCTATTTCGCTGTTGTTGAGGATGGGTTTTTTCTATTTGCTTCTTACACTTTACCTTCTCCTCCTTGTCTTCTCCCATCTATCTCCTTGCTCTGCTTTGCTTGTTCTGTTCCCTGACTTTCTCTCTGTCACTCCGTTGTTCCTTCCTAGCTCTCTGTCCCTTGCTCTCACTCGTTATATTTTATCATGTATTACATTTGTTCTTCTGTTGGAAGGAAAAGGGATATGTAGTATCCTGCATATGTAGTGTAATGTATTTTCCACCCACCTGCTTAGCCAGTGCCTGTGATCTGATCACAATAGAATGTTGGAGTCTGATGAGCCTCGGAATGTTGGGACACAGAGAGGTGAAGTGACAGTTAGGCATGGGCTGAGCAGCACACAGGCTGCTCCTGGTGGGGCTCTCCTTTAGAACATTACTACCTGTTTAACTACTTGTTACCTGCTTGAATAAATCACCTTAAAGTTAACCTACCTGCGTGGACCTTTGTTACTACATATGTGTATATATATATATGTATATTATCTACTGGCGGTCGCCAGTAGATAGTTATAGTTAGGACCTAGTTTCCATAGGAAAAGCGTTTTTTCTTTTCCCAATAACTTTGGCGCTGGATGACGAATCTTCGCGAAATTTTCAAAACTAGTGGGGCACTCCGGTCAGCTCCTGTCTTGAAAGTTTCGGGGTGATTTGCCAAGCAGGGGCCGAGAAAAAAGGGGGGTCCCAAAACGTGTTTTCTCCATGTTATTTTCCATAGGAAACTTTAGACACGGCTACAGCTCGAACTGCTGAACGGAATTACACCAAATTTGGCAAAAGGTAGCCCTTTGTTCAGAAAGAGCCCTTTTGTTAAAAGGTGTAAATCCGTTCAGTAGTTCCAGAGAAATTAAAAAAAAGAGGTCGGAAAATCAATTTCCCATAGGAAACTTTAGACACGGCTACAGCTCGAACTGCTGAAAGAAATTACACCAAATTTGGCACAAAGGTAGCCCTTGGTTCAGAAAGAGCCCTTTTTTTAAATGGTGTAAATTCGTTCAGTAGTTGCTGAGAAAATAAAAAAATAAAAGTTTCGATATCTAGAGGTGTGGTGGATCCGCGGACCCTCCCGACCACGAGCTTTATTCTAATTGGCTGTCAACACTCCAAACCAGGAAGTGTTGGCAGCCATCTTGTGACTCAGTAGAACCGAGTCACAAGAAAACAGGGAAACAAACGTGAAAAACAAGAAAAGGGGGCAGGGTAGAAACACCCTGACCCCCTAGGCCTGCTCAGGGGGTCCCACAAGGACCCCCAGGGCCAAAAAAGCATTCGTTATTATTTAGCCCCCGGGTGGGCCAAGTCCCGGGGGCATGCCATAATGTAATTGCGGGGGCCCAGGGGGCCCGCCGCCCGGGGACTGCCACCCCCCGGGGCTTTTCTTAAATATTTGCGGGGGCACACGGCCCCCCCGCAGCCCCGGGGACCGCCACCCCCCGGGGCTTGTTTTTTTAAATGTGTGGGGGGCCTCCAAGGCCCCCCCAATCCCCAGGGACCACCACCCCGGGGCTTTTCTTAAATATTTGCGGGGGGCACATGGCCCCCCCGCAGCCCCGGAAACCGCCACCCCTTGGGACTTGTTTAAAAAAAAAAAATGAACCTGTGTGGGGGGCTCAAGCCCCCCACACGCCCCGGGACCGCCACCTCCCGGGGCACTAAGTATGTAAATGCGGGGGTCCGTTATGGACCCCCGAGCCCCGGGGACCACCACCTCCCCGGGGCTGTGCACACGTTGGGAGGGGGGACGCGGGCCCCCTCCTGGAGCCCGTGATGGCCCTGGGGACCGCCACCTCCCAGGGCCGGCTCCTGCAGTGTCCCGGGGTGCCCACCCTTGGGACACTGCTGTTTGCTATGGCAGGGCGGGAGCCTCGCGGCTCCCGCCCTGTCATAGCAAACTGTGGTTTGGGTTTTGGAAGAGAGAGCAGGAAACCTGCTCTCTCTTCCAAAATCCAAACCAGATTGCTTTTCCACATGTGGAGCTGCATGTTAGCAGTTCCCCGTGTGGAAAAGCAATGCCGGCTCCTGCAGGACGCGGGGAGCCGGCGGGACCGTGGGGGCATTGGGGCTCCCCCCACGGTCCCCAACGAAGAGGCCAGGCCCCGGGGGATGGGGTCCCCGGGGCCAGAAGTGGCCCAGGAGGGGGGCCACATGGCCCCCCTCCCGTAATGAAAAAAAAACACACAAAAAAAAACAAGGCACAGCCCCGGGGGATGGGGTCCCCGGGGCAATTAGAGGCCTCAGGAGGGGGTCATGCAGACTAAATTCCCCAACATAGAACGAGCCACAGAGCTCGATTGCAGAGAGGTGGACACAGGCCACGCCCTCTTTCTCCACCACTCTGCAAACGTGCCTCCTGGTGCGTTTTAAGCTGGGGGATTAAGTCCCCTTGAATCCTAAGGGTCCCTGGGGGCCAACTAGCCCACCAGTTACCTCCAGTAAGCGCCACAGAGCTGCGTTGCAGAGTGGTGTAAAAAGGGGCATGGCCTCAGACCACCTCTCTGCAACGCAGCTCTGTGGCCCATATTGGAGGTACTTGGTGGGCTAGTTGGCCCCCAGGGACCCTCAGTATTCAAGGGGAATTAATTCCCCAACTAACAACACGCCAGGGGGCGCGTTTGCAGAGTGGTGGAGAAAGGGGGCATGGCCTTTGTCTTCCTCTCACCAATCCCACTGCATGGGGCTTACTGGAGGTAAAAGGTAGGCTAGTTGGCCCCTAAAGGACCCCCAGCAGTGAAGGGGACTTCAATCCCCATCCAAGAGCGCGCCAGGGAGCGCGTTTGTAGAGTGGTGGGCAAAGTGGCGTGGCCTGGTACGAATACTTACCAGTGCTGCTGTGTGGGACTGACTGGAGGTAATAGAAGGGGAAGTTGGCCCCCAAGGATGTCCTTGGGGGCCAACTACCCCTCTTGTTACCTCCAGTAAGTCATACACAGTGGGATTGCTAAGACGTCTTCGGAGCCCATGGCCCCCTTTCTCTACCGCTCTGCAAACGCGCCTCGTGACAGACTACGGGATGGGGGATGAAGTCCAATTTAGTCCTGAGGGAGTTTGGGGGCCAAGAATCCCTCCTGGTACCTCCTGCAACTCCTACGCGGCGGAATTCCTGAGCGCTGGTCGGACGCCCAGCACCCTTTCTCCACCACTCTGCAAACGTGACAACTACTTAAAGAAGCATCTTTCTGCACCTCTGACTTAGAGGTAGTTTTAATCCCCCTGCCCCATTATGTACTAGGGCCTTACAGAGGAGGTCATGCTAATCACAGGGGTACCCCAACGCATAGTGTTCCCTAGTGTATGTAGGTGTTTTCACTGTATTCTAAGTGTCTTTTAGCATAGCACTGGCTCTAGGCCTGGTTAGTCAGAGTCAGTTACCACCAGTACCCGTTAGAAAAAGTTGGGGGCACAGGATGATTTTGCAACAAGGGCTCTTTCTGCTCCTCTGTTGGTTCTTTCTGCACATGTCTTGCTTCTTCCTGCACTTTTCTTCGTCTTTGTGGACTTCTGTTGCTTCTTTCTGCATTTCTTTTGCTTCTATCTGTGCGTTTGTTCCTCTTTCTTCACATGTCCTACCTCTGTAGGCATAGTTAGAAAATAGCATTTAAAAAACCTTTGAAATTCACTTAAAAAACCATAGGTTTCAGGCACGTTATAGTTAGAAATTAGCATTTAAAAAACCTTTGAAATTCACTGAAAAAACCATAGGTTTCAGGCACGTTATAGTTAGAAATTAGCATTTTAAAAACCTTAGAAATTCACAGAAAAAACCATAGGTTTTAGGGACGTTATAGTTAGTTGGACATTTCACTCGTACAAAACCAGAGAAATTCGGCCGTTATAGTTAGTTCAGCTAACTATAACTCGCGCCCCGCAATGCACTGCTGATGACGTCACATATTACATCACTCATGACATGGTCAGTGACATCACTGATGACATCACTGATGACATCTCAAATGACATCACTGATGACATCATCCATGTGATAATTTGATGCATCTTCTCACACCCTAATAGAACCTTTGATACACCCACTCTAAATTACAGACTGCTATTCTCAAAACCATAGACACTCCAACACCAATAACTACATACCCACTCACTGATTCTTAGGTCTACACACACATCCATTCACTCACCCGTACAGTCACTCATACTTACGGTCACTCAGTACAGGACTATCATATGCACTCATACACCTATATAGACACTCACACACCGCCACTCATCCATAGAGTTACTCACACACCTAGCCAGTCATGCAAATAATTATTCACACTCCTATTTACTCACCTATATAGTTATACACACACCAGCTCACTTACTCATACAGATACTAGCACATTCTTACGCTCTTCTACAATCACTGATACAAGCACACACTCATCCATACAGCCACTCTCACAATCACACACTCTCACTTATAGCCATTTATATACTCCAACACACATATATACTGCCTTTCACATATGTAGTTACTCACACATGTACAACTGAGATATACATTCACTCACTAACACACCCATACACACACTCACCCACCCATACAGTCTATCACAGATGCACTCTTGAAACCATGCACCCAGTGAATCACCCACTCACACATCTATGCACAGAGTCACACACACCCCACTCACACAAACACTCAGGCACCCATACAGATACTCAGACAACCAATCAATAACCCATATAGACACTCATGTAGCTATTCACAAACCCATGCAGCCGCTTACACAGCAACAGACAGACAGATACAGACATTCACACAGTTTAGTCACTAACCCATGCATTCAGTAAGATACGTTTAATCACTCACTTATAGAGTCAGTCACGCACCTACTAAATCATCCATTCAGACACTTATACACCCACTCATTCTTCAATACGCCTTGGCCTATATATATTAAACATATTTAAACTTTACAGAAACACACAGTCACTGGATGATGCCATCAGTGATGTCATCAGTGATGTCATTTGAGATGTCATCAGTGATGTCATCAGTGATGTCACTGACCATGTCATGAGTGATGTAATATGTGACATCATCAGCAGTGCATTGCAGGGGCGCGAGTTATAGTTAGCTGAACTAACTATAACGGGGGAATTTCTATGGTTTTGTACGAGTGAAATGTCCAACTAACTATAATGTCCCTAAAACCTATGGTTTTTTCAGTGAATTTCTAAGGTTTTTTAAATGCTAATTTCTTACTATAACGTGCCTGAAACCTGTGGTTTTTTCAGTGAATATATATATATACACACACACACACACACACACACACACACAACTACATGCAAACCCATATTTAAACATTTCAAGCGGAAACATGTGTGTGTATGTGTGTCTGTATTGTGCTTAATTTGTTAAAAAAAGAAGTGCTGGTGCCAAAAATGTTGCCAAGGAGGCCACAGCCCACATCTACCTCCGGTGTGCCCAACTTTCAACTCCCGCACTGCCTCAGTCTCTATCCTGTAACCATGCTCTGCTGTCTGTTCCCTAAGTCATGCGTTTTACTTCTTTAACTACACCGACAGATGAGTGCAAAAACAAAATGCAATTAATATTGAGACCACCACCTGCAGGGTCAGAAATCGTAGCCCCGGCCCTGGGAAAGAAGTGCCGGTGCTGAGCACCGGAAAGCACCGGCTCAAATTAAGCACTGTGTATGTGTGTGTGTTTATTGTATGTTTTGTCCTGAAAGCACCTTCACAGAGTTGACTACGCAGTTCAGGTTGATGCACTGTCAGTGTCCTGTTATTAAAAAAGGAACACTGTTTAAATCAAAATCTATGCAGGGGTAGCTGTAAGAATGGGTATTACATCAAATGGTTTCATGGCATTTTGTCTCCTTTTGGTCTTATCTGGAACAGCACAATATGTTTTTTTTTTTTTTTTAACTTTATTTGTCATTTTCCAACAAAACAAAAAGATAACAGACAGGTCATTTTCGGTCATATCCGAAACACATGGATAGACCAAATTAGCATATTAAATAATCAAATGACAGTAATATGACACAGTGGTCGCGGCATATCCAGATAAGTGCTACTTTACAGCTCCTAGGCACTTTCAATCAATCAATCAATCAATCATGTCACTTATAAAGCGCACTACATACCTGCGAGGGTCTCAAGGCGCTGGGGGAAGAGGGGGGTGGTGCTGCTACTGATCGAAGAGCCCGGTCTTGAGGAGTCTTCTGAAGGCCAGTAGGTCTTGGGTCTGTCGGAGGTTGGAGGGGAGGGTGTTCCAGGTCTTGGCGGCGAGGTGGGAGAAGGATCTGCCGCCAGTGGTCGTTTTCCGGATGCAGGGGACTGTGGCGAGGGCGAGGCTGGTCGAGCGGAGCTGGTGGGTGGGGGTGTAGAAGCTGAGTCGTCTGTTGAGGTAGGCTGGTCCGGAGTTGTGGAGTGCTTTGTGTGCGTGGGTGAGGAGCTTGAAGGTTATCCTCTTGTTGACAGGGAGCCAGTGCAGGTCTCTCAGGTGGGGTGTGATGTGGCTGCGTCGGGGGATGTTGAGGATAAGACGTGCAGAGGCGTTCTGGATGCGTTGCAGCCATCTCAGGAGCTTAGCCGTCGTTCCTGCGTAGAGGGCGTTTCCGTAGTCCAGCCTGCTGGTGACGAGGGCCTGGGTGACTGTTTTTCTTGTTTCAGTGGGAATCCACTTGAAGATCCTGCGGAGCATTCGGAGGATGTTGAAGCAGGATGAGGAAACGGCATTGACCTGCTTAGTCATGGAGAGGGTGGGGTCGAGGATGACCCCTAGGTTGCGTACGTGGTCGGTGGGTGGCGGGGCTGTTCCCAGTGATGTTGGCCACCAGGAGTCGTCCCAGGCTGAAGGGTTGGAACCAAGGATGAGGACCTCCGTCTTGTCCGAGTTCAGCTTCAGGCGGCTGGTCCTCATCCATTCGGCGACGGCCTTCATTCCTTCGTGGAGGTGGGCTTTGGCGGTGTGAGGGTCTTTGGTGAGGGAGAGGATCAGCTGGATGTCGTCGACGTAGGAGATGATGTTGAGGTTGTGCTGTCGGGCGACGTGGGCGAGTGGTGCCATGTAGATGTTGAACAGCGTTGGGCTGAGGGAGGAGCCTTGGGGTACGCCGCAGATGATCTTGGTGGCCTTGGATCGGAAGGGGGCGAGGCGGACGCTTTGTGTTCTGCCGGAAAGGAAGGATGTGGTCCAGTCCAGGGCCTTCTCTTGGATCCCGGCGTCGTGAAGGCGTGTTCGTAGTGTGTGGTGGCAGACCGTGTCGAAGGCGGCTGATAGGTCCAGGGGGATGAGGGCTGCTGTTTCTCCGTTGTCTAGCAGGGTCCTGATGTCATCGGTGGCGGCGATGAGGGCGGTTTCGGTGCTGTGGTTGCTGTGGAAGCCGGACTGGGAAGGGTCCAGGATGTTGTTCTCCTCGAGGTAGCGGGTCAGTTGTTTGTTGACAATTTTCTCGGTGACCTTCGCGGGGAACGGGAGCAGAGAGATGGGTCGGAAGTTCTTGAGGTCCTTGGGGTCTGCCTTGGGTTTCTTGAGTAAGGCGGTGATCTCGGCGTGCTTCCAGCTTTCCGGGAAGGTTGCTGTCTCGAAGGAGATGTTGATTATTTTCCGGAGATGGGGCGCGATGGCTGTACTGGCTTTGTTGAAGATGTGGTGAGGGCACGGGTCTAGCGGTGAACCGGAGTGGATGGTGTTCATGATCTCGCTGGTGTCCTCGTCGTTGATGTTGGTCCAGGAGAGCAGGCGGTTGGTGGTTGTGGGGGCAGTGGTCTCGGTGGTTGCCGGGGCGGTCGTGGTGTTGAAGCTGTCGTGGATGTCGGCGATTTTGCGGTGGAAGAAGGTGGCCAGTGAGTCGCACAGGTCTCGCGACGGCTGGATGTCGTTGGTGTTGGAGCTGGGGTTGGAGAGTTCCTTCACGATGTTGAAGAGCTCTTTGCTGTTGTGTGCGTTGTTGTCTAGGCGGTCTTTGAGTGAGGCCCTTTTGGCGGATCTGATGAGGTGATGGTGACTGCGGGTGGCGCTCTTGTGGGCGGCGTAGCTGTCCGCTGTCCGTTCGTGGAGCCAGATCTTCTCCAGTTTTCGGCATGTTCGTTTGGAGGCCTGGAGGTCTTCGGTGAACCAGGTGGCTTTCTTGCTGGTGTGGCTGTTGGGCGGATTCTTGAGCGGGGCGAGGGTGTTGGCGCAGTCGTCGATCCACTGTCTGAGGTTGCGGGCGGCGGTGTCGGGGTCGGAGGGTTCGGCGGGTGGGCTTAGGGCGAGGGTTGTGGTTAGCTGGTCTTCCGTGACTCTGCTCCAGCAGCGGCGAGGCATTTGTTCGGTGCGGTGGTGCGTGGTGGGCTTCCTGTAGGTGAAGTGGATGCAGTGGTGGTCAGTCCAGTGGGGTTCGGAGGTGTGGTTGAAGGAGACGTGTGGGCTTGCGGAAAAGATGGAGTCTAGCGTGTGGCCGCGGCGTGGGTGGGTGTAGTCACGAGCTGTCTGAGTCCGAGGGTGGCGAGGTTGTCGATCAGGGTGGTGGAGTTGGTGTCCTTGTTGTTCTCGAGGTGGAAGTTCAGGTCCCCGAGGAGGATGTAGTCCGTGGAGGCCATGGCGTGTGTGCTGACGAAGTCAGTGATGGAATCGCTGAACTGTGGTCGGGGTCCGGGGGGTCTGTAGATGAGGGTTCCTCTGAAGGTGGTGTTGGGATCGGTGTGGATCTGGAAGTGCATGTGTTCGGCGGTGCTGAGGGTGTCGTCGGTGTTGGTTGAGACTCTGAGGGTGTTCCTGTGGACGATGGCGATGCCTCCTCCGACTCCGTTGGTGCGGTCCCTGCGGAGGGAATCTGATCTAGAACACCCAGAAGCAAGGAGGTCACGTTGTTTCCTACACGTGTGTGTAGTATTGTGTAAATCGGGTGTCAGGCATGGCAAGACTGGACCGTCTGAGCGGTGACGTGGTACCGTGAACAAAGTACAGGAATGTCATGGCGTGGTATGCTAGCGGTTTGTGCGGGCAGGCCTATGGAGATGGTGACGTTGGTGGAGTGTGGGCTGGTGCTTCAGTATGTGTAGCCGCCCATGTAATGAACGGCGCCCAGATGTCTTTGGGGCGTGATGCGGTAGGCATCAGCTCCCAGTACGCTGATAGCATCTCCTGGCAATAAGTCATGTCTTTTATCCATATGTTGATGTTGGGTGCGCAGGGAGATCCCCAGTGTATTGCAATGTGGCGCTTGGCCACGAGGAACATCATGGCTGACAGGCGTCCCACGCCTGGAGGGGCATCATCCACGTGGCCAAGAATGGCAGTAACGGAGGTGCGGGCATGTCGGAAGCCTGTCACTTCATGAATTATGTCAAACACCCTGTCCCAAAACAATGAAATGGCGCCACAGTGCCATGACAAATGTAGAAAGGTGGCTTGTGTGTTGGCGCAACACCAGCAAGCAGCGTTCGGGCGTAATCCCATTTTCTGTAGCTGCAGTGGCGTACGGTATAGCCTATGTAAATATTTGAAATGTATGAGGCGCAGTTTATTATTCGAAGAGAGGCGCTTGAGTTGAGCACAGCAATAGGCCCACTGTTTGTCTGTGGGTGGCGGGTCTAAGTCCGAGGACCACTGTGCCAGCGCAGTGGGTGACGTGATCGGGTAGGTTTGCTGTGTGATATTATAAATGCGGGTTACCAGCTTCTTGGGTGAGTGGTTCGCTAATATATTTTCCAATGGGAGCAGGGGTGTAGGTGCAGCGGGAAACGAACTGTGCGCTTGTCGGCAGTTAGCCCTGAGTTGATGGTAGAGTAGGAGTTCCAAGGGAGGGGCACACGCGTCCTCCAGGTTTTGTGGTCGAGGCAAGAACTCCTCTGCCGGGTACAGGTCAGCGAAAGTGGAGAGTCCCATATAGCGGGTCCTTTGTATAGAGCCAGCGTCCTGCATTGGAGGAAAACTGGGAGGGTGGGCCAGGGGAGTGGATGGGGCATAAAGCTGTGGCAATTTCGCCCGTCGTCGAAGTCCATCCCATGCCCAGCGTACATTTTCAACTGTGTTAATTTCAGCAATGGGCCTTTTGTAAGTGTAATAGATAGCAGCTGGCAGAAGAGCGGGGAAAGCAACATCCCTCTCCACCGCCATGTGGGGTTGAAACGGGACAGGGTGGACCCAGTAGTGAAGGTATTGGGCCTGAGCGCTCAGAGCGTATAGTTCAAAGTCCGGCACCCCCAGACCCCCCTGTGTCAGTGGTAGTGTCAGTACCTCCCAGGAAATGCGGGGTTGAAAAAGGCTTGTGTGAGGGGGATGGGAATGTTTGCGAAGAGGTACAAGAACTTGGGCAATATGATCATTTTAGCGAGTGGTATCCTGCCAGCGAGCGACAGCGGTAGTTTAGTCCAAAATGAAATCTTGCCCTCCACCCAAGTAATGAGATGGCCGTAGTTCAGGCGCCAGATATCCTGAATCTCACTAGAGAGCCAAATCCTGAGGTACTTGACCCCTGGATCCGCCCAAGTAAGCGGGAAGTCAAGGTCCAAGTCAATTGGAGCCGGTGTTAAGGCAAGAAGGGTCGATTTGGACCAGTTGACCTGTACGCCTGACATGCCTCCGAATTGGAGAATTTCCCGCAGCGCGGGGTTAAGGTTCGTGGCCGGCTCCCGGATGTATAATGTAATGCCAAATCAATCAAATCAAGCTTTATTCGGCACATACAAAAATGTCCATAAAAGCATACTATAATATCGATAAGAACGGAGTTATATACAATTATTACAATTTGAGATTAAAAATACATTTTATATTCAAAAAGTCTCAGAAGAAAATACTTTTTTGATTTTTAGAATAAATCTACTAACAGTTAAAATCTAATTCATTTTAAAATTCATCAAATCAATTAACATACAAAAACTAATCAATTTCATAATTCAATATTTCCAGGTAGACAAGGTCCTTCCTTTGTTTCATAGCCAAGGATATGTAACAAATTACCGCATTACAAATTAAAACATTCTCCAATTTTCGAATATAATTAAAAGCAGCTTTAAAAGAGTACAGGCTGTTTGCTTTAAAAAAGGTCGTAAAAATGTTTTCCTAATTTCATTATAAAATTTGCAAAAAGTAAAAAATGAAGAGTACTCTGTGGGGACCTGCCATCACACGGACACTTTGGTAAGTTGGCACACCACTTGTCCCTTTTGGGAAATGCTAAAAGATAATGAAGAGTATTCAGCCGTAATCTAGTTAAGTAAAATCTGTGTTGTATATTAGTTATAAAAATGAGATATGGCTGAATACCCATTGCTATCGGCCCTTCAAGATAAAAAGATATACATGATTTATTACTCGTGGCAACGTCCCTTGCTGAGGACCTCACTTTACAGAGCCTCAATTTTAGTTCCTTTTTACTCATATTCTGTATGACCTCGGGATTTTTTAAATTCGCATCCATCTCACATTCCTTTAAGAGGCTACAAATGTAACTTAACCATGTTATTTTCTTATAATGATCTTGATTCAAACAATCCGATATAATGTCCCTCGTAAAATGTGTCTCTTCCCGAGTCCAGATGCGGTGCCACAAAGTAAGGGCAGCTATACTGATCAGATCAAGAATATAGGGGATATTAGTCTCCCTGTGTATTATAAAAGTGGCAGTAGAAACTGGCACAGCTAATAATCTTTAAAAAAAATTATTTTCCAGGATTTGTAGCTGAGAATTATCTGCCACACCCCACAGGGCTCCCCCATAACAACTCCCTGTAATACATTTTGCTCCATATAATTTAAGAATTTCCCGCACTGGTTTTTTATCTATTTTTTGGGAAAATCTAAAAATAGCCTCAACCGATTTTACGAATTTCAGTTTACATAGGTTAATATGTGCCCTTACTATTAAAAAGAATTCCCAAATATGAGAAGGAAAAAGTCCTTTCTATCCGTATACCTTCGATATAATGTATTTTATCCTTAATTTTCCGTTTCCCACAAGACATAACCAGGGTTTTACTCAAATGTATTTTTAAAAACTTTTCCGTCATATAACTAGAGAAGTTATCCATCAATAATTGTAGGCCGTTAGCTGTCCTGGAGATTAAGACAGCATCATCGGCATACATTAATAAAGGGGTAACCCGTTTGCCTACCTTTGGGGCGTCAGCGTTCAAATTCTGTAATAACGGGTCAACCCCATTTATATATAACGAAAATAAAAGTGGGGCAAGAGTACAACCCTGTCTTATCCCACGGGTAATGCTAAAGCGCTTAGTGCATTCTCCATTTTCCCCGAAGCGTATTCTAGAGGACAAACGTACATATATTTGCGATAAAAAACTAATAATATCCTCTGGGGCGCCCATCCCTTTAAGCGTCTGCCATAATTTTGAGTGATTTACCAAATCAAAAGCGCTTGACAAATCAACAAAACAAAGGTAAAGAGCGCCATCCCGTGCAAGTGTGTATTTTCCTATCAACAAATCAAGATTCAAACACTGCTCAATCGTTCCAATGCCCCTTCTAAAACCGTACTGTACTACAGATAAAATATTATTTTCCTTTACCCAATATTCCAATCTGGCCAGCAATATTCTACCCATAACCTTAGATGTTGAATCGAGTAAAGATATTGGGCGATAGCAGCTCGCGCTGCTTCTATCGCCTTTTTTAAAAATAGGGACTATCACGCTCTCAGCCCAAGTTGCTGGTATCACCCCATTAAGTGTAGCATTAAAAAATTTGTATAGGATGGGCACCCAAAAATCCAAGTTATATTTAAAAACATCAATTGGGACCCCATCCGGACCTGCCGCTTTCCCACTAGCACTATTCAAAAGGGCCAATCTAATCTCCTCAGAGCTAATGCTTTCCGGTTTAATATTATTTAAACGAACAATGCTAGTATTCTCTGCTAAAGTATTGGGCTGACGTGTCTCATTAAAAATGGCTTCAAAGTGAGTCAACCAGTCTTCCGGGGTCACTACTACATCAACTTTAACAGACTGGGCATCTTTAAAAGGGGCTGGTCCAAAGTTTTCCAAAAAGTATAGAATCTTTAGTTTCTGCAGCTTTGATCAGGTTTTCCCACGCATTATCTCTAATCTCCATTTTTCTACGAGTCAATGCTTGCTTATATGATTTCCGCAGAGAACTAATGTCTTCCCTATTCCGGGGGCTAGCTTTTAGAGCTTCTTTTAAATCCCTGTTTAATCGTGAACATTGCTGATTAAACCATCTTGGGCAATATACCCTATTTGTCCTAGGCTTACGTTTCAAATTTCCGGCTATTGCAACCGAAATATTTTGGAAAGCCATCACGATATCTATATTAGTAGAAAAATTATCTAAAACAGTTGTGATATGATGTTTATTTTGTTGAATAATCTTTTCCGTGAAGGCAATAGGATCAACCCCTGCCCATTTGATGGAAATCCCATTTTCACCCTGTGTCTTAACCTCAGCAGCAAAAATACTTGGTTCATCTACTTTAAAAAGTGGAGATTTTAATGTTAGTGACACAGGGTGATGGTCACTTAATAGGCTGGGGCATACTTTGCAAGAATGAACGAGAGGATTACAATTTCTTGAAATTATAAGATGGTCGATACATGAGGATGACCTGGCTCCTTCAAATGTATATGTAATACCCACTCCCTCTTGCGTATTCTCTTTTGCATCTATCTCTATAATTTCCAGATTATACTTAAACATTACACAATTTAAAATTTCCCCATAATTATTATGTGGGAAGTGTAAAGGGTTATCTACTCCCAATTCATCCTCGTATCCGCATTGGATCCCTGGTATAAATTTACAAAGTTCAATATTAAAATCCCCCGCCCAAATTAAAAAATAATCAGACCTTGTACTCCTTAAAAAATTGGCCAATTCGCTGTCTAATAATGTAATTATCTCATGCCTTGAGCTATTAAAAATATTATTATAAAAATTGATCACTATTATGTCCTGTTTTCCTCCCACTGAAAGAAGTAAAAACTGAAAATGTTGTGAGTTAGTATATATTCTTCTTACAGTCAGAGGAGAGGATACTGATATTAGTACTGCCAAGCCACCGCTCGCTCTCCCTGCCTTTGAAGGAATCCCATTAGTACAGATCGTTTTAAACCCATTAATAAAAAAATTATTTGTGAGCCATGTTTCTTGTATTAATACCACATCGCATTTTTGTATAGTATCAATCCAAGAAGTATCACTCAATTTACTCCTAACCCCTGCAACATTCCATGTCATAATATGCAATAATTCCTGTATTGAATGGCTAGGTGGGTTACATTCAGCCACAATAGAAAGTAGGGTGATTTCGTTCCTGGATGTTTGCATTTCAGATTCTGCGAGGAGATCACTTTCAGTATTGCTAATTATATTCACAGTGCCTTCTCGCAGTTGATCCTGATCCATATGAACCATTTCCTTCATACTATTAACATGGGCTCTTACATCGTGACCATCTTGTACAACCTTTTCTATCGATACTATATTATGTTCCAGTCAATCCGCCTCACTACACCTATTTAGAGGTTCAAACCTATTTACCATATTCGGAATCACATACTGTGTTTCATGACTGGAACTGGTGCTAACCTGGGCTCGACTAAAGGGTAAAACCATTCTAAAACCATAAAAATATCCCAGGGGTAAAGCGACGATTCTGCCTTCTATATCAGTAAAATATCGATCCTGGTTCCCCATGATCTCCTCCAGCAGTAAACCTACCACATAGGGTCTGCTAAAATTTACAACTACACAATCCCCCTCACATGATTTAATGGATTTACCCACCCAGCTAACTCTCCTTATCATAATCACTTCATGAAATAGGCACTCAGAACTACAGGTCGTGTTCTTGGTGAACCATTGAATCACCCTATTTTTCAAAGAGTCCCATGTTTCAGTGGTATTTTCAGCCAATTCAGGTACGTTTTTTAATACAATCACATAAGGCGTTGCCTCTGGGGGCAGATTTAAAATGACATCCCGTTTCCTCCCCTGATGGAATTGCCCTTCCTTCTTCATGTAACCATTCCCTGTGGATCCCCCTAAGTTTTGTTTCGGTGAAACTGGTACTTCCTTACCATGAACATTACTAGAAGGTAAGGCACCAGCCCGTAGTGAGTTATTCATGCTGTTCGAATTAAATGCACCAACATTTGTATTGCTACTGTCAATTAAATTTGCAGTTAGTGGCGTATTTAATGCAGTTAATGGAAGAAGAGCAGTAACCATTTCCAATAGCTTTACAATATCCTTTTGTACTGATTTTATCTCATTCATAACACGCCTCTCTATAGTATCTATTTTCCCATGCAATCTTTTAAGTTGTGTATTTATGGCATTATTGTCAATCAGCAATTCTACAGACTTAACTCCTTGTTCAATCCCTGATGATTTTTTAGATTTCCCCTTCTTTTGTGTTACTCTTTGTGGACTGGACCTTCTTGATGTTACGGTTTGTTTACATTTTTTTGCTGGGGGTGAGTCAGAATCTAGTAATTCTGAAACATTAACGATATCAAGAGGGGTAGTTGACATGCAGGGCCCTAATTTAATCAGTTGTTCAGATTTAGACCTGTTGACGGTAACATGTACAGTGCTGCCATCTGACGGCTCCTGGGGGATAATATCAAGATTAGAAATGTCACTTTTCCCATGCACTTCCACCACAATCTTAGCCCCCTTTTGGACGGCATCCACGGCAGTCTTAGCAGCTGCCAACTGTTCCTCCACTCGCACAATCTCATGGTTTATAATGCCCATAGCACTTTTTAGGTAATTAGTAATTGGTGCTGTTTTTTCCACTGCATTTCCTTTGCTTGTGGCCAATTTCCTCTTCCCCATTTTCAAATATCACTGCTAATTTCTCCCGGCAATTAAACAACGTTCTGCTTACCCACTTCACGATGGAGTGTTCTTACTCCTACCAGGGAAGAAAGAGAGGGGGCCCGACCCGGCCTCTGCCGGTCTCGAACGGGCTCAAACGGGCCCGCCCTTGGCCCGGGCTTCGCCCGGCACACGCCCGCGCGCGTCCCGCGAAGCGGGTGCCGCGAGGCATTATGTAGGCAGGGACAGGGGCAGGTCAAAGGTGAAGTCAGCGCCTCCAGGCACTGATGCCGATATTTCTGGGACTTGGAGTCCTTCAGTCCACAGCAACCCCGGCGATGCGGCTCCCGCGAAGCGGGTGCCGCGAGGCGTTATGTAGGCAGGGACAGGGGCAGGTCAAAGGTGAAGTCAGCGCCTCCAGGCACTGATGCCGATATTTCTGGGACTTGGAGTCCTTCAGTCCACAGCAACCCCGGCGATGCGGCTCCCGCGAAGCGGGTGCTGCGAGGCGTTATGTAGGCAGGGACAGGGGCAGGTCAAAGGTGAAGTCAGCGCCTCCAGGCACTGATGCCGATATTTCTGGGACTTGGAGTCCTTCAGTCCACAGCAACCCCGGCGATGCGGCTCCCGCGAAGCGGGTGCCACGAGGCGTTATGTAGGCAGGGACAGGGGCAGGTCAAAGGTGAAGTCAGCGCCTCCAGGCACTGATGCCGATATTTCTGGGACTTGGAGTCCTTCAGTCCACAGCAACCCCGGCGATGCGGCTCCCGCGAAGCGGGTGCCACGAGGCGTTATGTAGGCAGGGACAGGGGCAGGTCAAAGGTGAAGTCAGCGCCTCCAGGCACTGATGCCGATATTTCTGGGACTTGGAGTCCTTCAGTCCACAGCAACCCCGGCAATGCGGCTCCCGCGAAGCGGGTGCCGCGAGGCGTTATGTAGGCAGGGACAGGGGCAGGTCAAAGGTGAAGTCAGCGCCTCCAGGCACTGATGCCGATATTTCTGGGACTTGGAGTCCTTCAGTCCACAGCAACCCCGGCGATGCGGCTCCCGCGAAGCGGGTGCCGTGAGGCGTTATGTAGGCAGGGACAGGGGCAGGTCAAAGGTGAAGTCAGCGCCTCCAGGCACTGATGCCGATATTTCTGGGACTTGGAGTCCTTCCGTCCACAGCAACCCCGGCGATGCGGCTCCCGCGAAGCGGGTGCCTCGAGGCGTTATGTAGGCAGGGACAGGGGCAGGTCAAAGGTGAAGTCAGCGCCTCCAGGCACTGATGCCGATATTTCTGGGACTTGGAGTCCTTCAGTCCACAGCAACCCCGGCGATGTCATCTGCATATGTGGATATGATCAAGCCCCTATCTGTGAAGCCAAGGCCGCTGGCTGTGTTGTGTTGGCGCATCCTGGCCGCTAGGGGCTCCATAGCTATCGCGAACAATAAGGGGGACAAAGGGCATCCCTGCCTAGTGCCTAGTGCCACGGGCCACAGGAAAAGGCTCCGACAGCAAATCATTCACCTTAAGTCTAGCAGTCGGGTTAGTATACAGTAGGTGGATGAGTCTCAAAAAATTAGGGCTAATGCCAATCCTGGGGAGTAAAGTAAAAAGGAACGGCCACTCGAGGGAATCAAATGCTTTCGTAGCGTCTAGAAACGCAGCAAGCGCTGGAAGGTTGGGGTCTAACTGATGAAGTGTAGCGAAAAAAGTGCGCAAGTTGTGGGAGGTAGATCGTCCAGGAATGAAGCCGGATTGGTCCGGTCTGGCAATGATGGGCAAAAGTGGCTGCATTCTGTTTGCGAGCAGTTTAGCCAGTATTTTCGCGTCAATATTAATAAGGGAGAGCGAGCGATAGAAGTCGCACTGGTTTGCCGGTTTATCTGGCTTAAGGATTGTCACAATTACAGCTTTGCGCATCGACAGAGGGAGGTGGCCAATTTTGAGGGACTCTTGGTATACTTCCAGTAAATAAGGGGCCAGTTCAGTAGCATAGGATTTATAGAAGGCAGCCGAAAGGCCATCGAGGCCGGGAGCCTACTCTCCAGGCAGGCTGTTGATGACCTGGATGATATCCTCTTTGGTGACTGGCTCGTCTAAATATTCGCGTTGGGCGTTGCTAAGCCAGACCAGTTCGATGGAATCTAGGTAGGACTGCAGCTCCACATGCGTGTGGGTTTGGGTCGCAGTGTATAGGGATTCGTAAAATCGTTTCATTCTGTCTAGAGTGGCCGACTGACCACATGCGGAGCTGGAGCCATCCTCCAAGAGCTCGGTGATATAAGCAGAGGTGCGGTGTTGTTTGAGTGTGCAGGCCAGGGCTTTGCCCGGGCGATCCCCCTCCCCATAGGCGCGGGCTTTGGCATTTCTGCCAAGGAAATTAGTTTCGCGAACCGCTTCGTCTTCATACTCCGAAAGTTTACTGCGGATAGTGGCGAGGTGCGACTTTAAACCCGTTTGGAAGTATAGCGTTTCCTCTTGTTGTATTTCTTTCTCTATGCGTGCAAGGGTGGAGCGGATGGATTTTAACACCCCTGATTGTTTGGAAATGCAGACCCACACCGTATAACAGCTTTAAAGGCTTCCCAGAGTGTGGAGGGGGAATCCACAGATATGACGTTGGTAGTGAAATATTGCTGGAGTTCCTCACGGACCTCCTCACGGAATACGGTATTGCGCAGTGCATGCGGAGGGAGACGCCAACAAAGGCTCGCGGCTTAGAGAGCAGTATGGTCCAGTTCAGCTGAACTGGGGAGTGATCAGACAGTGTACGTGATGTGTGTTGGATGCTAGTTGTCCAGGGTACTACGTCCTGGGTGACCAGCCAAAAATCCAGCCGAGACCAGGCATTGTGACATGATGAGATACACGTGCCCTCGCGAGTGTTTGGGTGCCATAAGCGCCAGATATCTATGAGGCCATAGTCCAATGCTATGGTGTTAAGTACTTCAGTAGTCCTGGGGTGCAGCTGTCTAGATGTGCCTACGTAGTCCATTAAGTTGTGCATGATTGCATTAAAATCTGCCCCCCAGATGATTGTGTCATCCCCAAGTAGAGTTATCATGGTCCAAATAGTTTCAAAGAAGGCAGGGTCATCTGTGTTAGGGCCGTAGATGGCCACAAGTGTCAGTAGTGTTGTGTGTAGCAAGCCTTTCAACAGTACGTAGCGACCATCTGGGTCAACACAGGAGTCTATTGTGGTCTAGCCCACATTCCGACGAATCAGTATTGCAGTGCCTCGCCCGTAGTTGGAGTACGTGGCGGAGTGTATCTCCCCCCAGTACCTATTGTGTAGCTTAGGGTCAGCGGCCTGTATGAGGTGTGTTTCTTGAAGGAAACAGATATCTATTTTGTGTCTAATCAAGTAAGCGTGAGTGAGTCTTGCCTTTCTGTGATTGTTGAGACCTCGTATGTTCCAAGTTAGGAATGATACTTCAGACATACAATGTGATGTGTGTCTTGGAGAGGTAACCGCGCGGATGTGGCGCGTGGTCTACCAGGCAAGCGGAATGCAGCGCAGCACTTAAGCGTGTGTATCGCTGACGGTGGTGGATGCTGTGTCTCGGGATGCACGTGGAAATGTGAAGAGTGAGTGACCTAATAGTGGCTGTAACTTGCCAACTATGCATGCGTGAAGTCGAACACCACCCTCCTCCCACTCCAACCCCCCAACTTGGTTGAGAACCCATTACCTCCCCCCTCCCAGACATACCCAAAGCAAGAAAATACAAAATGAATCCTGGGAGATCTCCCTGTGGGGGCATGAGTCGCCGGCGAACTGCCCTGCACTAATGGCAGGGTGGCCGGGTGTACTGATCAGCGCAGGAAGGCGGGTGGAGAGCACGTAACAAGGACAGTTATTCTGAGATTGGTGGGGCATAAGCCACCAGGCGACGGGAAAGTACAATAACGGTGAAATTGGAATAGAGTGCATCGTGAAGTGTGTCCTGAGGGTCCGGGCCCAAGTTCAGTCATTGTCACTGAGTCTATCCACGGTCCTTATAGGTTGTGTTTGCTTTGTTCGCCCTAAGTTGGCAGGGTATGCCCAGACGTGGGTCCCTTGCTCACTTTGCCCCTGGATTCAAGCTAGCCTGGCTGATGAGGGCTGTTAGCCCGAAACCGGTCCCAGGATGCTTGTTTCCAGTCCAGGGAAGACATGGCTTGGCAGTTCGGGCTGGACTGTTCCCATGAGGCACAAGGTCAAGACTGATTTGCATATAGCTGTGTCTGAACTGGGGTGGCAAAGTGAGCTAAAGAACGATGATGGATTCAACCCAGATCTGTGACTGGGGGGGAGTGTCTGAAAAGTTTCAGTGCTCCGTCCATCATCTCCTTGTGTTTGCCTTTCCAGATGTATCCATTGCGGCACGTCAGTCATACCTGATAGCATATATGACACTTGAGATAATTGCAACGCAAGGGCAGAGTGTTCAATCGATGGGAGGCTTAGACCTCCGTAAGAGGGATGTGCTTTTAATTTTGCTGCAGCAAGACGAGGTCTTGCCGAGCCCCATATAAAGGATTTTATCTTAGAGTCTATTAACGGTAATGTAGATAAGGGGATTTGAAGAGGAAGCATACCGAGGGTGTATACAAAACGCTGAAGGGTAACCATTTTAACGGCCTGAACTCCCCACATGGAGAGTCCCAAAATCTTCCATTTCTCAAAGTCGCGTTGCATCTGGGTGATCAAGGGGTTTAAGTTATCTGCTACCATTCCCTCCATGCCCTTGTTCACTAGTATTCCCAAATAATTAAGGAGTGAGGATTGCCAATGAAAGAGAAATCCATGTATAGCTGCTTTTGTAGTTCCATCAGAGATGGGTAACGCCTCACTTTTATCCCAGTTTATTTTGTAACCAGAAAAAGAAGAGAAGTCCTCTATAGTTTGGAGTAAAGATGGTAAAGAACTGGGAAGATTCGTAAGAGTAAGTAAGATGTCATCCGCATACAAGTAAAGTTTGGACTCTCCTATCGGAAGCGTATGCCTGCTATGTCGTCTGTTTGATGTATTGTGGCTGCAAGAGGTTCTATAGCTAAAAGAAAGAGTAACGGGGAAAGGGGGCATCCTTGTCATGTCCCTCTACGAATCGGGAATGGGTCTGATATAAAACCTCCACAATTTACTTGAGCAGTGGGATTATTGTATAACAGTTGTACTTTGGCTATGAACTGATCCCCCAGCCCGAATCTCTCCATTACTTTAAAAAGATATTCCCATTCGATGCGGTCAAACACCTTTTCCGCGTCAAGTGATAATGCTAGTGCGTCATTTGAAAGGTTTTTAGCAGACCATAATGTGTGAGCTAAGGTACGTAAGTGAATCCTAGAAGAGCGTCCTGGTACAAATCCCACTTGAGTTTGATGTATCAGGGAAGGCAGAACTTTACGGAGACGGGAAGCAAGAATACTGGCCAGTATTTTAATATCACAATTTAATAGCGAGATAGGGTGGTAACTACTACAAAGCAGGGGATCCTTACCGGGTTTAGACATTCGTAATTATCCACAAGACAATACACTGTAGCAGTGCAGGAATGATTCCCTGCACTTTCCTGATCTTATCCTGAGCTTATCCTGTTCTCAATTATTTGCTTTTGTTTTCCTAGGGTTTATTCTAGACAGTCCGGGTAGAGTTAACAGACTTCCATATATAATTATCTTCTGATTATTGTTCAATTTTTCAATATTCAATATACAATATGAGGGGGGGGGTAAATCGTTATAATGGTGTGTGTGTTTATTTTTTCTCCTCCTCTTTTGTACTTATCTTTCCTTCTCCCCCCCCTGCTAGTTTCTGAATCCGTCTTGTTTATAAGTATTACTGTCCCGTATCATGATGTGAGTATTCCCTCCTGTCAGGCCAATAAGGGGTGAAAAAAGAAACGTGCTTTTAAATCTTCCTTTCTAATTAGTATTCTTGTGGTAAGGCCTGTAGATACGGTAGGCCAAACAAGGTTTTGGTGATGCCGAAGGTGTAAGTGCATTAGGTAATGGGCACAAAACTGAGTGAGCTCAGCGCTTATTTATGGGGAGGCACTATGGGCGGTTTGGATAATTGGAAGTCTGAATTAATATAGGCGGCCTTGAGTGCTGATCTTTTCCTTAACCCCTTCGATGCTCGTGACGAGCTCAGCTCGTCATGCTGCGCGGTCGCGCTGTGCGCATGACGAGCTGAGCTCGTCACGACCACACCCGCGATCGGAATGTCCAGCACCTGGGCGGAATTCCGATCGCGGTCAAGGGGTTAAACTACCCCTTTAGTGCCTGACCTTAAGGGCTCACTATACTTTATTGAGGTGGTGAATGTTGGAAGGTGAAATCAGCGTGTTCAACAAAGGATTTTAGTTATGCGTTGGATACACTTGACCTTAATCCGTCATTTATTTGGATTATTTTCACAATTTGTAAGGCCAACTAGTATTTGTCATGAGATATTGATCACCAGATTCTATTGTTGTTTGAGGGCGACAGTCACATTTAAATAATGTGGGAGCGCAAAGAGTTAAGGTCTTTATACGCGCTCTGGAGTATTGTACTGTAAGACCTCACAAGAAGCCTGCATCTTGGAACTCACATGCCATAGATATAATTCAGTAATATTACACGCCACTTCTCACCTCACTGGACACTGCATTCAGGGTCAGCCAGGCAAATTAATGAGGGCTAGTAAACATAGAGGGCCCTATAAAGCACATGAGACCGTCTTCACAGACTGAGAAGGTGAGGCGGCTCTCCACGCAGGAATAGACGTTCACTCACCAACACCTCCGGCCTCTGAATTCCAGTAAGCACCTCCGGCCTCTGAATTCCAGTCAGCACCTCCGGCCTCTGAATTCCAGTCACCATTTCAGAAAAGAGACGCCGCTGTGCTTTTGAATTCCGTCACATTCAAGTATCGTTCAGCGTTAATAGATGCAGATGGACGTGAATAGGCATAAGTGGCGCGGCTTCACTATACGCGAGGGCCGGGGCTTGTGAGGTGATTCAAGGCCCGCAAGTCCGCTACTCTCCTCAGGACATCTCCACTCTATATTGCGCCAGAATGAGTCTAATTGTACCGAAATTTTGGGCCAATTTTATCCAGGGTCCTTAATGACTCATAAAACGCCAATGTTTCTGCCCGAGTCACGCTGAAGAGAGCACCACCTCCGTCTGGAGCCCGACCCGCGGCAGAGCTCACGGTTCAGGTGGCCATTTTCCTGCGTGGCCAGACCACGCCCCCTAACTCTACAGAATTTCGCGAAGTCAAACTCCATGAGTTCCGCTCACCCTTAGGCATACCTACATATTTTTCCAAATGGAAATTGATCAACAGATCATAGGCAGAAACATTATAAAAAATAAATAAGACAGATGTCTTAACTACATATTACTTGATCAACAGCTATTACAAACAGTAGTCTTAGGAAAAATTGTTTATACTAGTATACAAAGTTCTCAATGCCGAGCAACTTGCGCACACCACAAATACATGTATGTACTGATCAGGGGTTTGCCTATATATGGTTTTCTAATCAGGAGTTTTCCTATAAATGCTTAACTCTTTTATTAACTTTGATCATTGTGATAGGCATGTAGCACTTCTCTTTAAGGAATGCCATTCTGATATTTTTCCTGTTTCAATATATTTTTATATGAATGTCTTCCTTTCCCCTGGCATCCGTGTCATTAGGTTTTCCTTAGCTTTGTGTCACGACTTTTGCATTTGATTTAATTGTTACTGTTTGTTCTTGATCTTGTGCATAACTATTGTATTAATTTGTTATTTGTGTCCTTTTCTTATCTTCTATTATCTTTCCTCTGTTCACTATCATCTAATATTCTTCAAACTGTTATCATACTAATTGTTTTTTGTAATGCTGTACCCTAATTACAGCATTTCGCAATATCAATATTTTTTTTGAGCCTGAGGAAGAGACATGATGTCGTGAAACATGTGTTGGTGTGTGTGTGTGTATATATATATATAGCCAGCCATTATGTCGCATCGGTACGACGTAAAGAATGTATAACAGGGTTTTTTCCTTGCATGAAGTGCAAAGCGTGCCAGTACAGTCAGAAAACCAATAGCTATAACATTCAACACAAGGGCCAACAGATAACGAGAAAGATCAATATGTTGCTCAATTGAAACTCAGAGTTCATGGTTTACTGTTTGGAGTGCCCCTGTCTTAAAAAATACACGAGCAGCACCATCCACCCAACGAAAAAACGGATTCTGGAGCACATGCGTGCAATAACTAAAAAGGATCCTACGTACCCAGTGGCACGCCATTTTGAAAGCATCCATAACAGTAACCGTGACCTCTTAAGATTCTTCTGTATAGACCAGGCCCCAAACATGATAGAGGTGGGGATAGAGTAAAAACTCTACGCAGGATGGAATCAAGGTATATCATAGAACTAAATACCATGGCTCCTATAGGTCTTAACACGACAGAGGAACTTTGGTCCCACTTAGAATGAAAACTGACATTAAGAAAAACATCTTAGACCTAATTCTGTAATATGATCTCTTCCATATTGGCTAGGACTTTTCTGGGTATGATGGGAATGAACCCTTAGACAATTTTTCTGACACTTGTCCATGTTTGAGAGGGACTGTGGAAACAATTCGAGAGTGATTGTTTCCTTTCCTCTCTTTTAGAGAGGGCCGTTCTGTCTCCTAGGCATTATCGTAAGATTCTATCAGTACTGTCTGTGATTGCCCATTCAGGGCTTAATTAAGATGTCCAGCTGTCCATTAGACATATAATTTTGTAATTAGGATGAGGAGTTGGTGAAAGAGAGACAGACATTACATAAAGAAGGGGTATCACATAATATTTTATATTTATAAAAAAACTATATTGTTTGTAAAGAATGTTAGAGGATTATGATCAATGAATTTCTCTATTTTTATATTTAATTTGACAAAAAGTATTATATATAAATGTCTAATAATGTCATGGATCTTTCCTCTATTTCCCCTATCACCGCTCTCTTCTAATAATAATATCATTAGCCTTCTTCTATATACTTATTGTATTTTGTTCGATATGTTTAAATTGTTTTCATACGTACAGGACATCAATGACATTGCACAAAAGGGACGTTTTAAGATGGCCGCCACAAAAAGCATGAATTTTAGGTGAAGCTAGGCCATCCTCGCTGTCTATGATTATTATTTTTTACGTACACTGAGCACTTTAAAAATGGTGATTTTATCTATGGTAGCCAACACCGAGGAAGGCGGTAATGCCGAAACGCGTCAGTTGGCAGGGGAGAGGGTTTCTGCACTGGATTAAAATCGTTACTGAAAGAATTCCCGTGAGTGCCGTCTTCTGTTTGGACCTGGTTTGTCTCAACCGAGCTTACATATATATATATATATATATATATATATATATATATATATATATTACCTACTGGCGGTCGCCAGTAGATAGTTATAGTTAGGACCTATTTTCCATAGGAAATCCGCAACATTCTATTTGCAATAACGTTGGCGCCGGTTGACGAATCTTCGCGAAAGCTTCCAACTTGTTCGGGCGCTCCGGTCCGCTCCTATCCTGAAAGTCTCGGGGTGATTCGTCAAGCGGGGCCGAGAAAAAAGGGGGGTCCCAAAATGCGTTTTCCCCATTCATTTTTCCATAGGAACCTTTAGTCGCAGCTACAGCCCGAACTGCTGAACGGAATTACACCAAATTTGGCAAAGAGGTAGCCCTTGGTTCAGTGTCGTGCCTTTTGCTTAAATGGTGTAAATCCGTTCAGTAGTTCCTGAGAAAATCAAAAGTAAAGCCACATATATATCTATGGCCGAGTAGGGTCCGCGTACCCTCCCGATCACGAGCTGCATGCTAATTGGCTGTCAAGTGGCTGTCAACACTCCAAATCAGGAAGTGTTGGCAGCCATTTTCGAGGGACAAGTGCGCAAAGTGCAAAAAGGGGGCTGGGTAGAAACACACTGATCCCCTAGGCCTGCTCAGGGGGTCCCAAATCGGCAAAAACGCGCTGGGTGCGCGGATCCAGCCAAAAAAAATAAAAATCGAAGCGTGGTCTCCCGCGCTTCGATGCTATTTGGCCCTTGGGTGGCCCAAGTCCCGGGGGCATGCCTGCTTTTTTATTTGTATGTGTGGGGGGGCCTCTAAGGCCCCCCCAAGCCCCGGGGACCGCCACCCCCCGGGGCTTTAAAAAAATGGTGCGGGAGGGCTCTCGGTCCTCCCGCAGCCCCGGGGACCGCCACCCCCGGGGCTTCTTTTTAAAAATAAAATGACCTGTGTGGGGGCTCCAGCCCCCACATGCCCCGAGGACCGCCACCTCCCGGGGCACTAAATATTTCAATATGGGGGTCCGTTACGGACCCGAGCCCCGGGGACCACCACCTCCCGGGGCTTTGCCAATAGAGGGAGGGGCGCGGCCCCCTCCTGGAGCCCTTGATGGCCCTGGGGACCACCACCCCCAGGGCCGGCTCCTGCAGTGTCCCGGGGTGCCTACCCCCGGGACACTGTAGTTTGCTATGACAGGACGGGAGCCTCGCGGCTCCCGTCCTGTCATAGCAAACTGCTTTGGTTTTGGAAGAGAGAGCAGGAAACCTGCTCTCTCTTCCAAAACCAAGCACATTGCTTTCCACACGGGGAGCTGCATCTTAGCAGCTCCCCATGTGGAAAGCAATGCCGGCTCCCGAAGGACGCGGGGAGCCGGCGGGAACGTGGGGGATTGGGGCCCCCACGGTCCCCAACAGAGAGGGCCAGCCCCGGGGGATGGGGTCCCCGGGGCTAGTAGTGGCCCAAGAAACGAACATTTAAAAAAAACAAAAAAAAAAACAAAGGCCGGCCCCGGGGGATGGGGTCCCCGGGGCCATAAGTGGCCTAAGGAGGGAGGCAACGCAGCCCCCCTCCATAGCATTTAAAAAAAATAAATAAGGCCATGCCCCGGGGGATGGGGTCCCCGGGGCCGATTAAGGCCTGGGGAGGGGGGCCACGCGGCCCCCTTCCAATTTATTTTTTATTTAACAAAATATTAGGGGGCAGGCCCTGGGGGATGGGGTCCCCAGGGCCAAGAAATTAGAAAAACAAGGGGGGGCCACACAGCCCCCCTTCTAAAAATAAAAAAAATAAAAAAAGACCGGCATCGCTGAACTAACTATAACGGGGGAATTTCACGGGTTTTGTATGAGTGAAATGTCCAACTAACTATAACTGTCCCTAAAACCTATGGTTTTTTCAGTGAATTTCAAAGGTTTTTTAAATGCTAATTTCTAACTATAACGTGTCTGAAACCTATGGTTTTTTCAGTGAATATATATATATATACATATATGTATATTTATATATATATATGTATATATATATATATTTTTATATATGTGGATGTATATATGTGTATATACATCCTTTTCCTATGGAAACTAGGTCCTAACTATAACTACATACAGGTGACCGCCAGTAGGTCATATATATATATGTATTCACGCTTCAGTCAGCCCTCTGTTGCTGCAGCACTCGTGAGAGGGTGCTTGGTCGTGCGTGGGCTCTCGCACTAAATATGACGCTGCAAGATAGTATGACCAGCACTCACAGGGGACCGTAATCCAATTTATTGGACGACTCGTACACTTGGTAACAAAAGCGTTTCGGCTGTCCGCCTTTATCGATGTTTTTTATTACCAGAATTAAAAATTTAAAAAGGCGAATGCACAGAAACACGTCTTCTGGTCATAATAAAATCATATGTGGAACCAGAGAGTACTCCTTGTCCTTTGTGGACATTTGTTGCCAATTGTTTGACGTGAGGCCACGCTCACGTAAGGAGGCACCCGTCCCCTCAGGAGTTCGATGGTAATCTGTGGCTTTTGTTTGAAAATTAATTCAACCATCAGAACCGCCGCAAAGAACTGGCAAACCTGCCAACAGGAGTTGGGGCATTACTTAATGTCAAGCAGTGGTTACTGAACCAATGCTTTCAGGTATGTGCTGGAAAAAGCGGCGGGGCGAGGGCCGCTGTTAAGGACAGAACTGTTCGTACATGATGGCAGAGTGCCGGCCATTTCACAGTATGTAATTTCTTCAATTAACGCTGTGCAGCATTCACTGGTAATCATCAATTTGTGGCTGCAAAAGCACTTAAGTGACCATTAAGGTGCCTGATGTAGCTTTCCACCCCGTAGGAGATACAAGTAACATTAATCCCATTTGGGAATACATACAATAACAGAGTTTTTAACGGTGCCCACTGGGGATTTTAATTCGGCAAGAGGTTCATGGCAGGTATTAAATGGACTACAGAGACCATAATTGCATTCTTCTAACGCCCATTGGGGCGGGACTTGTATCAAATAAATTACATGTGCTGAGTCAGTCCGTTTTCTTTGTTTTCTTCAAGCCAGTGATCAAGAGCACAGGGAGTGCTCGAAACGCATTTGGCAAGTGATTTGGAAGCTTGGGGGCATACTGTTTCTCTTTGCTGCCGGTGACGCTAGTGCAAAACCCCCCGTGTGTGGCATCCTCAAGGGGCAACCTTTCTTGTTTGATGTTAAGCGGCCTTTGCCAGCCGTGAGGATTCCCCGCCGCTGCTTGGGTGGCTCCAGGGTGCTTGGAACCACGAGCACTCTCATGGAACGGAGGGAGCCTTTATCACCGGTATATATTGGAAATGAGAGCGGAGGTGCCTGATGTAGCTTTCCACCCCGTAGGAGATACAAGTAACATTAATCCCATTTGGGAATACATACAATAACGGAGTTTTTAAGGGTGCCCACTGGGGATTTTAATTCGGCAAGAGGTTCATGGCAGGTATTAAATGGACTACAGAGACCATAATTGCATTCTGCTAACGCCCATTTAGGCGGGACTTGTATCAAATAAATTACATGTGCCGAGTCAGTCCGTTTTCTTTGTTTTCATCAAGCCAGTGATCAAGAGCACAGGGAGTGCTCGAAACGCGTTTGGCAAGTGATTTGGAAGCTTGGGGGCATATTGTTTCTCTTTGCTGCCGGTGACGCTAGTGCAAAATCCCCCCCCCGTGTGTGGCATCCTCAAGGGGTAACCTTTCTTGTTTGATGTTAAGCGGCCTTTGCCAGCCGCGAGGATTCCCCGCCGCTGCTTGGGCGGCTCCAGGGTGCTTGGAACCACGAGCACTCTCATGGAACGGAGGGAGCCTTTATCACCGGTATATATTGGCAATGAGAGCGGAGGTGCCTGATGTAGCTTTCCACCCCGTAGGAGATACAAGTAACATTAATCCCATTTGGGAATACATACAATAACAGAGTTTTTAACGGTGCCCACTGGGGATTTTAATTCGGCAAGAGGTTCATGGCAGGTATTAAATGGACTACAGAGACCATAATTGCATTCTGCTAACGCCCATTGGGGCGGGACTTGTATCAAATAAATTACATGTGCCAAGTCAGTCCGTTTTCTTCGTTTTTTTTAAAGCCAGTGATCAAGAGCACATGGAGTGCTCGAAACGCGTTTGGCAAGTGATTTGGAAGCTTGGGGGCATACTGTTTCTCTTTGCTGCCGGTGATGCTAGTGCAAACCCCCCCGTGTGTGGCATCCTCAAGGGGCAACCTTTCTTGTTTGATATATATATATATATATATATATATATATATATATATATATATATATATATATATATATATATATATATATATATATATATATATATATATTCACTGAAAAAACCATAGGTTTTATGGACAGTTATAGTTAGTTGGACATTTCACTCGTACAAAACCATAGAAATTCCCCCGTTATAGTTAGTTCAGCTAACTATAACTCGCGCCCGCAATGCACTGCTGATGACGTCACATATTACATCACTCATGACATGGTCAGTGACATCACTGATGACATCACTGATGACATCTCAAATGACATCACTGATGACATCATGCAGTGACTGTGTGTTTCTCTAAAGTTTAAATATTTTAAATATATATCGGAAAAGACGTATTGAAGAATGAGTGAGTGTATAAGTGTCTGTATGGATGATTTAGTAGGTGCGTGACTGACTCTATAAGTGAGTGATTTAACGTATCTTACTGAATGCATGGGTTAGTGACTAAACTGGGTGAATGTCTGTATCCGTCTGTCTGTTGCTGTGTAAGTGACTGCATGTGTTTGTGAATAGCTACATGAGTGTGTATATGAGTTATTGAATGGTTGTCTGAGTATCTGTATGGGTGCCTGAGTGTTTGTGTGGGAGGGGTGTGTGCGACTCTGTGTATAGATGTGTGAGTGGGTGATTCACTGGGTGGATGGTTTCAAGAGTGCATCTGTGATAGACTGTATGGGTGGGTAAGTATGTGTAAGAGTGTGTTAGTGAGTGAATGTATGTCCCAGTGGTACATGTGTGAGTAACTACATATGTGAACGGCAGTATATATGTGTGTTGGAGTATATAAATAGCTATAAGCGAGAGTGAGTGATTGTGATAGTGGCTGTATGGATGAGTGTGTGCTTGTATCAGTGATTGTATAAGAGCGTAACAATGTGCTAGTATTTGTTTGATTAAGTGAGCTGGTGTGTGTATAACTGTATAGGTGAGTAAATGGCAGTGTGTTTAATTATTTGCATGACTGACTAGGTGTGTGAGTTCCTCTATGGATGAGCCTCGGTGTTTGAGTGTCTATATAGGAGTAAGAGTGCATATGATAGTCCTGTACTGAGTGACCATAAGTATGAGTGACTGTACGGGTGAGTGAGTGGATGTGTGTGTGTAGACCTAAGAATCAGTGAGTGGGTATGTAGTTATTGGTGTTGGAGTGTCTATGGTTTTGCGAATGGCAGTCTGTAATTTAGAGTGGGTGTATCAAAGGTTATATTAGGGTGTGAGGAGGTGCATCAGATTATCACGTGGATGATGTCATTTGAGATGTCATCAGTGATGTCACTGACCATGTCATGAGTGATGTAATATGTGACGTCATCAGCAGTGCATTGCGGGGGCGCGAGTTATAGTTAGCTGAACTAACTATAACGGGGAATTTCTATGGTTTTGTACGAGTGAAATGTCCAACTAACTATAACTGTCCATAAAACCTATGGTTTTTTCAGTGAATTTCAAAGGTTTTTTAAATGCTAATTTCTAACTATAACGTGTCTGAAACCTATGGTTTTTTCTGTGAATTTCAAAGGTTTTTAAATGCTAATTTCTAACTATAACGTGCCTGAAACCTATGGTTTTTTCAGTGAATTTCAAAGGTTTTTAAATGCTAATTTCTAACTATAACGCCCTAAAACCTATGGTTTTTTCAGTGAATTTCAAAGGTTTTGTAAATGACAATTTTTAAATGTATTAATTGTTATATTTATTTTTTTGATACTGATTTACTACATTTTTTTAAACTATTTATTTTTAGATATTTTATTTTTTAAATTACATTGTAATTACATTATACATTACATTACAAAATATACTTTCTCAGAATGAATTACTTTAGTTTAAATACTTTGCAAATAGGCAATAGAGTTTTAAGTACAGTAGTTACAGTTGTTGCAATGGGCAACACAATTTCAAACACAATGCAACATTGACCTCAATGTGAATTTCTAGTTAAATGCAATTAGTTACTTTATGGATTACTTTTCTCACCACAGGACTGGATACTAGATTCAGTCCTGGGACATCTCCTGTAAACAGTTGAGTAAAAGCGTTTTGGTTACAGTAGTGATTTTTAAGGAATATTATTGTATTTTAAAAGTTGACACTTAGAAACTTTTTCACATAGAATCACCAATGTTATCCTATGGGAGGAAATTCACTTAGCAGGTAAGTAGTGTTATCGTTACTTTTTCTTACTCAGTGTTGGATCCTGGATCCAGCACTGGTGCATCTCCTGTAAACAGTTGAAAGAATGCGTTTAAGTCATACAGGCGATTTTTAAGGAATATTTATAATTTGTGAAAATTGACACTTTGAAACTTTTCTGCTGAAAACCAGACAATGGATTCCTATGGAAGGAAATATAAGTTACTGGTAAGTACGGTTAGAATTACTTTTCAGGGTCAGTGCTGGGCTAAAAGATGCAGCACTGGGTTCTCTCCTGATAACAGGTGAGTAAATCGGAATTCGTAGTTCGGTTGATTTTAGAGGAATATTATAAAGTTCCAAAACTCCACACTTAGAAGAATTTCCAAGTGAAACCAGTCAATGTTAGCCTATGGAAGGAAATTCAAGTTGCTGGTAAGTACGGTTAAAATTACTTTTCAGGATCAGTACTGGGCTGAAAGATGCAGCACTGAGGTCTCTCCTGATAACAGGTGAGTAAATCGGAATCCGTATTTCGGCTGATTTTAGAGGAATATTATAAAGTTCCAAATCTGCACACTTAGAAGAATTTCCAAGTGAAACCAGTCAATGTTAGCCTATGGAAGGAAATTCAAGTTACTGGTAAGTACGGTTAGAATTACTTTTCAGGACCAGTACTGGGCTGAAAGATGCAGCACTGAGGTCTCTCCTGATAACAGGTGAGTAAATCGGAATTCGTATTTCGGCTGATTTTAGAGGAATATTTGCACAATGGTGAAGGGAGGGGGCGGGGCCTGAGGTGACATCTGTGCAAACACGCCCCGTGGCGCATTTTAAGTTGGGGGATTAAGTCCCCTTAAATCATGAGGGTCCCTGGGGGCCAACTAGCCCACCAGGAACCTCCAGTATGCGCCAGGGGGCTGCGTTGCAGAGACGTGTACAGAGGCCACACCCCTTTTACACCTCTCTGCAACGCAGCTCTGTGGCGCTTTCTGGACGTACCTGTTGGGCTAGTTGGCCCCCAGGGACCCTCAGGATTGAAGGGGATTTAATTCCCATCTTAAAACACGCCACGGGGCCTGTTTGCACACATGTCACCTGAAGCCCCGCCCCCTCCCTTCACCACTGTGCAAACGCGTTTTAAGTTGGGGGATTAAGTCCCCTTGAATCCTGAGGGTCCCTGGAGTCCAACTAGCCCACCATGTACTTCCAAAAAGCGCCACAGAGCTGCGTTGCAGAGAGGTGTAAAAGGGGCGTGGCCTCTGTACACCTCTCTGCAACGCAGCCCCTGACGCATACTGGAGGTTCCTGGTGGGCTAGTTTGCCCCCAGGGACCCCCAGTATTGAAGGGGAATTACTTCCCCTTCTCAAAACGCGCCAGGGGGCGCGTTTGCAGACTGCTGCAGGGAGGGGGGCGGGGCCTCCGGCACGATGCCGGTCTTTTTTTTCTTTCTTTTTTTTGATTGGAGGGGGTCTGCATGGCCCCCCTTCCCTCAGCCACTTTTTGCCCCGGGGACCCCATCCCCCGGGGCCTGAGGAGCTTTTTTTAAAAATAAAATTTAAAAAACGGGAAGGGGGCCGTGTGGCCCCCTTCCCTGGGCCTGTATTGGCCCCGGGACCCCATCCCCAGGGCAAGCCCTCTTTTTTTAATTAAAAATTTGGAGGGGGCTGCGTGGCCCCCTCCTCAGGCCATTTAAGGCCCCGGGGACCACATCCCCGGGGACGGCCTTTAAATATTTTTTTTTTTTTTTTAGGGGAGGGGGCTGCGTGGCCCCCCTCCTGGCCACTTATGGCCCCAGGGACCCCATCCCCCGGGGCCTGGCCTCTCGTTGGGGACTGTGGGGGTCCCCAAACCCCCACAGTCCCGCCGGCTCCCCGTGTCCTACGGGAGCCGGCATTGCTTTCCACATGGGGAGCAGCTAAGATGCTGCTCCCCATGTGGAAAAGCAATTTGCTTTGGATATTGGAAGCGAGGCAGGCTTCCTGCTCTCGCTTCCAATATCCAAAGCAAGTTTGCAATGACAGGACAGGAGCCGCGAGGCTCCCGTCCTGTCATTGCAAACAGCAGTGTCCCGGGGGTAGGCACCCCGGGACACTGCAGGAGCTGGCCCTGGGGGTGGCGGTCCCCAGGGCCACCACAGGCTCCAAGAGGGGGCCGCGCGGCTCCCCTCCCCACATCTAGAAAGCCCCGGGAGGTGGTGGTCCCGGGGCTTCGAGGGTCCAAAACGAACCCCCATTTTAAATTTCTTAGTGCCCCGGGGAGGTGGCGGTCCCGGGGTGTGTGGGGGCTGGAGCCCCCACACAGGTTAAAACATTTAAAAAGAAGCCCCGGGTAGGTGGCGGTCCCGGGGCAGCGGGAGGGCAAAGAGCCCTCCCGCACCATGTCTTTTTAAGCCCCGGGGGTGACGGTCCCCGGGGCTTTGGAGGCCTTAGAGGCCCCCACATATTAAAAGAAACCCCTGCATGCCCCCGGGACTTGACCCACCCGGGGGCCAGTGCTAACGAGACCGCGCTTTGTTTTTGTGTTTCTCGGCGGGATCCGCACACCCTGAGCGCATCCCGCCGATTTAAAAAAAAAAAAATGCTTTTCTGCCCAGGGGTCCTTGTGGGACCCCTGAGCAGACCTAGGGGTCAGGGTGTTTCTACCCTGCCCCTTTTGCGCTTTGCGCACTTGTTTCTGTCCTCGGTTCTACCGAGGACAAAATGGCTGCCAACACTTCCTGATTTGGAGTGTTGACAGCCACTTGAAAGCCAATTAACATGCAGCTCGTGATCGGGACGGTGCGCGCAGGGTGCGCTCAGGGTGCGCGAATCCGACGCGGCCATAGATATATATGTGATTTTCATTTTGATTTTCACAGGAACTACTGAACGGATTTACACCATTTAACAAAAGGGTTCTTTCTGAACCAAGAACTACCTCTTTGCCAAATTTGGTGTAATTCCGTTCAGCAGTTCGGGCTGTAGCCGTGTCTAAAGTTTCCTATGGGAAAATGAATGGGAAAACACGTTTTGGGACCCCCTTTCTCTCGGCCCCGCTTGACGAATCACCCTGAGACTTTCAGGGTAGGAGCGGACCGGGCCATAAAGTTTGAAAATTTCGCGAAGATTTGTCAACCGACGCAAGAGTTATTTCAAATAGAATGTCGCGGATTTCCTATGGAAAATAGGTCCTAACTATAACTATCTACTGGCGACCGCCAGTAGATAATATATATATATATATATATATATACCTACTGGCGGTCGCCAGTAGGTAGTTATAGTTAGGACCTCATTTCTATTCAAAAAGCGTTTTTGCTTTTGCCAATAACTTTGGCGCCATTTGACGAATCTTCGTGAAATTTTTAAAACTAATGGGGCGCTCCGGTCAGCTCCTGTCTTGAAAGTTTCGGGGTGATTCGTCAAGCGGGGGCCGAGAAAAAAGGGGGTCCCAAAAACGCGTTTTCCCCATGTTAATTTCCATAGGAAATTTTAGACACGGCTACAGCCCGAACTGCTGAACGGAATTACACCAAATTTGGCAAAAAGATAGGTCTTGGTTCAGAAAGTGACCTTTTTTTTAAATGGTGTAAATCCGTTCAGTAGTTCCTGAGAAATTCAAAAATTTAAAATATCGATATCTGAGCACCGAGGAGGAGTCGTGACTCCTCCCGGGCACGAGCTTCACTCTGATTGGCTGCCATCACTCCAAACCAGGAAGTGTTGGCAGCCATCTTGTGACTCGGTAACCGAGTCACACGAAAAGAGTAAAAAAAAAGGTGAAAAATAAGAAAAGGGGGCAGGGTACAAACACCCTGACCCCGTAGGCCTGCTCAGGGGGTCCCACAAGGACCCCCAGGGCCAAAAAAAGCATTTTTTTAAAAAACAATCGGCCGAATTCGCGCTGGGGTTGCGAATCCGTCGAGAAAATAAAAAAAAAACAAAGCACGGGCTCCCACGCTTTGTTATTCTTAAGCCTCCGGTTGGGCCAGGTCCTGGGGGCATGCCTATTTAATTAGTGGGGGCCCGCGGGGGCCCCTGCAGCCCTGGGGACCACCACCTCCCCGGGGCTTAGTTTATTGAATGCTGGGGGCTTGCGGCCTCCCCGCAGCCCCGGGGACCGCCACCTCCCCGGGGCTCTCATATCTTTTAAAATAAAATGTGTGTGGGGGGCTCGAGCTCCCCCACATGCCCCGGGGACCACCACCTCCCCGGGGCTCCCTGTTTTGATAAAGATATGTGTGTGGGGGGGCTCGAGCCCCCCCACATGCCCTGGGGAGGTCTATATTTAAATTTGGGGGTCCGTTACGGACCCCCGGGGACCACCACCTCCCCAGGGCTTTAGAAATGAAGGAGGGGGCTGCGCGGCCCCCCTCCTGGAGCCCTCTATGGCCCTGGGGACCGCCACCCCCCAGGGCCAGCTCCTGCAATGTCCCGGGGTACCCACCCCCGGGACATTGCCATTTGCTATGGCAGGGCGGGAGGCGTGCGGCTCCCGCCCTGTCATAGCAAACTCTGCTTTGGTTTTTGGAAGCAAGAGCAGGAAACCTGCTCTCGCTACCAAAAACCAAAGCAGAATTGCTTTTGCACAAGGGGAGCTGCATGTCAGCAGCTCCCCTTGTGAAAAAAGCAATGCCGGCTCCCGCAGGAGGCGGGGAGCCGGTGGGACCGTGGGGTCATTGGGGCTCCCCCCACGGTCCCCAATGGTCAGGCCAGGTCCCGGGGGATGGGGTCCCCGGGGCCAGAAGTGGCCCGGGAGGGGGCCACATGGCCCCCCTCCCATGAAATTTTAAATAAATAAATAAACCAGGCCAGGCACCGGGGGATGGGGTCCCCGGGGCCAGAAATGGCCCAGGGGAGGGGGGCCACGTGGCCCCCCTCCCTGTAAATATAAAATAAATAAATAAATAACCCAGGCCCGGCCCGGGGGGATGGGGTCCCCGGGGCCAATAGTGGCCAAAGGAAGGGGGGCCACGCAGCCCCCCCCTTAAAATAAGAATAAATAAAAAGAAAAAAAAAACGGCAACTCGCCGGAGGCCCCGCCCCCTCCCTGCAGCACTCTGCAAACGCACCCCCTGGTGCGTTGTAAGTTGGAGGATTAAGTCCCCTTGAATACTGAGGGTCCCTGGGGGCCAACTAGCCCACCAGGTACCTCCAGTAAGCGCCACAGAGCTGAGTTGCAGAGAGGTGGTCTGAGGCCTTGCCCCTTTTTACACCTCTCTGCAATGCAGCTATGTGGCACTTACTGGAGGTACCTGGTGGGCTAGTTGGCCCCCAGGGACCCTCAGGATTCAAGGGGACTTAATCCCCCAACTTACAACGCGCCAGGGGGTGTGTTTGCACAGTGGTGCAGGGAGTGGGTGGGCCCTGATATAACAAGTGTGCAAACACGCCCTCTGGCGCGTTGTAAATTGGGGGATTAAGTCCCCTTCAATCCTGAGGGTCCCTGGGGGCCAACTAGCCCACCAGGTACCTCCAGTAAGTGCCACAGAGCTGCATTGCAGAGATGTGGTCCGTGGCCACGCCAATTTTTACACCTCTCTGCAAGGCAGCTCTGTGGCACTTACTGGAGGTACCTGGTGGGCTAGTTGGCCCCCAGGGACCCTCAGGATTCAAGGGGACTTAATCCCCCAACTTACAACGTGCCAGGGGGCGCATTTGCACAGTGGTGCAGGGAGGGGGCAGGGCCTGATATAACAAGTGTGCAAACACGCCCCCTGGCGCTTTGTAAATTGGGGGATTAAGTCCCCTTCAATCCTGAGGGTCTCTGGGGGCCAACTAGCCCACCAGGTACCGCCAGTAAGCACCACAGAGCTGCATTGCAGAGAGGTGGTCCGAGGCCACGCCCCATTTTACACCTCTCTGCAACGCAGCTCTGTGGTGCTTACTGGAGGTACCTGGTGGGTTAGTTGGCCCCCAGGGACCCTCAGGATTCAATGGGACTTAATCCCCCAACTTACAACACGCCTGGGGGCGCGTTTGCACAGTGGTGCAGGGAGGGGGCGGGGCCTGATATAACAAGTGTGCAACCACGCCCCCTGGCGCGTTGTAAAATAGGGGATTAAGTCCCCTTCAATCCTGAGGGTCCCTGGGGGCCAACTAGCCCACCAGGTACCTCCAGTAAGCACCACAGAGCTGCTTTGCAGAGAGGTGGTCCGAGGCCATGCCCCTTTTTACACCACTCGGCAAACGCGGCTTCTGGTGCACTGCTGGTACAGCGATGAGCTCCTCTTGTGTCCTGAGGAACTCAGGACACAAGTGGACTTCATCCTCCGAGCAGCAGTTCGCCCAGAAGCCGCGTTTGCAGCGTGGTGTAAAGAGGCGTCGCCTCAGAACACCTCTCTGCAACGCAGCTCTGTGGTGCACTGGAGGTACCTGGTGGGCTAGTTGGCCCCAGGACCCCAGGATTCAAGGGGACTTAATAGGGACGTTATAGTTAGAAATTAGCATTTAAAAAACCTTAGAAATTCACTGAAAAAACCATAGATTTTAGGGACGTTATAGTTAGAAATTAGCATTTAAAAAACCTTAGAAATTCACTAAAAAACATAGGTTTCAGGGACGTTATAGTTAGAAATTAGCATTTAAAAAACCTTAGAAATTCACTGAAAAAACCATAGGTTTCAGGGACGTTATAGTTAGAAATTAGCATTTAAAAAACCTTAGAAATTCACTGAAAAAACCACAGGTTTCAGGGACGTTATAGTCAGTTGGACATTTCACTCGTACAAAACCAGATAAATTCAGCCGTTATAGTTAGTAGAGCTAACTATAACTCGCACCCCGCAATGCACTGCTGATGACGTCACATATTACATCACTCATGACATGGTCAGTGACATCACTGATGACATCACTGATGACATCTCAAATGACATCACTGATGACATCACTGATGACATCATCCAGTGACTATGTGTTTCTGTAAAGTTTAAATATGTTTTATATATATATAGGCCAAGGTGTATTGAAGAATGAGTGGGTGTATGACTGTCTGAATGGATCATTTAATAGGTGTGTGACTGACTGTATAAGTGACTGATTAAACATGTCTTACTGAATGCATGGGTTAGTGACTAAACTGTGTGAATGTGTGTATCAGTCTGTAACTTGGTGTGTAAGCGGCTGCATAGGTTGGTGAGTAGCTACATGAGTGTCTATATGGGTTATTGATTGGTTGTCTGAGTATCTGTATGGGTGCCTGAGTGTCTCTGTGGGTGGTTGGGGGTGTGTGACTCTGTGCATAGATGTATGAGTGGGTGATTCACTGGGTGTATGGGTTCAACAGTGTATCTGTAAAGGGCTGTATGGGTGGGTGAGTGTGTGTATGGGTGTGTTGGTGAGAGAATGGTTCTCTCACTGGTACATGTGTGAGTAACAACATATGTGAAAGGCAGTATATGTGAGTGTTGGAGTATATAAATCACTATATGTGAGAGTGAGTGATTGTGAGAGTGGCTGTATGGATGAGTGTGTGCTTGTATCAGTGATTGTATAAGAGAGTAAATGTGTGTTAGTATCTGCATGAATAAGTGAGGTGGTGTGTGTATGACTGTATGGGTGAGTAAATGGGAGTGTGATTGATTCTTTCCATGACTGAAAAGTTGTGTGAGTAACTCTGTGGGTGAGTGGTGGTATGTGAGTGTCTGTATAGGTGTATGAGTGCATATGATAGTGCTGTACTGATGAGTGACTGCACGTATGAGTGACTGTTTGGGTGAATGAGTAGACATGTGTGTAGACCTAGGAATCAGTGAGTGGGTATGTAGTAACTAGTATTGGTGTGTGTATGGTTTCGGAAATGGTAGTCTGTATTTTAGAGTTGGTGGATCAAAGGTTATATTAGGGTGTGAGGGGGTTCATCAGTTTATCACGTGGATGATGTCATCAGTGATGTCATCAGTGATGTCATTTTAGATGTCATCAGTGATGTCATTAGTGATGTCACTGACCATGTCATGAATGATGTAATATGTGACGTCATCAGCAGTGCATTGCGGGGCGCGAGTTATAGTTAGCTGAACTAACTATAACGGCCGAATTTCTCTGGTTTTGTACGAGTGAAATGTCCAACTAACTATAACGTCCCTGAAACCTGTGGTTTTTTCAGTGAGTTTCTAAGGTTTTTTAAATGCTAATTTCTAACTATAACGTGCCTGAAACCTATGGTTTTTTCAGTGAATATATATATATATATATATATATATATATATATCCAACAGTAAGGTTGCCCTCAAGTGAAGACGCCGCTCATGGGGAGTGAAAACCTTTAATTGAGGACTGCAGTGTCATAGTCTCCCTCTCCAAATAACCTTCTAAAAGCCCTACGCGTTTCAGACACAGTGTGCCCTTGTTCACGGGCTAAGGAAAAGAGCACAGGCAAACAGTCATGAGGAACACCTGATAATATTTATAAGTCCCGCCCCAGTGGGCGTGTGCAAACGTGCATGCTGGTACTTGTTGTTCCATCACAATTATCCCAAGTGGGTGCTGCCGTGCCCCACAAATTGTTCCAAGTCTTACCCCAATGGGTTGATAGGAGCCAAAGAACTGCACACTGTTTGTCCATTGTCCTTTAACACTGACCCCCCCATTCCATTAGCGCATTAGTCTGTCTAATCGCCGGATCCGCATAGGTAGCAGTGGGGCGTCTTCGCGGCTGAGCAAGCCGCTAAAATCCAACAGTAAGGTTGCCCTCAAGTGAAGACGCCGCTCACGGGGAGTGAAAACCTTTAATTGAGGACTGCAGTGTCGTAGTCTCCCTCTCCAAATAACCTTCTAAAAGCCCTACGCATTTCAGACACTGTGTGCCCTTGTTCACGGGCTAAGGAAAAGAGCACAGGCAAACAGTCATGAGGAACACCTTAAAATATTTATAAGTCCCCGCCCCAGTGGGCGTGTGCAAACGTGCATGCTGGTACTTGTTGTTCCATCACAATTATCCCAAGTGGGTGCTGCCGTGCCCCACAAATTGTTCCAAGTCTTACCCCAGTGTGTTGATAGGAGCCAAAGAACTGCACACTGTTTGCCCATTGTCCTTCAACACGGACCCCCGGTTCCATTAGTCTGTCTAATCGCCAGATCCGCATAGGTAGCAGCTGGGCGTCTTCGCGGCTGAGCAACCCGCTAAAATCCAACAGTAAGGTTGCCCTCAAGTGAAGACGCCGCTCACGGGGAGTGAAAACCTTTAATTGAGGACTGCAGTGTCGTAGTCTCCCTCTCCAAATAACCTTCTAAAAGCCCTACGTATTTCGGACACTGTGTGCCCTTGTTCACGGGCTAAGGAAAAGAGCACAGGCAAACAGTCATGAGGAACACCTGATAATATTTATTAGTCCCCGCCCCAGTGGGCGTGTGCAAACGTGCATGCTGGTACTTGTTGTTCCATCACAATTATCCCAAGTGGGTGCTGCCGTGCCCCACAAATTGTTCCAAGTCTTACCACAGTGGGTTGATAGGAGCCAAAGAACTGCACACTGTTTGTCCATTGTCCTTCAACATGGACCCCCCGTTCCATTAGCGCATTAGTCTGTCTAATCGCCGGATCCGCATAGGTAGCAGTGGGGCGTCTTCGCGGCTGAGCAAGCCGCTAAAATCCAACAGTAAGGTTGCCCTCAAGTGAAGACGCCGTTCACGGGGAGTGAAAACCTTTAATTGAGGACTGCAGTGTCGTAGTCTCCCTCTCCAAATAACCTTCTAAAAGCCCTACGCGTTTCGGACACTGTGTGCCCTTGTTCACGGGCTAACGAAAAGAGCACAGGCAAACAGTCATGAGGAACACCTGATAATATTTATAACCTTACTGTTGGATATATATATCTGTCTTTCACATTTCTTAACAGATTGTTCAAACATCACAGAAGGAGGATAGCCACCAGGATATTGCTAAGAGCACAGGAGATTGAAGTATGTTCCCTGGAACTGTCATCTCTCCATAACTTTTGGTCACATTATAGGTACTGTCATGTACAGCACCTTATATCGATTATGGCACACCTCTACATGATCTAGTATCAAGACAGAACTTGAGGATCAACACACAGTGTTGTTAGGGATCTAGATATAGCACTGGGTGCACGATTCATGTGAATCATCACCAACAAAGACAGTCTCCCTTTATACCAGCCCTAACACACACACTCCCCCATACTCCTCTCTATCAAACCGCAGGTCTAACACGCAACCTACCATTAAGTTATCTGCAAACTTACTGTTGTGAACACTTTTAGAGTTATAGGGTATTTCACCTCGATAACTGACGTTTCCTTCACGGAACAAAGGGGTACTATACCCATGACCCAGTAGGTACAATATAATACATTAAATCATGGAGACAGACATTATATGTACAATCAATTATGGTTTATATACCACTGTATCGATTAAGAAATGCTACTCTCAAGTAACTGTGAAATTAACAGCAATACTTTCTTTTTCATGTGAACTCACCAAAGTATTTTGTTTATGTCGCTCACTGCATGCTGCGTCGTGCACATCACTGTGTCTTTAAATATATCAGGAACTGGCAGAAGGTCATGTGACCAAGATCTCGTCAGAGATCGAAACGCGTCTTGTGTTTGCCAAAATAAACCCGTAATATTTTTCACCTTGAAAACCGGAGTGGCTCGCTTTTTCCTGCCAGGATTGCAGGGATCCTCGCTTGTATATATATATATATATATATATATATATATATATATATATATATATATATATATATATATATATATATATATATATATATATATTCACTGAAAAAACCATAGGTTTTAGGGACAGTTATAGTTAGTTGGACATTTCACTCGTACAAAACCATAGAAATTCCCCGTTATAGTTAGTTCAGCTAACTATAACTCGCGCCCCGCAATGCACTGCTGATGACGTCACATATTACATCACTCATGACATGGTCAGTGACATCACTGATGACATCACTGATGACATCTCAAATGACATCACTGATGACATCATCCAGTGACTGTGTGTTTCTGTAAAGTTTAAATATGTTTAATATATATAGGGAAAGGCGTATTGAAGAATGAGTGGGTGTATAAGTGTCTGAATGGATGATTTAGTAGGTGCGTGACTAACTCTATAAGTGAGTGATTAAACGTATCTTACTGAATGCATGGGTTAGTGACTAAACTGGGTGAATGTCTGTATCCGTCTGTCTGTTGCTGTGTAAGTGGCTGCATGGGTTTGTGAATAGCTACATGAGTGTCTATATGAGTTATTGATTGGTTGTCTGAGTATCTGTATGGGTGCCTGAGTGTTTGTGTGGGTGGGGTATGTGCGACTCTGTGCATAGATGTGTGAGTGGGTGATTCACTGGGTGGATGGTTTCAAGAGTGCATCTGTGATAGACTGTATGGGTGGGTAAGTGTGTGTAAGAGTGTGTTAGTGAGTGAATGTATGTCCCAGTGGTACATGTGTGAGTAACTACATATGTGAAAGGCAGTATATATGTGTGTTGGAGTATATAAATAGCTATAAGCGAGAGTGTGTGATTGTGAGAGTGACTGTATGGATGAGTGTGTGCTTGTATCAGAGATTGTATAAGAGCGTAAGAATGTGCTAGTATTTGTATGAGTAAGTGAGCTGGTGTGTGTATAACTGTATAGGTGAGTAAATGGGTGTGTGCTTAATTTTTGCATGACTGACTAGGTGTGTGAGTACCTCTATGGATGAGTGGCGGTGTGTGAGTGTTTATATAGGTGTATGAGTGCATATAATAGTCCTGTACTGAGCGACTATAAGTATGAGTGACTGTACGGGTGAGTGAGTAGATGTGTGTGTGTAGACCTAAGAATCAGTGAGTGTGTATATAGTAATTGGTGTTGGAGTGTCTATGGTTTTGACAATGGCAGTCTGTAATTTACAGTGGGTGTATCAAAAGTTATATTAGGGTGTGAGAAGATGCATCAAATTATCACATGGATGATGTCATCAGTGATGTCATTTGAGATGTCATCAGTGATGTCATCAGTGATGTCACTGACCATGTCATGAGTGATGTAATATGTGACGTCATCAGCAGTGCATTGCGGGGCGCGAGTTATAGTTACCTGAACTAACTATAACGGGGGAATTTCACGGGTTTTGTACGAGTGCAATGTCCAACTAACTATAACTGGCCCTAAAACCTATGGTTTTTCAGTGAATTTGTAAGGTTTTTAAATGCTAATTTCTAACTATAACGTGCCTGAAACCTATGGTTTTTCAGTGAATTTCAAAGGTTTTTAAATGCTAATTCCTAACTATAACATGTCTGAAACCTATGGTTTTTTTCAGTGAATTTCAAAGGTTTTGTAAATGACAATTTTTAAATGTATTAATTGTTATATTTATTTTTTTGATACTGATTTACTACATTTTTTTAAACTATTTATTTTTAGATATTTAATTTTTTAAATTACATTATAATTACATTATACATTACATTACAAAATATACTTTCTCAGAATGAATTACTTTAGTTTAAATACTTTGCAAATAGGCAATAGACTTTTAAGTACAGTAGTTACAGTTGTTGCAATGGGCAACACAATTTCAAACACAATGCAACATTGAGCTCAATGTGAATTTCTAGTTAAATGCAATTAGTTACTTTATGGATTACTTTTCTAACCACAGGACTGGATCCTAGATTCAGTCCTGGGACATCTCCTGTAAACAGTTGAGTAAAAGCGTTTTGGTTACAGTAGTGATTTTTAAGGAATATTATTGTATTTTAAAAGTTGACACTTAGAAACTTTTTCACATAGAATCACCAATGTTATCCTATGGGAGGAAATTCACTTAGCAGGTAAGTAGTGTTATCGTTACTTTTTCTTACTCAGTGGTGGATCCTGGATCCAGCACTGGTGCATCTCCTGTAAACAGTTGTAATAATGCATTTAAGTCATACAGGCGATTTTTAAGGAATATTTGTAGTTTGTGAAAATCGACACTTTGAAACTTTTCTGCTGAAAACCAGACAATGGATTCCTATGGAAGGAAATACAAGTTACTGGTAAATACGGTTAGAATTACTTTTCAGGGTCAGTGCTGGGCTAAAAGATGCAGCACTGGGTTCTCTTCTGATAACAGGTGAGTAAATCGGAATTCGTAGTTCGGCTGATTTTAGAGGAATATTATAAAGTTCCAAAACTCCACACTTAGAAGAATTTCCAAGTGAAACCAGTCAATGTTAGCCTATGGAAGGAAATTCAAGTTACTGGTAAGTACGGTTAAAATTACTTTTCAGGATCAGTACTGGGCTCAAAGGTGCAGCACTGAGGTCTCTCCTGATAACAGGTGAGTAAATCGGAATTCGTAGTTCGGCTGATTTTAGAGGAATATTATAAAGTTCCAAAACTCTACACTTAGAAGAATTTCCAAGTGAAACCAGTCAATGTTAGCCTATGGAAGGAAATTCAAGTTACTGGTAAGTACGGTTAGAATTACTTTTCAAGGTCAGTGCTGGGCTCAAAGATGCAGCACTGGGTTCTCTCCTGATAACAGGTGAGTAAATCGGAATTCGTAGTTCGGCTGATTTTAGAGGAATATTATAAAGTTCCAAAACTCCACACTTAGAAGAATTTCCAAGTGAAACCAGTCAATGTTAGCCTATGGAAGGAAATTCAAGTTACTGGTAAGTACGGTTAAAATTACTTTTCAGGATCAGTACTGGGCTCAAAGGTGCAGCACTGAGGTCTCTCCTGATAACAGGTGAGTAAATCGGAATTCGTAGTTCGGCTGATTTTAGAGGAATATTATAAAGTTCCAAAACTCCACACTTAGAAGAATTTCCAAGTGAAACCAGTCAATGTTAGCCTATGGAAGGAAATTCAAGTTACTGGTAAGTACGGTAAAAATTACTTTTCAGGATCAGTACTGGGCTCAAAGATGCAGCACTGAGGTCTCTCCTGATAACAGGTGAGTAAATCGGAATTCGTAGTTCTGCTGATTTTAGAGGAATATTTGTATGTTTCAAAAATCGACACAGAAACTTTTTCAGCAAAAAGCAGGCAATGATATCCTATGGAAGGAAATTCAAGTTACTGGTAAGTACGGTTAAAATTACTTTTCAGGATCAGTACTGGGCTCAAAGATGCAGCACTGAGGTCTCTCCTGATAACAGGTGAGTAAATTGGAATTCGTAGTTCGGCTGATTTTAGAGGAATATTTGCACAGTGGTGAAGGGAGGGGCGGGGCTTCAGGTGACATGTCTGCAAACAGGCCCCGTGGCGCGTTTTTAAGATGGGGAATTAAATCCTCCTCAATCCCGAGGGTCCCTTGGGGCCAAGTAGCCCACCAGATACCTCCAGTATGCGCCAGAGAGCTGCGTTGCAGAGAGGTGTTCAGAGGCCACGCCCCTTTTTGCACCTCTCTACGCGTTTTGGGACCCCCCTTTTTTCTCGGCCCCCGCTTGACGAATCACCCTGAAACTTTCAGGGTAGGAGCGGACCGGAGCGGGCCATAAAGTTTGAAAATTTCGCGAAGATTCGTCAACCGACGCAAGAGTTATTTTAAATAGAATGTCACGGATTTCCTATGGAAAATAGGTCCTAACTATATATATATATAGTGTTGCATTTATTTTTAAAGGGTGTACACTGTCATACACGTTTTTAAGTAACTGCTGCTAAATAATATAGTATATTTTCTATGTTCATTGTTTTTAAAGTTTAAATGGAGCATCAAAATCGTGGATTACAGATTGCGAAAGGCAGTTGTACTGCCAAAACGTGTATCTGTGATTTTGCAACCAGGGTGACCTGACCCAATAAACAGGTTTGATTCCCTTGACCAAGAGTGCCTGTTTTCATTCTCTGTAAGGGGTTTGGAATATTTTCTTGATATATACGTGGGTGTATATATATGTATATATATATATATATGTATATATATATATATATATATATTACCTACTGGCGGTTGCCAGTAGGTAGCTATAGTTAGGACCTTGTTTCTATTCAAAAAGCGTTTTTTCTTTTGCCAATATCTTTGGCGCCGGTTGACAAATCTTCGCGAAATTTTCAAAACTATCGACCCGCTCTGGTCAGCTCCTGTCTTGGAAGTTTCGGGGCGATTCGTCAAGAAAGGGCCGAGAAAAAAGGGGGTCCCAAAACGCGTTTTCTCCATGTTAATTTTAATAGTAAACTTTTATCGCAGCTACAGCCTGAACTGCTGAACGGAATTACACCAAATTTGGCAGAGAGGTAGCTCTTGGTCCAGAGTGCACTCTTTGCTTTAATTGGTGTAAATCCGTTCAGTAGTGCCTGAGAAATTCATACATAAATAAATATTAGTATCTGGTGACCGCGGTGTATCCGCGAACCCTCCCGATCAGGAGCTGACTTCTGATTGGCTGCCAACACTTCAAACCAGGAAGTGTTAGCAGCCATCTTATGACTCGGCTGAACCGAGTCACAAGAAAAAAGGTAAAAATGAAGAAAAGGGGGTAGAGTAGAAACACCCTGAGCCCCTAGGCCTGCTCAAAAGCAGGCCTAGGGGGGTCCAAAAAAAAAAATCGCCAGGATTCGCGTAGGGTGCGCGAATCCCGCCAACATTTTGTAAAAAAACAAAGCACGGTTTGCCGCGCTTTGTTTCCTTTAAGACCCCGGGTGGGCCAGGTCCCGGGGGCAATGGTTAATGGTTATGCGGGGGACCATGGGGGCCCCCACAGCCCCAGGTACCGCCCCTTCCCCGGGGCTTTTTTAATAATGTGCAGGGGCACGCGTCTCCCCGTAGCCCCAGGGACTGCCACCTCCCCGGGGCACTGAGTTATTATGGGTGGGGGGGCCTCATGGGACCCTCCAAGCCTCAGGGACTGCCACCTCCCTGGGGGCTTCAATAATTGAAAGGAAGTGTGGGGGGCTCCTGCCCCCCCACACTGCCCCGGGGACCACCACCTCCCCGGGGCATTGAGTTATTAAAATACGGGGGTCCATAGCGGATCCCCAACTTTCTCAAACTGTGGACAGAATTGATTTGACCACTTCCATTTCTGTCTTTGGCATATATTAGAGTATACAAAGACAGTTTGAGGCAAAAGCAACATCAATTGTGCAAAGGTATCCTTCATTAGCATTTCCAGCCCTACCCCAGTCAATGTGCCTAGGTCATTGCCACCACAGTGCACAATCATGAGGTCAGGGGGTTGGAGATGCAAAAAGGTTTTAACAAAAGGCATTAATTGGTGCAACTTTATTCCTCTCTGTGCAATCCATTTAATATCCACATTTTGCAAAGCTAGGTCTTTGTCAATACCTCTGTGTTCAGCATACTTTTTGCACCAGAAAACATAGCTATGCCCTACAATCCATACTGTAAGCATCTTGAAGGGATGTCTGGAAGGAATGAAAATATGTCGGTAGCTCAGGTAGTTAGTTGGTAGAATGAGAGGTATCTAAAATGGTGGAGAAGTGATGTTTTTGAAAAAGCCGATAACATTGTGCACTCAAAAATAGGATGCATGTTCCTTTCCTGAAGAAGCATGTTTCTTATTGGTTATTAAATAATGTTTAAAAAGGTACAGTAGATACGATTAGCTAATATTTTGCAAAAGTCAACCACACCTGCTATTTGCATTTGAAGGCTACTGTGCTGAACTTGAAACTATGGTGAACTTGTGACCTGCCAGTACAGTTGAATGTTGCAGAAAGTGTTACTATGGAAACTGGGATTAAGGAGAATGGGGGAAGGGTTGAAAGTTAACTGTGGATTTAAAATGTGAAATGGTAGCTTATATATAAGTGATATGTTACTAAATTACGTTTTTCTAAGTCACTAGCATGTGTAGAAGTTGTCTATTTAAAAAAAAAACTAGTATTATTAGAAATAGGTTTTTGAACTCCTGTATGGATTTGCGGCTCCATCGCGAAGCTACACTGTGGCACTGCGGTGGAGTCGCAACTCCAGAAAATTACATAACCAGTTTGGGCACTTTTAGAAGACAGTTAGAAAGGGTTAATATGTGTAACCAATAGAAATGTGTTTCACAATTTGAAATGATGTAGGAAGCAATTTGATTTGTTACTTACATTTATTTGTGTGCAGAAAGAGAGGGAATGTTTGCCATTACTGGTTTTACCTTGTTGAGAGTGGTGCATTACATTTATTGTGTGCAAAAGAAAATCTTTTATGAGTTTCTGATATTTCATATTCTGCAATAGTATTTGAAAGGTGAGTTACAAATTTGTAAGCTGTGTTATATATTATGTAGTACTGATTCACTTTTTGTAGTGGTATTTTTAGATTTGAATAGCATTATTTTCAGAAATTTGAAATTATTAGAGAAGTGTGATGTTTGAAATATGTTACGAAATGTGAAGATGTGTATTGTACTTTGTTTTATTGAACTGAAATGATGATTGAAATAGTTTGTGCATAGTAATATCTGTACATTGGTAGATGGAAAGGTACAGTTGAAGTATGCCGCGTAATTTTAGGTGTCTCTTTCAAATTGTAAGTGCAGTCTGTCAAGATTTAAGGTCTGCATGGACTTGTAACTGAGGTATGTCTGTGCTTGCACATGTATTCTCATATGTGTTATGCATCTGAAGATGCTAGACGTATAAAACACAAGTATACATCTATTTGTATGTTTCTTTTATATATGATGCCGCTAGGAAAAGGTACAGACACATGCATGTATTCTTTCAGGAATATGGTGAGACTTACAACAGAGATATGCGAAGGGTTACTGCTTTATATTTGGGTAGGCCCAACACCCTAAGTAGTTGCAGAATTTCGAAGGAGCAGCTCAAAAGTGAGGTTTAAGACATGTTGGCAGAGGAATTAGTGATTAGGCTACTTTGTATGAGTCTGTGGAAAGGTACGCTTGAAATACACCACATCATTTTAGGTGTCTACCTGAAATGGGAAGTGTAGTTTGTGAAGTTTTAAGGTCTGCATGGTCTTGTGACTGAGGCACTACGTATGCATTCATCCAATGACCCTGACATTACCCTTGCACCCATCCTTCCACTCAAGCAGTACCCATACACTCATCCAATGATCCAGGCACTACCCTTGCACTCATGCAATCACTGAGGCACTACCCAATCACTTACATATACTCTTGCACTCAACCATTCACTCATGACTACCCATGCACTCATCCATTCCCTTGTGGACTATCTGTGGACTCATTTAATGAAGCACGCATTAGCCTGGCAGTCATACTTTCACTCAGGTACTTCCCATGCACTCATAAAATAACCTAGGCACTACCCCTGCACTGATGCAATCACTAAAGCACTACTGTTGCACTCATGCAATCACTGAGGCTCTACTTATGCACTCATGCAATCATCTAGGCACTACTGAAATGGGAAGTGTACTTTGTGAAGTGTTAAGTTCTGCATGGTCTTGTGACTGAGGTATATTTGTACTTGAACATGTATTTTCCTATGTGTTATGCATCTGAAGATGTTAGATGTATAAAACACAGGTATACATGTATTTGTATGTTTCTTTTATATATGATGCCACTAGAAAAATGTACAGACACATGCATCCATGCTTTGAGGAATATGGTGAGACTTACAACAGAGACATGCGAAGGGTTGCTGCTTTATATTTGGGTAGGCCCAACACCCTGAGTAGTAGTAGAATGGTGAAGCTGCAGCATAAAAGTGAGGTTTAAGACATGTTGGCAGAGGAATTAGTGATTAGGCTAGTTTGTATGAGTTTGTGGAAAGGCATGCTTGAAATACACCACATAATTTTAGGTGTCTACTTCAAATGAGAAGTGCAGTTTGTGAAGTTTTAAGGTCTGCATAGTCTTGTGACTGAGTTATATCTGTACTTGCACATGTATTCTCATACGTGTTATGCATCTGAAGATGCTAGATGTATAAAACAGAAGTATATATCTATTGTATGTTTCTTTTATTTATGATGCCACTGGAAAAAGGTGCAGACACATGCATACATGCTTTTAGGAATATAGTGACAGTTCCAATAGATACATGTGAAGGCTTTGCTTTATATTTGACTAGGCTCAACACCCTAAGTAGTTGCAGAATGGTGAAGCTGCCGCTGAAAAGTGAGATTTAAGACATGTTGGGAGAGGAATTACTGGTTAGGCTACTTTGTATGAGTCTGTGGAAAGGTACGCTTGAAATACACCACATAATTTTAGGTGTCTGCTTGAAATGGGAAGTGTACTTTGTGAAGTTTAAAGGTCTGCATGGTCTTGTGACTGAGGTATGTCTGTAGTTACACATGTATTCTCATACGTGTTATGCATCTGAAGATGCTAGATGTATAAAACACAAGTATACATGTATTTGTATGTTTCTTTTATATATGATGGCACTAGAAAAATGTACAGACACATGCATGCGTGCTTTGAGGAATATGCTGAGACTTACAACAGAGACATGTGAAGGGTTGCTGCTTTATATTTGGGCACGCCCAACACCCTGAGTAGTAGTAGAATAGTGAAGCTGCAGCACAAAAGTGAGGTTAAGACATGTTGGCAGATTAATTAGTGATTAGGTAGTTTGTATGAGTCTGTGGAAAGGTACGCTTGAAATACACCACATCATTTTAGGTGTCTGCTTGAAATGGGAAGTGTACTTTGTGAAGTTTAAAGGTCTGCATGGTCTTGTGACTGAGGTATGTCTGTAGTTACACATGTATTCTCATACGTGTTATGCATCTGAAGATGCTAGATGTATAAAACACAAGTATACATGTATTTGTATGTTTCTTTTATATATGATGGCACTAGAAAAATGTACAGACACATGCATGCGAGCTTTGAGGAATATGCTGAGACTTACAACAGAGACATGTGAAGGGTTGCTGCTTTATATTTGGGCACGCCCAACACCCTGAGTAGTAGTAGAATAGTGAAGCTGCAGCACAAAAGTGAGGTTAAGACATGTTGGCAGATTAATTAGTGATTAGGTAGTTTGTATGAGTCTGTGGAAAGGTACACTTGAAATAAACACATTATTTTAGGTGTCTACTTCAAATGAGAAGTGCAGTTTGTTAAGTTTTAAGGTCTGTATGGTCTTGTGACTGAGGTATGTCTGTACATGCACATGTATTCTCATACGTGTTATGCATCTGTAGATGCTAGATGTATAAAACACAAGTATATATGAATGAATGAAACTCATTTGTTAAAGTTCAAAACAGCTACTCAGAATAGTGTCCCGGCGCTGACAGAAGCGGTTAGGGGAGAAGCAATGGCACGCTGCTAAGTTTTAAAAAGCCACATTTTCAGGTGTTTCTTAAAGACTGAGATATCTGAAATGGAACATAGGGTGGCTGGGAGTCTGTTCAAAGCCTGGGCCCCCAAAAATCCAAAAGATCTGCCACCGATCTGAGCCAGGCATACTTTGGGAGTACGAGCAAGGTCGGAGGAGGAGGATCTTAGAGATCGAGACGGGATGTAGCGATTGACTCGTTTGCTAAGGTAGCCAGCTCCTTTCCCATGGAGGGCCTTAAAAAAGACAACAAGAGTTTTGAATTTGATCCTTTCTATCAGTCTCAGCCAATGAAGTAATTTAAGGAGGGGGGACATTGGAGACCTTGGTTTAGATTGGAGGATCGCCCTAGCTGCGGCGTTTTGTACTACTTGCAGGCGCTGCACAAGGTAACAGGTAAGGCCCAAATACAAGACATTTGCGTAGTCCAGTCTTGATGTCACCAAGGCTTGGACCACTATTTTCCTAGACTCTATTGTCAAGAGAGGAAGACATTTTTTCAACATACGCAAGATGCCGAAGCAGGTGCCAACCAGAGTTTGGACCTGAAACTTCATGGACAGGGCGTTATCCAGAAAACTCCGAGGTTTCTTACAGCTGACTGCTTGGTGTGCGAAGCCGAATATTCTTAAGGCCATCATGCCTTCCAGTTACTGACGGCGGGTTGGCCAAAGAAGACAATCTCAGATTTATCGGAGTTGCATTAGAGCTGGTTCGCCTTAAGCCACTGAAAAACCTTAGACAGACAGGCTCTGATATTAACACCGTCGAAATCTGCTCCTTTTTCGCAGGTGAAAATCAGTTGCGTGTCATCCGCGTAGGGTATGATCTTTGCAACGTTTGCCTCTGCTATGGATGCCAAGGGGACAAGTACAGATTAAAAAGAGTAGGGCTAAGAATGGATCCCTGAGGAACTCCAACCCTTATGCCTGGCATAGGGGCTGAAAAAGGGGGAAACCATATCTCCTGGGCTCTGTCCTGCATATCTATTTGTATCTTTCTTTTATATATGATGCCACTAGAAAAAGGTGCACACACATGCATACATGGTTTCAGGAATATAGTGACAGTTCCAACAGATACATGCAAAGGTTTGCTGATTTATATTTGACTAGGTCCAAAACCCTAAGTAGTTGCAGAATGGTGAAGCTGCAGCTCAAAAGTCAGGTTTAAGACATGTTGGCAGAGGATAGTGATTAGGCTGCTTTGTATGAGTTTGTGGAAAGGTACGCTTGAAATACACCACATAATTTTAGTAGTCTACTTGAAATGGGAAGAGCAGTTTGTGAAGTTTTAAGGTCTGCATGGTCTTGTGACTGAGGTATGTCTGTACTTGCACATGTATTCTCATATGTGTTATGCATCTGAAGATTCTAGATGTATAAAACACAAGTATATATCTAAATGTATGTTTTGTTTATATATGATGCCACTAGGAAAAGGTGCAGAAACATGCATGCATGCTTTCAGGAATATGGTGAGACTTATAACAGAGATATGCGAAGGGTTGCTGCTTTATATTTCAGTAGGCCCAAAACCCTAAGTAGTTGCAGAATGGTGAAGCTGCTGATCAAAAGTGAGGTTTAAGATATGTTGGCAGAGGAATTATTGATTCGGCTACTTTGTATGAGTCTGTGGAAAGGTACGCTTGAAATACACCACATAATTTTAGGTGCCTACTTGAAATGGGAAGTGCAGTTTGCGAAGTTTTAAGGTCTGCATGGTCTTGTGACTGAGGTATGTCTGTAGTTGCACATGTATTCTCATACATGTCATGCATCTGAAGATGCTAGATGTATAAAACACAGGTATATGTCTATTTGTATGTTTCTTTTATGTATGATGGCACTAGGAAAAGGTACAGACACATGGATGCATGCTTTCAGGAATATGGTGAGACTTACAACAGAGACATGAAGGGTTGCTGCTTTATATTTGGCTAGGCCCAACACCCTGAGTAGTTGTACAATGGTGAAGTTGCAGCTCAAAAGTGAGGTTTAAGACGTTGGCAGAGGAATTAGTGATTAGGCTACTTTGTATGAGTCTGTGGAAAGGTACGCTTGAAATACACCACATAATTTTAGGTGTCTACTTGAAATGGGAAGTGCAGTTTGTGAAGTTTTAAGGTCTGCATGGTCTTGTGACTGAGGTATGTCTGTAATTGCACATGTATTCTCATATGCGTTATGCATCTGAAGATGCTAGATGTATAAAACACAAGTATATATCTATATGTATGTTTCTTTTATATATGATGCCACTAGGAAAAGGTGCAGACACATGCATGCATGCTTTCAGGAATATGGTGAGACATATAACAGAGATATGCGAAGGGTTGCTGCTTTATATTTCAGTAGGCCCAAAACCCTAAGTAGTTGCAGAATGGTGAAGCTGTAGATAAAAAGTGAGGTTTAAGATATGTTGGCAGAGGAATTATTGATTCGGCTACTTTGTATGAGTCTGTGGAAAGGTACGCTTGAAATACACCACATAATTTTAGGTGTCTACTTGAAATGGGAAGTGCAGTTTGTGAAGTTTTAAGGTCTGCATGGTCTTGTGACTAAGGTATGTCTGTAGTTGCACATGTATTCTCATACGTGTTATGCATCTGAAGATGCTAGATGTATAAAACACAAGTATACATGTATTTGTATTCTTCTTTTATATATGTTGCCACTAGGAAAATGTACAGACACATGCATGCATGCTTTGAGGAATATATTGACAGTTCCAACAGAGACATGCGAAGGGTTGCTGCTTTATATTTGGGTAGGCCCAACACCCTAAGTAGTTGCAGAATGGGGAAGCTGCAGCTCAAAAGTCAGGTTTAAGACATGTTGGCAGAGGATAGTGATTAGGCTGCTTTGTATGAGTCTGTGGAAAGGTACGCTTGAAATACACCACATAATTTTAGTACTCTACTTGAAATGGGAAGTGCAGTATGTGAAGTTTTAAGCGCTGCATGATCTTGTGACTGAGGTATGTCTGTACTTGCACATGTATTCTCATATGTGTTATGCATCTGAAGATGCTAGATGTATAAAACACAAGTATATATCTATATGTATGTTTCTTTTATATATGATGCCACTAGGAAAAGGTGCAGACACATGCATGCAAGCTTTCAGGAATATGGAGAGAGTTATAACAGAGATATGCGAAGGGTTGCTGCTTTATATTTCAGTAGGCTCAAAACCCTAAGTAGTTGCAGAATGGTGAAGCTGCAGATCAAAAGTGAGGTTTAAGACATGTTGGCAGAGGAATTTTTGATTAGGCTACTTAGTATGAGTCTGTGGAAAGGTACGCTTGAAATACACCACATAATTTTATGTGTCTACTTGAAATGGGAAGTGCAGTTTGTGAAGTTTTAAGGTCTGCATGGTTTTGTGACTGAGGTATGTCTGTAGTTGCACATGTATTCTCATACGTGTTATGCATCTGAAGATGCTAGATGTATAAAACACAGGTATACGTCTATTTGTATGTTTCTTTTATATATGATGGTACTAGGAAAATGTACACACACATGCATGCATGCTTTCAGGAATATTGTGAGACTTACAACAGAGACATGCGAAGGGTTGCTGCTTTATATTTGGGTAGGCCCAACACCTTGACTACTTGCAGAATAGTGAATAGAACTATTTGTATGTTTCTCTTATGTGTGATGGCAGCAGCAAAATGTAGAGATGCATGTATGCATATATTGATGAACATGGTGAGATTTATAATAGTAATATTGCAAAGATTGCTGATTTGCATTTCCGGAGTTCTCTTGCTTCTTTCTGCACTTTTCTTCACTGTTTCTTCACCACTGTTACTTCTTTGTATATTTATGTGCATCTATCTGCACCCGTCTTATCTCTGTTGCTTTTTTTCTGAACTTCTCTTGTTTTTTCAATACCTTTATTTATTAGTTATAAAGAGAATATTGATGTAATTGTAATTAATTGTTTACTAGTTACTATTAATGTTAACATGTAATTAATTTAAAATACTTAATTGATGTAAGAAACTACTGAATCTGTTCTTTCATTTTTAGAAAATTATTTTGTTTCGATTTGTAATTGAAGATGGCAACAAAAACATGAAAAGAAAAGACAACAAAGAAAAGAGAAGTACTTATACCACACTAAAAAGAGTCGACTACAAAAAGAACAAAATGTTACTCAGGATAAAGTCGGTTCTGGTAAGCGTACTAAACAATTTCTTAAAACAGTTGCAGAGAGATTAAAGAAAGACAATAGTAATGGAAGGAAAAAGAAAAGTTTTACAACAAAGCACAAGGAAATGAGCACTTGTAATGAAAAAAAAAACATTCATGTTTGGAAAATCAATACATGTCAGTAAAAGACAAAAACAATTTAAAGAAATACGAGTAGGTATCTTTTGCAATAGATAGAGTCAAAATGTATTAAAAGATTGTAAAAAGTATGAAAGAGGATCAGCAGCGTATAAGAAGAAGCAACACATTGAAAGTGTAATAGATACTGCTTTTGAATTGAAACGAAAATTATTTATATTAATGTTGAAGAGAATGAAAACATTGAATAAAACAATGCACTTTATGAAGGAGAAAAGCAAAAGAAAAAGACTGGTTAATAGAAGTAACTTTTGTGAAACTTTTACTGGTGAATTGAAGCACACTTCAAGTACTGAGCCTTTCTTTAATGAAGAAAGCTATTTTCAACAGAACACATTAGTTCATGCAGTTGATACTAGTGGTCGTTGTTATGAGATGAAAGATGGTTGTCCCATTCCAAAAGAAAAAATTGTTCCTAGGAATGTAGAAGAAGTAATAGCTGAAGAAGTTCAAGGGAAGTGTACACAAGCTCCAGTATATAAGTGGGATTGTAGTAGTATTTGCAGTATTCGACAGAATCTATTGACATATTATGAAATGTTTTACTAGGATATGCCCAAAAAAATCTTAAACAGAAGATTAAGATGTTACAAGGATTAGATCCATGTAAAGTAAGAAAATATACTAACTTGCAGGGTCATTCTCTGGCTTGTCTTTCAAGAAAAGTGTGTCAAAGTACTTTTCATCATTTAAGAATGTTAGCAGTACACCAATCAGAAATGAGGAAGTTAGTACGGAGACTCTACTATGTAAAAAGTCCTGCATTATGTTTAAGTGAAATGAACACAGCTCTTTTACACGGTTCAGTATCAGATGTGAAAAAAGTTTGTGATGATATACAGTTTTGTTTCTTTGGTTCACAAGAGGAGTGTAGAGAAAGTGAGAGCTTGATAAGTGTAGGTGTTGAAGAACAGGAAGAAGATATTAGTACTGACAAGTTTGCAGAAGAAATTACAAAGTTTAAGACAGTTTCATCTGAAAAACCAAACTATGGGGTCCGTTACGATGGCGCAACGCAACGGAGCCAGGGACCGCCCGCCGAAGTCGCGGCGGTCCCGCCAGGCACATTAGGATGTGCCCGCCACACTGGCGGGCGCATCCCGCATTTTGTACATTGCGGCGGGCGGTGCTGTCAGCAGCACCCGCCGCAATGTACAAAAGGCATGTTGTGCTATTGCATGCACAACGTGACAGGCACCGCGCGGTGCCTGCTACCTTGTGCATGCAAATGCAGGGGGTACCATAGGTACCCCCATGTGCACCCCCACCCCCAACATCCTGGGGGCCCGCAACGGGCCCCCAAATGCGAATACCGCATGCCTTTTCATGGCGGAAATGCCGCCATGAAAAGGCTCCTCACCGCCTACATCCTAATATGGATGGCGGTGTCTCACAGACACCGCCACCATATTAAACCCGTTTTCCGCACGGTCGCCTGTACGTCCGGCGGAAAACCGGCGGACGGTCTTTCCGTCCACCGGCGTCCCCACCGCAATCGTGATTTGGCAGGGGGTAAATGGTAGGCGGGCGGTGGAAAATGGCGGGCGGATCGCCACCGCCATATGGGCGGTGGCGATCCGCCCGCTATTGTAATGACCCCCTATGTTTGTATTTGTTGTCGATGTACTCACTATAGAAGTCAAACTAGGAATGTTGATCTATATTTAAAATGTCAAAAGGAAAATAATGGTAAGTGGGAGCAATTTGGTGCTTATTTGTTGGTAGAAGGTCGGTTTGAGTTGGCTACTGATCAACATATTTGTAAATATTGTTACAACAAATTAGAAGAGAACAAAATGCCAGCTAGGGCTGTACATAACGACTTAGAGTTGGTAGCTATTCCTCCGGAACTGGCAGATTTGAATGCATATGAGTCCATTCTTATTCAATCTGTGCACCCATTTCAGGCTATAGTTCATATGGAGCCTAAGACAAGTAAGCTGCCTCCAACAGATTTACAAAGAGGTCTGTAAGGAAGAGTTGTATACTTACATTTAGATTTTAAGAAAAATATTGAAACTGTTGGTATAGACAGGGAGGAAAATGAGCCTGTAGTTATTCTAGTTAATGGTGTACCAACAAAGAGTCGAAAAATATGGCAAAAGTTTGTAGATGTTAGCAAACTTCAAAAGGCTACATTATATCTGGTACAAAATAATATTTATTATAAGAATGTAAATGTTGATGAACAGGAAATATGCTTAGAAGATGAAACAATAATTTCAAGTGGCCAAATAGAAAAAGTGGACAGGTCCAGGAGTGAAGAGATTTATGAACATTACACTATGCATCCTCTACATTCAAAAGAAGTGATAGGAAACAGTATTGCATTATTTCAAATGAAGAAAGCAAAGGAAACTCCCATGAGTGTATGGGAAAAAAGTTTAGAAGCTCGTTGTTTTCCACAGTTGTTCCCCACTGGAGAAGGTGGATGATTTGATGAGCGAGCTGTACAGATTCCAGCTTCAGAATACGGCTCAACAAGATTGTACTCTGAAGATCCAAGATTTCGACAGTGTATTCCATATATATATTTCATCTTCTGTTTGAAAGTGATTTGTCTGCATTTTCATGTGCAGTGAACCACATATTAAAAACAGGAGTTCATCTTACACATGTTTCTGCAAAAACTTCATGGACAAAGTTCAACAAAGAGATGAACATTTAGAATCTCAATTAATTAATTTGATGGCGTGTCAACGAGGTACCAACGAGTATTGGTATCGTCGTCACGGAGAACTTAAATGTATGTTAAGAAACTTAGGTACTCCTACACGGTTTGTAACACTTAGCTGTGCTGAATATGCGTGGGACGATTTACTTGAATTTCTATGAGAAGCAAATTCAAATGTTAAAAACATTGAATTGAAGACAGCTGGAGAACTGCGTTCCTTGGATCCTGTAAATGTGTGCAGATATTTTAGCCATATGTTTCAAGCTATAATGTCATTTATCTGCAATAAAAATATTCCACCTCTTGGAGAGGTAACAGATTTCTTTTGGAGAAAGGAGTACCAAGCCAGAGGGGCTCCTCATATACACATGCTATTATGGATCAAGAATGCTCCAAAATTTGGAACTGATACTTATGAAAGTGTTTTGTCTTTCATTGAACAGTAAGTTACCTGTGCCATTCCAAGAGAAGGAGGAGAAAAAAGCTTGAGACAACAAGTTTTACGATTTAAAGTCATCGATGTGGAAAATACTGTCGACGAAAATACAAGTCTAAAGGAAAATGTTATACAAAATGTCGTTTTGGATTCCCACGTCCAATAATTTCTAAAGGAAGAGTAAATAGTTTGATGTCAGCAGTAAGGCATACCATAACTCTTAAATCTCCCAAGAATACTGGAGGAACGTAGGATCTGCTTCTTATGGTTACCCCCACTTTTTGCTTCATGTTATACTGTTTTTGACTAGTCTGACTGGGATTCTGCTAATCAGGACCCCATTCTATCTGCTTTCTCCCTAAACTGTTATGTCATGTACTTAGGTACACTCCAGATTGGATACTGGGGTACCCTTGTCAGTCCCTAGTATATGATACCCATGTACCCAGGGCATAGGCACCCCAGAGGCCTCCCATGGGCTGAAGCATGTATTATGCCACCCATGAGAGGCCATGCAAAATGGATCTACAGGCCTGCCATTGCAGCCTGTGTAAGTTGGTGCATCCACCACTTACTGAAGATATAGGTTTACTACATCTAAGGTTCACTACACTTAAAACCTATAAGTCACCCCTATAGCAGGCCTTGACAATCCTGAAGGCAGGGTGCTTGGTTCTAAGTGAGAGGGTGCCACTGCATGAGCAGGACACCCCTGTAGCCTACGGAGTCCATTCTCCCGGGTTGTTAGTGCTGCAGCCATTTACAACATATAGAGTCACATTATGCGACCGCATGATGACCAACTCTAAAACGGCTGAAAGTAACCCTATCATGTTTGGTATCAAACATTGTGGAATCATACCCCCAAACAGGTAACCGGTGTGAGAGGTATGATTCCACCCCTCAGGAACGAGCTTTGTGAGGTCCCTGGTGTTCCTGGTACAAGCCCAAAATGGTAGCTGCCAACCAGAGACACATTTCTGCCCTCCTGCTGCTGAGCCAAGCTTGAGCAGGGGAAGGCAGAACAATAGGCATCCTGTCACAGGGAGGTGTGACCACCTCCCAGACAGGATTTAGTGTATTAGGCCTGGGTGGGTGCGCTTGCCAGCGACCGAAAGTCTGCATGAGGGGCACATTTGGTGTCCCTGTGCATAGTCCAGTTCAAACCAGTCCTGGGAGCCGTTGGCTCCTGCTCTGGCGCTAAACTAGACAAAGGACTTGGGAGTGACATCCCCACTGTCCAGACCGTCCCCTGGGAGAGTCCCCTGAATCTGTCCAACCCTCTCCCGTGTGTACAAAAGGGCTTACCTGGCTGTAGGACCCTAGATTTGACGTGGACAAGATTCTGAACCAGAAACCACTGAACTTCGATCGTCTGGACACTCTGGACTTTGTTTGGGCCCGACTTTATCTCCCACTCCGTTCAAAGCATCGTCTGTGCCTGTGCACCATACAGGCTCTGTGCAGGACCTGTGGAGCATCAAGGACAACTAAAGACATCTCCATTGGAGTGAAGGAGTCACTCCCCTGCAACCACAGACACCATATCATGATTGACTGGTCTGCTGCTCCAGAGCTCCTATGGACTCCAAAGGTTCCAGCAACACAGGAAGTAGGTTTCCAAGTTTCGCAATATCTGAGCTGCCCTCTCACTAAGTTTGAGGTCAGAATCCCTTGTGGAGGCTGCAATACTTGTACCCCTGAGCATCGTGTACTTTTGCAAGTGCATATGCTTGTTGGCATTTCCAAAACAAGTGCACTGGGCTCCGAGTAGCCCCAACCTCAGGCACCATTTCCACCAAAGAACTTTGGCTTCCTTGCACTGAGTGCTCCGTGGGCTGCTGCTTTGTGAAACTGCTTGAGGTCCCCTCACGACTCCTGTGCCTCCAGCCTATGGGTCCTCTTGAGGGTCATATATGCTTTTCTTGGGCTCCCCTGGTTGCTCCAGGCTTGCCCTGACTTCCCTGTGTTTGGTGAGTCTCCTGGACCTTGCTGGTCCGAACCGTAACCTTTCTTGACCATCTTCGTGGGTTGCCGCTGCCAAGGCTTGTTGGTGCTCCAGCGGAACCGACCCCTCAGCACTCAACATCCTTCATGGTACAGCTCGTATCTGGCTCCTGGTTGTCCTTGATGTCTCCTGGTACCGGTGGCTGCAGAGTCAAGAACCCCCTCAACGCACCTGAAGCACCCAACATCGGTGGGCATTCGTCTACCGAGCCACTGGTCGCTCCTGAGTGACCAAGACTCTGTCCCCTCTGCTTTCAGGTACTCTTCAACAAGAATCCACCTTTGGATTCTAACGGACACTTTTCTTCCTTCCGGCAGTGGCTCTTCTTCGAAGTCCTCCATTGAGTTCGACAGCGGTTTCCGACGCCACTTCAGCCCTATGCACCTGGCTTCCCTAGGATAGGTAACTCTGGTACTACGGTATCCACGGGTGGGGTAGCTCTCCAACCTCCTAAGTTCCATAGGGTTTCTTCGAAGTCCACTCGGAAGGGTCCTTAAACTTTAAAACTGCAACCGCGACTCTCCCATAGAATTATACATTCGTGTTCCCACACTGCACCCATCCTCCGTGGGGTCCCTACTTACTCACCTTGGGTGGTTCCTTGGGGTCTCAGCAATTCTACATCCTCTAGACACTGTCTTGACTCGAGTCGTGGTTCTTATACCACTATTTTAGTATATGGTTTGGTCTCCCCCTGGAGCCCACTATGTATTAGTGCTACTTACGATTGTTTCTGTGCTACAGTATTGTGTGCTTTATGAGTATCTTCATGTAGAAGATACTGTGTCATACTTTTAGTGTGGTATACTAATAAATACATATTTTTATAACTACTATGTGGTTCTCCTTTCATTTAATCAATACTATAAGGTTGCATTCTGGTAAAACAAGCTGCTTAACATTCCTTCAAGACTAAGCCTGAAGGCTGCTCTCCACAGCTACCACTTGGATAGCTTTCTAAGGTTATCTTTGAGCTCTTAAATCACCATAAGGGTTGTTTGGACTGGTACAGGGTGCCCACTTTAATTTGTGGACAGCATATACCAGGCCAACTTCTCACAAATACATACAACTTTTAAAGAACAGAAGCTTCAAAGTACATTAATGACTACAAGCCAGTGATTTTGAAAATGTGGAATGCAAACATGGATATTCAATATGTTGCAGATAATTCAATTGCTGTTGCTCGCTATGTTACATCATATATAACCAAATCTGAAAAGACAGAGATGAAAGAAATTTGGGAAGAAATTTCACAAGAAAAGAGTCTTAGTAAGAAATTGTACAGGTTCAGCTTGAAAATGCTTTCCCATCGAGAAATTGGATCCTATGACTGTTCGGATCGCTTGAGCTCTGCAAGTTTATATTCAAAGTCAAGAGGAATCATTTGGGTATGTCTAGGTCTTACTGCCACACGAAATAGAGTATTGAAAACATTACAAGATATTGAATATTTAGCAGTGAATGAACCAGAAAGTACTGATATTGTTAAAACTAATATGTTGGATACATACTATCCCAAAAGGAGTCCACATCTCGAAAATCTATGTCTTTATGAAATACTTCAACATTACAGCTTTAAAAAAAAAGTTAACGAAAATATAAAAGAAGATATATATGCAGTAATTGGATGTGATGGATTTGGTAAAACATGCCAAAGGAAATCTTATTAACCACAGAAAACTCAGCTGCTAAAGTCCAGATAAGAGGGAATTTTTCTATTTAGCACTTCTACAAATGTTTAAGCCTTCGTGTAGTGAAACAGAATTACTTGGACATTTTGACTGCTTTGAAGATTCTTTTAATGCATGTAAAGATAGCATTCAATGCACAATTTTCCCTACATATCTACAAATGTTAAATGAAGAGATTGAACAAGAAAGTACTATTGCAGCTGAAATAGCTAGAGACAGTTCTCAAGACAGTCAAAGTTCTGTTCCACTAAGTCAAGATCCACTGGGACAACCAATTATCAAAAATGAAGCAGCAATAGCCATGAATGAGGTAGAAACTGCAATGAAACAAGCACAACAAGATATTACTCAGTTGGAAAACTTAGAAGAACAATTAAATATTGAACAGAAAGAAATATATCTACAAGTGAAAGAACAGACACAACATGGTTTGCTACATGAAAAAAAAGAATGCCAATGTTCATCATTTAAACTTATTCTAATGTACATCAGCGGTCAAGCTGGAACAGGAAAAAGTTTCCTAAATAATGTTTTGACCAGTTATCTACAGAAAACTACAGAATCACATGTATCTTGTGTTGTAACAGCTCCAACTGGATTAGCAGCACACAACATTAAAGGGATTACTTTACATCGATTACTTATGCTACCTGTTGAACATAATAATAAATTGGAATATCAGAAGCTATCTGGAGGAGCTTGTTATGAAGTCTCAAGAGAACTGAAGAAAATGAAACTTTTAATCATTGATGAGGTGAGCATGGTCTCAAATGTAATGCTTGCCTTTGTACATTTAAGAATGCAACAGATTTTAAAAACAGATTACGATGTTCTGTTTGGAGGAAAACATTTAATTGTATTCGGAGATCTACTGCAACTTACTCCTGTAAAAGGACAACCTGTTTTTAACCCCTTCGATGCTCATGACGGAGCGGTTCCGTCATGAGCATCGGTTGGGCTGTGCTCATGACGGAACCGCTCCGTCATGGTACCCACCCATGGGGGAAGCGCTGGCGCTCCCCCATGGGCAGCCCATCAACACCCCCAGGCAGGGATGGCAGCGGAAGAGTTTCCTCTGCCACCCCGACCCCCCCTCAGCGATCCTGTGACGTCAGCGCGCACAGCGCGTGCCGACGTCATCAGGAAGCGCTGGACACCTGGAAACCATTTGCTTCCAGGCGTCCAGGAGGAGCAGAGGTGAGTCTTCTTGCTCCGGTGGGGCGGGGGGGGGAGGCATTTCACGATGCATTGCGGCATCGGGGGAGAGGAAAGAGTTTTTCCTCTCCCTTGATGTGTCAATGCAGGGCATTCCTGCTGCACGATCGCGCACAGCGTCGCGATCGTGCAGCAGGAATACCCCCACTAGAAACCAGGGATGTCTTTTCTTTGGAAAGGAAGCGACCCCTTGGGCAAGGGTCGCTTCCTCTTGGGGGCATATTTATTGAAGACTTTTTTGCCCCCCCTGGGGACAGATCGGCGCATTGTTTTGCGTTTCTGGCCCCAGGGGGGGCAGAAAAGCCCACTAGACACCAGGGCTGTTTTTGAATATTGGCGGGTGGGGAATGTTTGGGTGAAAAGTCGTACCCCTTCCAGTGGATCAATTGTGTTGTGGCTTGGTGAGATTGTTGGGAATCGGTGGAACTAGTGTCCCAGTAACTTTGAAGATGATCGAAGCAGTGGAAGTGCTGAAAACAGCATTTTTTGTGAAGGCCCGGTTTGCAATATTATCCAATGGGCCATTTTTGGGGTGCGTGGAGAAGTGGTTTTTAGGGGGTCCCAGTTGCTCGAGGTGAACAGGGCTTCTGTGAGTGATAGGGAGGGAGGTTTGGTTGGTGTGCAGGAATTTTGGGAGGAATCGATTGATGGGAAGGGTGTTTTTAGGCAATGAAAAGCCCACTAGAAACCAGGGCTGTTTTTGAATGTTGGCGGGTGGGGGATGTTTGGGTGAAAAGTCGTACCCCTTCCAGTTGATCGATTGTGTTGTGGCTTGGTGAGATTGTTAGAAATCGGTGGAACTAGTGTCCGAGAAAGTTTGAAGATGAACGAAGCAGTGGAAGTGCTACAAACAGCATTTTTTGTGAAGGCCTGGTTTGCAATGTTATGCAATTGGCCGGTTTTGGGGTGCGTGGAGAAGTGGTTTTTAGGGGGTTCCAGTTGCTCTATGTGAACAGGGCTTCTGTTAGTGATAGGGAGGGAGGTTTGGTGTGTGTGCTAGAATTTTGGGAGGAATCGATTGATGGGAAGGGTGTTTTTAGGCAATGTCGAGAAGGGGAAAACCACTGCCATAGGGGCCCATGTTAATCGCCAATTTTGCATGTTTGCGATTGGAGGGTGTTCCAGGTGGTTCTGAGTGGATTTGCTTAGCTGGGATCAGAGTGGAGAAGGTCTAGTTTTGATTGCAAGTGGTTTGAAGAAAATCCATGGAGGGGAAGGGGTGTTTTGGGCCTAGTTTCTGAGTGCGTTTTGACGTGATTTTAGGCCTTTTGGAGGTCGTGGTAATGCACGTTTTTGGGACGCTAATTTGGGGTGTTCCACCGAACTGGGAATGGGTTTAGGGGTTTGGGAGCAATGGTGGGAAGGTCTAGTTTTGTGGAAAAATAGCAGTTTGGTTGCAGGTGGAGGGGAAAGGGGAATTTGGCCCTGTTTGTAAGGTGCATTTTTGCCTTAGGCTAACATTGGCGGCCGCCGAGGTCGCGGTAATGCATGTTTTGGGAGGCTATTTTGGGGTGTTCCACCAAATTGGGAATGGGTTTAAGGGGTTGGGAGCTATGGTGGGAAGGTCTAGTTATGGGGAAAAATAGTAGTTTGGTTGTAGGTGGAGGGAAAGGTGAATTTGGGCCTGTTTCCCCCCCCCAAAAAATGGAAGCGACCCCTTGGGCAAGGGTCGCTTCCAGGGGGTATATTTCTTTTTAATGTGTATTCTGCCTCCCCTGGGGGCAGATCGGGACATTTAAAAACCCCACTAGACACCAGGGAGGTCTTTAAAATTTAAATGGAAGCAACCCCTTGGGCAAGGGTCGCTTCCTGTGGGGCATATTTTTTTTAAATGTGTATTCTGCCCCCCCCCCCCCTGGGGACAGATCGGTCCGTTTTTCTGGCCTTTCTGCCGGGGGCAGAAAACACCACTAGACACCAGGGACTAATTTTAAAATTAAAATGGAAGCGACCCCTTGGGCAAGGGTCGCTTCCAAGGGGCATATTTTTTTATATGTGTATTCTGCCCCCAGATCGGCCCATTTTTTGCCCTTTCTGCCCCCGGGGGGGGGGGGCAGAAAACCCCACTAGGCACCAGGGATTTTGTTTTGTGTGTAATGGAAGCAACATGGTTACTTCCAAAGGGGTAAAATTTGCTTAATGTTTTTCCTGCCCCTCCTGGGACAGATCTGCTCCTCCTAGGGACAGATCTGCCCCTTTTTTTGGCCTTTCTGACCAAGGCGGGAGGGGGGAGGCAGAAAAACCCTACTAGGCACAAGAGATTTATTACTTTTGCAAGGGGGGCACATTTCTGTCTGCTGTTTTCTGCCCCACCTGGGGGACAGATTGGCCTGGCAGACAACCTCTCCCGATCCCTTGGGCAAGATCACCCCCCCATTTTTCTCAGCCCTATTTGAAGGCCCATCTGGCCGATTGACCATTTGGGTAGTGACATAGCGTGTTATAATGTTAATTGTTTTATTTCTTGTGAATTGCAATTGTAATGCTTTATTTCTCCCTTTTTGTTCTAGTTTAAGGCTTTTGCTCTTTAGACTGTTCCAGATTGCGGTTTCGTTACTGGTGGTTCTGCTGTTTGTGTAGTTGCATGTGTTTGGTAAGAGACTTTGTTTTGTACAATGTAAATGAGTTTCATTTCTCTGCATGAATGTGTTTTTTGCAAATGGTGTAATAATAGCAGTATGTTTGGCTTTGAGTGTCAAAAACTTTTTGCATTTGTGCTCGATGTGTATTTTGTTGTCTTGTGAGTAATTGGTTTTGTGTTTTTCTTTCTAGTGGGATATCGTTGGTTTTTGCTGTGTCTCTGCAGAGTAGGTGCTGGTGAGTGTAGCTGTCTCTTGCAAGTGAATCGTATAGTTTTTGAGTATATAGATCTTTGTGATAAAGGCACACATTTTTTTTACTTACTTATTTTGCACAGTGTTGGTTGTTGTTGACTTGTTTGTGCAGTCTCCTTTCTTAATAAGGATAATGGCTAACCGCAGGATTACTGCTCAGCAGGTTGTTGGTATGCTTTTTGAGTTTTCCTCTGACCATGGTTCAGAGACTGACTCTGCATCTGAGGCAGAGGAGGGAGGTGAAGATTCAGGCAGTGAGTTTTCTCTCCACATGGAATCATCGGATGATGAAGCTACTCTCAGTGCGGATGAAGCTACTCTTAGTGCGGATGTGAAGTACCTGTGTTAGAGGAGGACATTGATGTGCCGATAGTGCGGCAAGAGGCATCTGGGCTGCAGCCTGGGCTGCAAGGCTTCCCGTTGGTATAGTGCAGCAAGAGGCTTCTGGGCTGCAGCCTGGGGCTGCAAGGCTTCCCGTTGAAAGTGCTGACCTCTGGGTTGCCCCAGGCATGGTGCAGCCGGCATTGCCAGACTTTACTGGTGTTCCAGGGTGTAGAGTGAATACTGAAAACGTTTTGCCGATACATTTTTTTCAGTTGTTTATGGACGATGTATTTTTGGCAGAGATTGTTGAGCAGACTAATTTGTATGCCAAACAGTTTTTGAGGGACAAAAGTGCCAGCCTTAAGCCCCACTCTAGAGCTACCCGGTGGAATCCCACAAATCTGGAAGAGATGAAGAAGTTCTTGGGTTTAACTTTTTTGATGGGCTTGCTAAGGAAGCCATCAATGTCTTCATATTGGTCTACTAGTCCCTTGATGGCAACAGCTATGTTTCCGGCAGTCATGAGTCGTGATAGGTATTTGCTTCTGCTTCGGATGCTGCATTTTGTCGATAATGGTTTAGCGTTGGCACGAGATCACCCTGATTGTGACCGTCTTTTAAGATTCGGCCTGTCATTGTTCACTTTGTTGATCGATTTTCTGAGATCTATGCTCCAGGGAAAGAAATAGCAGTGGATGAGTCTTTGGTGTTGTTCAAGGGCCGCTTGGTTTTTAGGCAATACATTCCTAGTAAGAGGGCACGCTATGGAATGAAGCTGTATATGCTGTGTGACAGTAGGACTGGATATGTCTCTAATTTCAGGGTGTACACCGGTAAGGGAATCCAGGATTAACCCCCCTGGTTGTCCGTCCACTTTTGGAGTGACTGAGAAAATTGTGTGGGAACTTGGTAGAGGACTTTTTAACAAAGGCCACCATTTATATGTAGATAACTTCTACACTGGTGTGCGGTTGTTCAGGGAATTGGCCAAAGTGGACACTGTTGCTTGTGGCAGAATCCGCTCTAACCGTAGAGGTTTCCCTAAAGAAAATGTTTGTCAAAAGCTTGTGCGGGGACAGTGCAGTGCGTTGCGTTGCGAGGAGCTTCTAGCTGTGAAGTTTTCAGACAGGAGAGATGTCTACATGCTGACTACCATCCATGATGAAAGCACTTCACCTGTGACTGTTTGGGGTCAGGTTGCTGAAGCGCGCAAACCTGTGTGCCTTTTAGACTATAATAGGCACATGGGTGGAGTTGATAGAGTAGATCAGAGGTTGGAACCTTACGCTGCTCTTCGTAAGGCTTACATTTGGTATAAGAAGTTGGCTATCCATCTTTTCCACTTCAATCAATCAATCAATCAATCAAGCATTTGTAAAGCGCACTACATACCCGTGAGGGTCTCAAGGCGCTAAGGGGTGGGGGAATGCTGCTACTGTTCGAAGAGCCAGGTCTTGAGGAGTCTTCTGAAGGTCAGTAGGTCTTGGGTCTGCTGTAGGCGGAAGGGGAGGGTGTTCCATGTCTTGGCGGCGAGGTGGGAGAATGATCTGCCGCCGGTGGTCACTCAGTCAACAGTCGACTCTCCTTCTACGTTCCCAACCGTCAGCTCCGCTCCGCCGACCTCTCCCTGGCCACCGTCCCGCGCATCCGGAGAACCACCACCGGAGGCAGATCCTTCTCTCACCGCGCCGCCAAGATCTGGAACACCCTTCCCCTCAACCTACGACAGACCCAAGACCTGCTGACCTTCAGGAGATGACTCAAGATCTGGCTATTCGACCAGTAGCGGCAACACCCCCCCTCCTCTCCCTCAGCGCCTTGAGACCCTCGCGGGTAAGTAGTGTGCTTTACAAAATCTTGTGATTGATTGATTGATTGATCTTTGGATGCGGGGGACAGTGGCGAGGGCATGGTCGGCGGAGCGGAGCTGACGGGTGGGGGTGTAGAAGCTGAGGCGGCTATTGAGGTACGCTGGTCCGGTGTTGTGGAGTGCTTTGTGTGCGTGGGTGAGGAGCTTGAAGGTTATCCTCTTGTTGACGGGGAGCCAGTGCAGGTCTTTCAGGTGGGGTGTGATGTGGCTGCGGCGAGGGACGTCGAGGATCAGGCGTGCGGAGGCGTTCTGGATGCGTTGGAGCCGTTTCAGGAGTTTGGCCGAGGCTCCTGCATAGAGGGCATTTCCGTAGTCCAGTCTGCTGCTGACAAGGGCCTGGGTGACCGTCCTTCTCATTTCGGTGGGGATCCACTTGTAGATCCTGCGGAGCATACGGAGGGTGTTGAAGCAGGAGGCGGAGACGGCGTTGACCTGCTTTGTCTTGGAGAGGGTGGAGTCAAGGATGACCCCTAGGTTGCGTGCGTGGTCGGTGGGCGTAGGAGCTGTTCATAGTGTGGTTGGCCACCAGGAGTCATCCCAGGCCGAGGGGGTGGATCCGAGGATGAGGACCTCCGTCTTGTCCGAGTTCAGCTTCAGTCGGCTGTTTCTCATCCAGTCGGCGACGGCCTTCATTCCCTCGTGGAGGTTGGTTTTGGCGGTGTGGGGGTCTTTGGTGAGGGAGAGGATCAGCTGGGTGTCATCGGCGTAAGAGATGATGTTGTGGTCATGCAGTCGGGCGACGTAGGCGAGCGGTGCCATGTAGATGTTGAACAGCGTTGGGCTGAGGGATGAGCCCTGGGGTACGCCGCAGATGATCTCGGTGGCTTCGGAGCGGAAGGGGGGAGGCGGACGCTCTGTGTTCTGCCGGAGAGGAAGGAGGTGGTCCAGTCCAGGGCCTTCTCTTGGATCCCGAAGTCGTGGAGGCGTGTTTGTAGTGTGCGGTGGCAGACCGTGTCGAAGGCGGCTGACAGGTCCAGGAGGATGAGGGCCGCGGTATCTCCATTGTCTAGCAGGGTCCTGATGTCGTCGGTGGCGGTGATGAGGGCAGTTTCATTGCTGTGGTTGCGGCGGAACCCGGACTGGGACGGGTCCAGGATGCTGTTCTCCTCGAGGAATCTGGTCAGTTGTTTGTTGACGGCCTTCTCGATGACCTTCGCCGGGAACAGGAGCAGGGAGATGGGTCAGAAGTTCTTGAGGTCCGCCTTGGGTTTCTTGAGTAAGGCGTTGATCTCGGCGTGCTTCCAGCTCTCTGGGAAGGTTGCTGTCTCGAAGGCGATGTTGATGTCTTTCCGGAGGTGGGGTGCGATGGTGGTGCTGGCTTTGTTGAAGATGTGGTGTGGGCATGGGTCTGCCGGGGATCCGGAGTGGACGGAGTTCATGATCGCAATGGTGTCATCGTTGTTGATGTTGGTCAGGAGGTCAGGCGGTTGGTGCGGGTGGTGGTCGTGGGGGTAGAGGTGGAGGTCTCGGTGGTTGCAGGGGCGGTCGCGGTGTTGAAGCTGTCGTGGATGTCTGCGGTGGAAGAAGGTGGCCAGCGAGTCGCACAGGTCTTGCGAAGGTGGGATGTCGTTGGAGCTGGAGCTAGGGTTGGAGAGTTCCTTCACGATGTTGAAGAGCTCTTTGCTGTTGTGTGCGTTGTTGTCTAGGCGGTCTTTGAAGGAGGCTCTTTTGGCGGATCTGATGAGGTGGTGGTGTCTGCGGGTGGCGTTCTTGTGGGCTGCGTAGCTTTCCGGTGTTCGTTCACGGATCCAGTTCTTCTCTAGCTTTCGGCAGGTTTGCTTGGAGGCCTGGAGGTCTTCGGAGAACCAGCTCGCTTTCTTTCTGGTGTGGCTGTTGGAGGGTTTCTTGAGCGGGGCAAGGGTGTTGGCGCAGTCGTCGATCCACTGTCTGAGGTTGTGGGCTGCGGCGTCGGGGTCGGTCGGGTCTGCGGGTGGGCTTCGGGCGAGGGTGGTGGTTAGCTGGTCTTCGGTGACTTTGCTCCAGCAGCGGCGAGGCATCTGCTGGGTGCGGTGGTGTGTGGTGGGTTTCCGGAAGGTGAAGTGGATGCAACGGTGGTCGGTCCAGTGGAGTTCGGTGGTGTGGTTGAAGAAGACGTGGGAGCTTGCTGAGAAGATGGGGTCAAGCCTGTGGCCGGCGGAGTGGGTGGGTGTTGTGACGAGTTGTCTGAGTCCGAGGTTGACGAGGTTGTCGATCAGGGTGGAAGAGTTGGAGTTGTTGTTGTTCTCGAGGTGGAAGTTCAAGTCCCCGAGGAGGATGTAGTCCGTGGAGGCGAGGGCGTGTGTGCTGACGAAGTCGGTGATGGAGTCGCTGAACTGTGGTCGGGGTCCGGGGGGTCTGTAGACGAGTGTTCCTCTGAGGGTGGTGTTGGGGTCGGTGTGGATCTGGAAGTGCAGGTGTTCGGCGGTGCTGAGGGTGTCATCGGTGTTTGTTGAGATTTTGAGAGTGTTCCTGTGGACGATGGCAATTCCTCCTCCTAATCCGCTGGTGCGGTCCTTGCGGGTGATCTTGTAGCCTTCCGGGATGGCTATGGCGATGTCGGGTGCCGAGGAGGAGTTCAGCCAGGTCTCCGTCAGGAAGGCGACGTCTGGGGTGTTGGTGTCGAGTAGGTAACTTGGCAACCTTTAATGCTTTTGTTATATTCAAGGATTCTTGTCCTGAGTCAAAGATGACTTTTGCTAAGTTTCAGGAGTCTGTAATAGGCAGCCTTGTTCTAGTGGAACAGGCAAGTGTTCCTAGAGTTGGAGTGGTGGAGGATGTGGCTAGATTGAAAGATCGCCACTTTCCTGATCACATTCCTCCCACACCCTCAAAAGACTTTCCCAGTAGGAGATGTAGAGTCTGTTGGCGAAGAGGTACGCGGAAGGAGACTCGTATGTACTGCCCTGAGTGTCCTTCTAACCCTGGGCTGTGTGTGCCTGCTTGTTTTAGAATGTACCACACGCAAAATAATTTTTGGGAGCATCCATGAGTGGTAAAGTGAACTGCCTAGTCTCTATTGTTTTATATCTTTTGTTCAGTTTCAAGGTTGGCATTTGTGCAATGTATTTAGTTTCAGATTTTGTGTTAGTAGATTTGTATCTATTTGCAATTTGTTTGTGTTTTCTTTTTGTATAAAAAATCCTAAATGTGATGGCGGTGTGTGTAGGCTGGCACTTGGCTGGTGGTGTGCGTGGACTGGCGCTTGGCTGGCGGTGTGTGTGGGCTGGCGCTTGGCTGGCGGTGTGCCTGGACTGGCGCTTGGCTGGCGGTGTGCCTGGACTGGCGCTTGCCTGGCGGTGTGCCTGGACTGGTGCTTGGCTGGCGTTGTGCCTAGACTGGCGCTTGGCTGGCGGTGTGCCTGGACTGGCACTTGGCTGGCGGTGTGTGTGGACTGGCACTTGGCTGGCGGTGTGCGTGGACTGGCGCTTGGCTGGCGGTGTGCGTGAACTGGCGCTTGGCTGGCGGTGTGCATGGACTGACGCTTGGCTGGCGGTGTGGGTGGACTTGCGCTTGGCTGGCGGTGTGAGTGGACTGGTGCTTAGCTGGCGGTGTGCATGGACTGGCGCTTGGCTGGCGGTGTGGGTGGACTTGCGCTTGGCTGGCAGTATGGGTGGACTGGCACTTGGCTGGCGGTGTGTGAGCAGTGACTTGCTGCTGGTCACTACACACACTGCTAGCCAAACGCCACTCCACGCAATCCGTGAGCTGGTGTGGTTGCTGTGTCAGGAATGTGGGCGTGTGAAAGTGATGGGCCCTTGAATGGCGCTGTCTGCTGGTGTGAGTGTTGTAATGTGCTGGGCCCGCGTCTGGCGGTGTGAATGGTTTTGTATGTGTCACACATATGAAAGGTGTATGACTGACCTGTAAAGAGATTGGTGCCTTGTCGTGGCTTTACAGCTCACGATCTGTGAGTCAATGGTTCAGTTTCTCGTCCTTTCAATTATTAACAATGCATTTCATTTTTGTGAAATCTCTGGTTAATACAACTGTATATACTGAACCATCACTCACCCTTGTGCCAAATCCAACCAGTATGTGTGTGTGCCTGAGGAATAGATGGCTGTGCAGAAATATTTGTATTTTCTGTTTTTGTCAAGCAGGGTGTACCTTGTCCCTTTTTGTAAATGTTGTAATGTGTTGGTTTTGTGCCTGGTGGTGTGAATGGTCTTGTGTGTATCATGTATGAAAGGTGTATGAATGGCCTGTAAAGCGGTTGGTGCCTTGTCGTGGCTTTACAGCTCACGAGCTGCGAGTCAATGGTTCAGTTTTTTGTCCATTCAATTATTGACAGTGCATTTCATTTTTGTGAAATCTCTTGTTAATAAAATTTTATATACTGAACCATCACTCGCCCTCATGCCAAATCCAACCAGTATGTGTGTGTGCCTGAGGAATAGATGGCTGTGCAGTAATCTTTGTCTTTTTTGTCTCTCTGCCAAGGTGTACATTTCATCTAAGAAAAACCTACCAACTGTAGTTTTTGTCGTAAACTAAACACCCATGGGAGTACATGGTGTTGTGTCTCTTGTGGATCCCAACAAGTTATCTTACCCACAATGTCCTGCAAACCTCAAAATGTGACTGTCACATTTTCCATGCATTATTGTGCTCAAATTTTCACGCTGCAGAAAGTAACAACAAATTTCCATCCCCCCAGCATTTCTTCAAGTATCCCAATAGAAATGGTACCTCACTTGTGTGGGTGGGCCAAGTACCCACGGCAGGGAAGGGCCCAAAACCTATTGATGCAACATCAAAATTACCTATCACAAACCAACCTCGTTTTGCAAGGGGGGTCCCATGAGTTTTTGGCCCGGGGCTCGGCGGCCATCTAGGGAAACCTACCAAACCCACACATTTCTGGAAACTAGACACCTGGGGGAGTCCATTGAGGTACGGCTTGCGTGGGTCCCCCAACATTCTCCTACCCAGAATCCCCTGCAAACCGCACATTTTGCTGAAAAAATCACTTTTTTCTCAAATTTCTGTGTGGGAAAGTTCTGGAATCTATGTGGATCCACAAATTTCCTCCCACCCAGCGTTCCCCCAGGTCTCCCGATAAAAATGGTACCTCACTCGCGTGGGTGGGTCAAGGACCCGCGACAGGCAAGGGCCCAAAACCTATTGAGGCGACATCAAAATTACCTATCACAAACCAACCTGGTTTTGCAAGGGGGGTCCCATTGGTTTTTGGCCCAGGGCTCGGCGGCCATCTAGGGAAACCTACCAAACCCACACATTTCTGGAAACTAGACACCCGGGGGAGTCCAGCGAGGTATGGCTTGCGTGGGTCCCCCAACATTCTTCTACCCAGAATCCCCTGCAAACCTCAAATTTTGCTGAAAAAATCACTTTTTTCTCAAATTTCTGTGTGGGAAAGTTATGGAATCTGCGTGGATCCACAAATTTCCTCCCACCCAGCGTTCCCCCAGGTCTCCCGATAAAAATGGTACCTCGCTCGCGTAGGTGGGTCAAGGACCCGCGACAGGCAAGGGCCCAAAACCTATTGAGGCGACATCAAAATTACCTATCACAAACCAACCTGGTTTTGCAAGGGGGTCCCATGAGTTTTTGGCCCGGGGCTCGGCGGCCATCTAGGGAAACCTACCAAACCCACACATTTCTGGAAACTAGACACCCGGGGGAGTCTAGCGAGGTATGGCTTGCATGGGCCCCCCAACATTCTCATACCCAGAATCCCCTGCAAACCTCAAATTTCACTGAAAAAATCACTTTTTTCTCAAATTTCTGTGAGGGAAAGTTGTGGAATCTGCGTGGATCCACAAATTTCCTCACACCCAGCGTTCCCCCAGGTCTCTTGATAAAAATGGTACCTCACTTGTGTGGGTAGGCATAGTGGTTGCAACAGGAAATGGGCCAAATCGTACTGTGGAGACTTCAAAATTACCAATAACAAAACTACCTGGTTTTGAGGGGGGGCACCTGAGATTTTAGCCCCGGGCTCGGTGGCCATCTTGGAAAAGTACCAAACCCAACCATTTCTGAAAAGTAGACACCCGGGCGAGTCCAATGAGGTATGGCTTGCGTGGAACCCCCAACGTTTTCCTACCCAGAATGCCATGCAAACCTCAAATTTAGCTGAAAAACCCCACATTTTCCACATATTTTTGCGTGGAATCACCGTGCCGGCACAAATGTCCTACCCCACAGCATTCTCCTTAGTGTCCCGAGTAAAATGATACCTCACTTGTGTGGCTGTCCAATGCAGAATTGGCTGAAAACGTATTTTTAACAAAATGTAGCACTTAGAATTCTCGGGGCTATACCCTTATTCCCTATGTTTTGGGCTCTTCCCAGTCCCAGGCCCTTGCCCCACCCACACAAGTGAGGTATCATTTTACTCGGGAGACTCAGGCAAACGCTGTGGGGTAGGACATTTGTGCCGGCACGGTGATTCCATGCAAAAATATATGGAAAATTTGTTTTTTTCAGCTAAATTTGAGGTTTGCATGGCATTCTGGCTAGGAAAACGTTGGGGGATCCACGCAAGCCATACCTCATTGGACTCCCCCGGGTGTCTACTATTCAGAAATGTTTGGGCTTGGTAATTTCCCAAGATGGCCGCCGAGCCCGGGGCCAAAATCTCAGGAGCCCCCCCCAAAACCAGGTAGTTTTGTTATAGGTAATTTTTAAAGCTCCACAGTACGATTTGGGCCATTTCCTGTTGCAGGCACTATGCCTACCCACACAAGTAAGGGACCATTTTTATCAGGAGACCTGGGGGAATGCTGGGTGTGAGGAAATTTGTGGATCCACGCAGATTCCACAACTTTCCCACACAGAAATTTGAGAAAAAAGTGATTTTTTTCAGCAAAATTTGAGGTTTGCAGGGGATTCTGGGTAGGAGAATGTTGGGGGACCCACGCAAGCCATACCTCGCTGGACTCCCCCGGGTGTCTAGTTTCCAGAAATGTATGGGTTTGGTAGGTTTCCCTAGATGGCCGCCGAGCCCTGGGCCAAAAACTCATGGGACCCCCCTTGCAAAACCAGGTTGGTTTGTGATAGGTCATTTTGATGTCGCCTCAATAGGTTTTGGGCCCTTGCCTGCTGCGGGTCCTTGACCCACCCACGCGAGCGAGGTACCATTTTTATTGGGAGACCTGGGGGAACGCTGGGTGGGAGGAAATTTGTGGATCCACGCAGATTCCATAACTTTCCCACACAGAAATTTGAGCAAAAAGTGATTTTTTCAGCGAAATTTGCGGTTTACAGGAGATTCTGGGTAGGAGAATGTTGGGGACACACATAAGCCGTACCTCGCTGGACTCGCCCGGGTGTCTAGTTTCCAGAAATGTGTGGGTTTGGTAGGTTTCCCTCGATGGCCGCCGAGCCCCGGGCCAAAAACTCATGGGACCCCCCTTGCAAAACCAGGTTGGTTTGAGATAGGTAATTTTGATGTTGCCTCAATAGGTTTTGGGCCCTTGCCTGTCGTGGGTCCTTTACCCACACACGCAAGTGAGGTGCCATTTTTCTTGGAAGACTTTGGGGAACGCGGGGTGGGTGGAAATTTGTGGATCCACGCAGATTCCAGAACTTTCCACCACAGAAATGTGAGGAAAATGTGTTTTTTTAGACAATTGTTTAGGTTTGCAAGGGATTCTGGGTAACAGAACCTGGTCAGAGCCAGTCAAGTCACCCCATCCTGGATTCCCCTGGGCGTCTAGTTTTAAAAAATGTATAGGTTTGCTAGGTTTTCCTAGGTGCCGGCAGAGCTAGGGTTCAAAAACTACAGCTAGGCACTTTGCCAAAAAAGAGTCATTTTTCACTGTGAAATTGTGGTGTGTCCACGTTGCGTTTTGCGCCGTTTCCTGTCGCGGGCACTAGGCCTACCCACACAAGTGAGGTACCATTTTTCTCGGAAGACTTTGGGGAATCCGGGGTGGGTGGAAATTTGTGGATCCACGCAGATTCCAGAACTTTTCACCACACAAATGTGAGGAAAATGTAGTTTGTTTGACTTTTTTTAGGTTTGCAAGGGATTCTGGGTAACAGAACCTGGTGAGAGGCAGTCAAGTCACCCAATCCTGGATTCCCCTGGGTGTTCAGTTTTCAAAAATGTATAGGTTTGCTAGGTTTCCCTAGGTGCCGGCAGAGCTAGGGTTCAAAAACTACAGCTAGGCACTTTGCCAAAAAAGGGTCATTTTTCACTGTGAAATTGTGGTGTGTCCACGTTGCGTTTTGCGCCGTTTCCTGTCGCGGGCACTAGGCCTACCCACACAAGTGAGGTACCATTTTTCTTGGAAGACTTTGGGGAATGCGGGGTGGGTGGAAATTTGTGGATCCACGCAGATTCCAGAACTTTCCACCACAAAAATGTGAGGAAAATGTAGTTTTTTTGCCATTTTTTTAGGTTTGCAAGGGATTCTGGGTAACAGAACCTTGTGAGAGGCAGTCAAGTCACCCCATCCTGGATTTCCCTGGGTGTCTAGTTTTCAAAAATGTATAGGTTTGCTAGGTTTCCCTAGGTGCCGGCAGAGGTAGGGTTCAAAAACTACAGCTAGGCACTTTGCCAAAAAAGGGTCATTTTTCACTGTGAAATTGTGGTGTGTCCACGTTGCGTTTTGCGCCGTTTCCTGTCGTGGGCACTAGGCCTACCCACACAAGTGAGGTACCATTTTTGTCGGAAGACTTGGGAAACGCGGGGTGGGTGGAAATTTGTGGATCCACGCAGATTCCAGAACTTTCCACCACAGAAATGTTAGGAAAATGTGTTTTTTTGGACAATATTTTAGGTTTGCAAGGGATTCTGGGTAACAGAACCTGGTGAGAGCCAGTCAAGTTACCCCATCCTGGATTCCCCTAGGTGTCTAGTTTTCAGAAATGTATAGGTTTGCTAGGTTTCCCTAGGTGCCGGCAGAGCTAGGGTTCAAAAACTACAGCTAGGCACTTTGCAAAAAAAGGGTAATTTTTCATTGTGAAAATGTGGTGTGTTCACGTAGCGTTTTGAGCCGTTTCCTGTCGTGGGCACTATGCCTACCCACACAAGTGAGGTACCATTTTTATTGGGAGACTTAGGGTAATTCAGATTTGTAAAGCAACTGTTATTACCTATTGACTTTTGATGCATTTCTGCCTTCCAAATGAAAGACAATGTGTAAAAAAGAAGTCATTTTAAAAAATGACCGATAATTCTCATGCTAATATGAGTATTCCCAATTTCGGAAATGTGCAAATATCTACTGTTTCTAAACTCTATATTTTGTTCTCATTTCAGAAATACATAGGTGTCTTTCATACCGATTTTTCCATGTATACATTTTCCCAGAATAATTGCTATATACCCGGTACATAATAAAAAACCATTGCAAGTCGCTGCTCAGTTTTTGGCTCTGGGTTGTCGGGTTCTTGGTGAACCTACAAGTCCTATATATCCCCACAACCAGTAAGGTCCAGCGGATGTAACGGTATATTGCTTTCAAAGAGCTGTCATAATTAGAAGAAGTTACAGGTGAAAACGTTGACACAAAAGGCTGTTTTTTTCAACTAATTTTCAATTTTTCCTATATTTAACTGTTAGTTTCTATAAAGAAACCTTGAAGGATCTACACAAATGACCCCTTTCTGAATTCAGAATTTTATCTACTTTTCTAAAATGTATAGCTTTCCAGGATCCATTATAGCTTCCATACCCATGTCTACCATTAACTGGAAGGAGGTTGAAAGCACAAAAAAAAGCAAAAATAGGCTATGTCCCAGAAAAATCGCAAAACTGTGTAAAATGTTTTGGTTTTCTGACAAAAGTCTGCCATTCCCTAAAATCTGGGAAAATAGTGATTTCAGCCCCACAAACCCTTTTTGATACCATTTGCAGGGAAAAACCCAGACGCTTTCATTTGCAGCACGTTTTTCCCATTTTTCCCAAAAAACCCAAAATGTAGCTGTATTTAGGCTAATTTCTGGGTCCCCTCCAGGGGAATCCACAAACCCTGGGTACCTTTAGAATCCCCAGGATGTTGGAAGAAAAGGACGCAAATTTGGCATGGATACCTTATGTGGTCAAAAAGTTACATTACAGGGGCCTAAGCGCGAACTACCCCAAATAGCCAAAAAAAGGCTTAGCACAGGGGGGGAAGAGGCCTAGCAGCGAAGGGGTTAAAACACTTGTCCATGAAGACACTAGGAAATCTTTGGCAAGTATTGGAAACGTGAACATTTGGTTACATTTTGAATATAAAGAACTTATTAAGAATATGCGACAAGCAAGTAATGAAGATTATGGAAATATTCTTCAAGATATAAGAATTGGTGTCTTGACGAAACATGGTAAACAAGCTTTAGAAAGTCGGCTACTAAGGAAGTTGTTTACAACTGGAAACAGCGGCTGAAATAATGTACAATAAGCTTGGAGAAAAGAAGTCTATAGTTTGCCTAATGCCTACACTGCAAGAGTGTTCTGCATTTAATCAAGAACTTTTGAAACTGGAAAAACAGGAAATAGTGGAAATTGAAGCTATTGATAAAATTGAACACCATGGAGTGACTATTCTTCTCAAAGAGAAACTTCAGGCTAAATTGCATTCTTTGGAAAAGTTTGTCTCTATAAACTGTCGGGTAATTTTACGGTGCAATTTGAATGTAGAAGATGGTTTAGTAAATGGAGCAATGGGAAAAATTGTTGATTTTGTAAAATTTCAGAACAGAGATTGTAGGAAAGTAGGATCTGCTTCTTATGGTTACCCCCACTTTTTGCTTTTTGCACCCACTGTTTTGACTAGTCTGGCTGGGATCCTGCTATTCAGGACCCCAGCCTATCTGCTTTCTCCCTTAAATTGCAATGTATGTACTTTGGTACAACCCCAGATTGGATACTGGGGTACCCTTATCAGTCCCTAGTATATGGTACACATGTACCCAGGGCATAGGTACTCCAGAGGCCTCCCATGGGCTGAAGCATGTATTATGCCACCCATGAGAGGCCATGCAAAATGGAACCTCAGGTCTGCTACTGCAGCCAGCGTAAGCTGGTGATTGCACCACTTACTTTAGATATAGGTTCACTATATCTATATATATCACTACACTTAAAACTTTGTAAGTCACCCCTATAGCAGGCCTTAACAATCCTGAAGGCAGGGTGCTGGGTTTTGCATGAGAGGGTGCTCCTGCATGAGCAGGGCCCCTCTGCAGTCTTCGGAGACCATTCCCCCGGGCTGGACGTGATACTACCAGAGATATAGGTAGAGGTGCATTATAACATCGCAGTAAATGCTATCTCGAAAACGACTGCAACAAAGTATGTCGTGTTTGGTGTCATACACCTTGGAATCATACCTCCACACCAGTAACTGGTGTGGGAGGTATGATTCCTCCCCTCAGAACCGAGGTTCTGGGGGTACCTAAGTCTACCGGTACCAACTTTATCAAGCCTTACAGCACAAAATGGATGCTGCCAGCCATAGACACGAGTCTGCCCTCCTGCTGCTGAGCCAAGCTCGAGCAGGGGAAGGCAGCACAATAGGCATCCTGTCACAAGGAGGTGTTACCACCTTCCAGACAGGATTTAGTGTATTGGGGCTGGGTGGGGGCACTGTCTCAGTGCCAGAAAGTCTGCACGAGGGGCACTCTTGGTGTCGCTGTGCATAGTCCAGCTCAAACCAGTTCTAGGAGCCATTTGCTCCTGCTCTGGTGCGAAACTGGACAAAGGACATGGGAGCAGCCTCCCCCCTGTCCTGTCCCTCCCCTAGGAGGGTCCCTAGAATTTGTCCAACCCTCTCCTGTGGGTATAAAATGGGTTACCTGGCTACAGGACATTAGATTTTACGTGGACAAGATTCTGCACGAAGATACCACTACACTTCGACCTTCTGGACACGCTGGACTTCGCTGTACCTTCCTTTGGCTTCACTTCGTCTTCCCTTGCCGTCCCCAGTCTCGCCAGTGTCCGTGATCCATACAGGCTCTGTGCAGGACCCTGTGGACCTCCAAGACAACAGAAGAATCTCCCTTGGGGTGAAGGAGTCACTCCCCTGAAAACGCAGGCACTGTAATGCATCTGACTGGTCTGCTAATCCTGAGCTCCTGCAGACTCCGAAGGCTCCAGCAACACAGGAGATGGGTTTCTGAAGGTCTCCGAGGTCGAGATGCCCTCTTCCTGAGATTGAGGCAGATATCCCTCGTGGGGACCGCATAACCCATACCCCTGTGCACCACGTACATTTGCAGCTGCACATGCTTGTTGTTGTGCAACAATTCCGTGCATTGGGCCATTTGTAGCCCTGACCCCAGCGCATCTTTTCTGAGAAGGACTCTTGCATCCTCACACTCTGTGCCCTGCTAGCTGGTATCCTGTGAAACTGCCTGAGGTCCCTTTGCGACTCCTGTGCCTTTGGTCTGTGGGTCCACTTGAGGGTCAACCTTGCTTTATTTGGTCTCCCCTGGTTGCTCCAGCCTGCCCTGACTCACCTTGCTGTGGTGAGTCTCCTGGTCCTTGCTGGGCCAGATCGACACCAAATTTGACCATCTACGTTGTTTGCTGCTGCCAAGGCTTGTTGGTGCTCCTGCTGGACACCGACCCCTCAGCACTCGACATCCTTCATGGGACAGCTCGTATCCGGCTCCTGGTTGTCCAAGACATCTCCTGGTCTGCACAGCTGAAGAGTCAAGATCACCATCAACACACCTGAAGCACCCAACATCGGTGGGCATTCATCTACCGAGCCCCTGGTCACTCCAAAGTGACCCAGACTCTGTTCCCTCTGCTTTCAGGTTCTTCTCATCTAGAATCCACATTTGGATTCCACCGGACACTTTTCTTTCTTCCAGCAGCAGCATTTCTTTGTCGACATCCATAAACAACGACGAGGGTTTCCGACGCCAGTTCGCACCTATGCACCCGGCTCCTCTGGGATAGGTAACTCTGGTACAAAGGTATCCACGGGTGGGGTGGCTCTCCAAACTCTTAAATTCCAAGGGTTGTCTTCGTAATCTGCTGGGAAGGGTCCTTAATCTCTGATTTTCCAACCGCGACTTTCCCATTGAATTGTACGGAGCACGCTGTTGTGTTCTCACTCTGCACCTGTCCTCCGTGGGGTCCCTACTCACTCACCTTGGGTGGTTCCTTGGGGTCCCAGCGATTCTACACCTTCTAGACTAGGTCTAGTCCCAAGTCGTGGTTCTTATTCCACTTATTTAGTATATGGTTTGGTCTCCCCTGGAGCCCACTGTGTATTGTGCTACTTACGTTTGATTCTCTGCAACTGTATTATTTGATTTGTGTTCAATCCTCGTGTAGAGGATACTAGAGAGTGTTATATATAATAAATACATATTTTTATAACTACTGTGTGGTTTCCCTTTCATTTAACCAATACTATAAGGTTGCATTCTGGTAAAGCAAGCTGCTTAACATTCCTTCAAGACTTAGCCTGAAGGCTGCTCTCCATAGCTACCACTAGGATAGCTTTATATAAAGGTTATCTTTAACCTAATCACCATAAGGGCTGTTTGGACTGGTGCAAGGTGCCCACTTTAATTAGTGGATAGCATATATCAGGCCAACTTCTCACAGAGATGGAATAGAATTTTTGATTATAAAATTTGATCAGATTAAAGAGATAAGACAGATTGGGCGTTGTGTTGTACGTTTTTTACCTACAAGATTTGTATGTTCGCAGAAAACATCCTTAGCATATGCAGTAACTATTTATAAATCTCAAGGTTTGAGTATAGACAGTGCTTTTGTAAATATCGGAAGTACAGTGTTCAAAGAGGGAATGGCATATGTTGCATTATCTCGAGTAAGAACATTGTCTGGTTTGTATTTGATAGATTTCGATAAGAAAAAGGTTGGTGCTGATGCAAATTGTGTAAGAGAGTATAATCGTTTAAGAAGACTTTATGCTCCTGATTTAGGTGAATATCCCATATATGAGGAACGTATAGTCTGTCCAAAACGGAAACATGTCAAAGATGGAATTGAGGTTAAAAAAAAGAAAACAAATGAAGAGAAACTTGAAGGCGTAAAGAAAAAGAAAATGGAAACTGTGGATGAGATTGTAGGACACCAGTTGGAAAATAGTTCAGGTATCAACTGCTATGCTAATGTGATTCTGAATGTTGTGTTTTATCTAGAAGATCTTCATTGTGAAATCATGGGAAATCATGAAAAAAGATTCTGTTCTTTATTACATCATGTATTTCAACAGTTGGTAACTGACAGAAGTAAAATCCATACTGCTTCTGGCGTTCGGCATCTTTTGGATATATGTACTGGTTCATTGAAATTTACTCTTAATGTACAACAAGATGCACAAGAATTTCTAATCCTTATGCTTGGAGTGTTAGAACATGAAGGAATACAGATTGCAAACTTTTTGGGACTAAGTTACAGATGGGATCATAAATGTGAAGAGTGTTCATTTACTTCTACCTCTGAAATAGAAACTGAACGATTCATATACTTGACGTTACCAGACTGCAAATCAACATTAACAAATTGACAATAAGAGCCAAACAGGACATGAGGTGTTTGCATTGTAGATCAGAGATGTTGTCTACATTACATATAGAAAGATTTGGAAAATATCTGATTTTAATGCTACAACGTTGTAGAGCAAATGGCAGAAAATCGGAAACAAAAATTTAAAATTTTAATGCAAGTCAAATATCTATTTCAGGAAGAACTTTTATAGAAGTGGCTATTATTTTCCATGATGGACCTACTACAACATCTGGACACTATACTGTGTATTTAAAGTGTAATAAAGGATTGACACATTACAATGATACCCACTTGGAATTCAAACCTAGATTGCCTTATGAATTACCAAATTCATTTTTGTTATTTTTGAAGCCAAAGTTTTGAGTACATCATTCAGCCTATTGGGAAGATGTGAACAGAAAGGGGACAGGAGTGCAAACTATTAGTATTTATAATTAGTGTTTCGATTACTATTTGCGCTAATTGATATTATATGTGGAAAATTGTGTTTAAAAGCAAATAGTTTATATATTTGTTATCTATTTTGTACCAGATGTACATGAGAGTCTATATTTTGGTAAATGTATTTGAGATAAATAATAGAGTTTATTTGGATGAAGAAAGTAATTAACAAAGTGCAGTTAGAAAAGCACATAGCTACACATATTGAAAATTATGCTTTATGATGATTTTTTTTTTTTTTTCTACAATCAATTTGATTGTTTTTTCCCTGCTGTTCAATGATGATACTACACTGAAATCTCTGTCTGGTGAAGTTAAGTGGAATCTGAGAACAGCAAAAAAGGGAATCTGAAAATATTATCTAATTCTAAATTTATGTTGGGTTGCTGGAAATATAATCTTTCAATTTCAGTAATGTATTATCATTAAATAACAGTTTTTCTTCTTCTTCTTTATAGTAGGCACTGTTGAAGTTTGAGAAGAGTTTTAATGTTGTTTCCGACAATCCTACTCTAAAATATTTCTACTGAGTAAGGTATCAACATTATTTTAAAGGTAAGAATACATATTATAATATGCATGATAACTTGAAAAAAATTATTAAAGTACAATTATATGTTATTTGTTTCTAATAAAAATAATGTTGATCCTTTAGACTACTTGAAAATAATGATTATGATGCTCATGTAATCAAGCAGGCAGTAATACTTTCATGTAGACACTACCCATGCACTTATGCATTTTCTGAAGCACAAGTTTTTCACTAATAGGAAAACACATACATTACCCTTGCATTCTTTCTTTTACACAGGCACTACCCATGCAGTCATCCAATTACCCAGGCAGTACCACTTCACTTATGTAATCATACAGGCACTACCCATGCACTTATAGAATCACTCAGGCACTACTCTTCCACTCATCCATTCACTCAGGCACTACCAATGCACTCATACATTCACTCAGGCACTACCCATGCACTCATGCAATGACCCAGGCATTACCCTTGCACTCATACTTTCACTCAGGCACTTTTGATACACTCAAGTCACCCACATACTACCCCTGCACTCATGCAATCACCCAGGCACTACTCTTGCACTCAACAAATTCCCACAAACACTACGTGTACACTGATTGATTCATTCAGGCACTACACATGCACTCATCTATTCACTCAGGAACTTACCATGCACTCATCCATTCTGTCAGGGAGTACCTATGCACTCATCCAATGACCCAGGCATTACCCTTGCACTCACCTTTCACTCAGACACATCCTATACACTCATCCAATTACCCAGACAGTAGCCCTGTACTCATGCAATCACCCAGACACTACCCATGCACTTATGTAATCACTCAAGCACTATTCTTGAATTCAACCGTTGACTCAGGAACTACCCATGCACTTATCCATTCTCTCAGGCACTACGCATGCACTCATCCAATGACCCAGCCACTAACCATGCACTCATCCTTTCACTCAGGCACTACTCATGTACTCATCCATTCACTGAGGCACTACCTATGCACTCATGCAATCACCCAGGCAGTACCCCTGCACTCATGCAATCACCCAGGCAGTATTTTTGCAATCATGAAATTACCAAGGCACTACCCATGGATTTCATGCAATCACTCAAACACTATTCCTGAATTCACCCATTGACTCAGGCAGTATGCATGCACTCATCCATTCACTCACACACTACCTCTGCACTCTTGCAATCACTCAGGCACTACCTATACACTCATCCAATTACACAGGCAGTACCCTTGCATCCATCCTTTCACTCAGGCAGTACAAAATACACTCATCCAATCACCCAGGCAGTATCCCTGCACTCATGTAATCACCCAGGCACTATGCATGCACTCATATAATCACTCAGGCACTACTATTGCAATCATCCATTCCCTCAAACACTACCTATGCACTAATCCATTCACTCAGGCACTACACATGCACTGATCTATTCACTCAGGCACTAACTATGCAGTCATCCAATGACCCAGGCAGTACCCCTGTACTCATGCAATCACTCATACACTACTCTTTCACTCAACCATTCATTGAGGTACTACTCATGTAGTCATCCATTCTCCAAGGCACTCCCATGCAGTCATCCAATGATCCAGGCATTACCCTTGCAGTCGTCCTTTCACTCAGGCACTACTCATGCACACATCCAATCACCCAGGCAGTACCCCTGCACTTATCCAATCACCCAAGCACTATTGTTGCATTCAACCATTCACACAGGCAGTACCCATGCACTCATCGATTCACTTACACACTACTCCTACACTTACGCAATCAACCACACACTATCCATACACTCATGCAATCACTTAGACACTACCCATTCAGTTATGCAATCACTTAGCCAATACTCTTGCACTCAACCATTCACTCAGGCACTACCTATGCACCCATCCATTCACCCAGGCAGTACCTATGCACTCTTCAAATGACCCAGGCATTATTCTTGCAGTCATGCTTTTACTCACACAGTAATCATGCACTCCTCCAATCACCCAGACATTACTCTTGCACTCATTAAGTCACTCAGGCAGTACCCATGCACTCATGCAATTATTCAGGCAGTACCCCTGCACTTATGAAATCACCCAGGCACTGGCCATGCACTCATGCAATCAGTCAGGCACTACTCTTGCACTCAAACATTCACTCAACACTACCCATGCACTCTTCCGTTCACTCAGGCACTACTCTTGCACTCAACCACTCACTCAAACTCTACTCATTTACTCTTGTAATCACTCAGACAGTACACGCGCACTAATGCAATCACACAGACACTATCTATTGACTTACGTATTCATACAACATATAGCTTTTCTTTTTTAAACCAGAATAGTTGGTTCCTTAAGAACTGTTTTTTTCTTTTTTTAAAACTATTGTATATATTTGTTTCTTTTTTTAACAATTTTGTGTTTTTTTATTTAAAAAAAAAAAAATGGAAACAAAAAAACAAGCACATAACAGCGTGCGTAAATACAGGAAAGAAAAAAATTAATACTTGTGATTATTAATTGTGTCCAACATTGTTTGGACACCCTGTTCTCCAATGCTTAAAACTGTAATGCATTTTGGGCAAAAAAGTCCTGCCTTAGAGAAATCTGGAAGAGTCGGTGGGATAGACTGCAAGGTGTCACCAACTCTTTAAGTGGAAGGCTGCGCATCCTCGTTTCCTTCATTTTGTCTTGCAACTTCACCTCTTGCAAGCCTCTTTTCGTGCATGGTTTTCAGATGTTTGTACATCGAGGATGTACCACACAAGCACTTTCTGTCAGAACCACGAGAGAGCACCTTTTGGCAGATGTTGCAAGTTACCTTGCACGCTTTAACCTTCTTCTCTCCTTCCGGTATGGTAAAAAATTGCCATACCACACTCTCCTTCTTTCTGCGCCTTGGCTTCTCTTCCTCATCCAGCAGGGTCTCCTCCTCCTCCTCCTGCAGATCCTGTGCACTTGTCATTTTGAAATTTTGAAAACAAATCCTCAAAACACCAAAAACACTCCAAAATTGTGTTGCTTCTGAAAAAAGTATGGCTGTTGCCAACCACACCCAAGATTAGAAGAAAGAGGGAGAGATCTAGCAAACTTAAAGATGACAGGATTTTTAACCAATGAAATTTCTTTTTTTTGTGTCACATGGGGTGCGCAACCGGTACGCGGAACCTGCGCGTACCAGACGCGATTCCGCAACTTCTTTCAATATTACATTTCAGGAATATTTAGCACTATCTGATATTATTTTAATTACACATAAGTTTATCTCTTTATTTCAAATAAATTAAATATAGCTATATTAATATATAATATTGTTTAAGAAAAACGTTAGATTCGCATCCCGGACGCAAATCCGGAAGTTGCAGTGTACGCGGACGTACCGCGTCTCCTGAAATTACTATTAAAAAAATGTTTTAATAAGTTTCATTTATTAACATACAAGTTTAGTAACTATCTTAACAATTCTCTTACCTTGAACTTAATATTAATATTGTGTATAAATATGAATAATATATATGTGAAAAATCACGTTGGAGCCGCGTTCCGTACGCGGATCCGGAAGTTGCAATGTACGCGGACGTACCGCGTCTCCTGAAATTACTATTAAAAAAACATTTTAGGTAGTCTTTAGCTCCAGGAGAGGGGCCACGCAGTCCCCTTCAATCTTCACTTTAGCACCAGGGATGTGGCGGTCTGTGGGGGGGCTGCGTGAGCCCCCTCACATTACTATTATTCAGTGCCCCGGGGAGGTGGCGGTCCCTGGGGCTGCAGGGGGCCATGCTGCCCCCCTCATACCATTACATATGCCCTGTGACTTGGCCCACCCGGGGGCTTTTTTAAACGCAAGCATGAGTGCCCAACCTTGTGTTTTTTATTTTATTTTTACTGCAATTGTGCGGATTCGTCGCAAACCTGCGAAAAAAAAAAAGCTTTGATTGCGTGTTGGGACCCCAAGACCATGGCTTGGGGGTCAGGGTATTCCTACCCTGCTCCCTTTTCTTTATGTTCACCTTTTTTTGGGGGGCTCAGTGAAGCCAGGTCCCAAGGTGGCTGCCAGCATTTCCCTGCACAAGCTCGTCTTTTTTCGCGAAGGTTTTGCGAACACAGATATCATTAACTTTTTCTTCTTAAATTTCTCAAAAACTGCTGAACGGATTTGCACCAAATAACAAATAGCACAATCTGCCTAACAACATCTACCTTTCTGCCAAATTTGGAATAATTCCGTCCAGCGTTTTGGGTTGTAGGTTTGACTACGCATCCTATGGGAATTAAAAGAGGAAAACGCACTGTTTTTTAGCACCCTTTTTCTCTGCCCCCACTTAACGGCTCACCCCAAAACTTCCCATGCACAACACGCAAACAAAGCCTTTTTTTTATCACAAGGTCATGACAAATTCACAAAATTGCAGTAAAAATAAGATAAAAATACAAGCTTGTGCTCCCGTGCTTGTGTTTAAAAAAGCTCCCGGGTGGGCCAAGTCACGGTGCATATGTAATAGTATGTGGGCGGCAGTGTGGCCCCCAGCAGCCCCGGGGACCGCCACCTCCCCTGGGCTATTTGTTAAATAAGTACAGGGGAGGCCATTATGGCACCCCCAGCCCCAAGGATTGCCACCTCCCCAGGCTTTTATGTTTAATGAAAAAGGGTGGGGAATGCATACCACCCTGCATCCCCGGGGACCGCCACCTCCCCGGGCAATTAATATTAGCAATGCAGGGGGCTCGCATGGCCCGCACTCCTGGGTACCTCCACCTACTCTGGGCTATTTGTTAAATTAGTGTGGGGGAGGCTCGTGTGGCCTCCCCTGCAGCACTGGGGATCGCCACCTCCCTGGGGCTTTATGTTTAATGTTTAATAGTAATGTGAGGGGGCTCACGCAGCCTCCCCACATCCCCCGGGACTACCACCTCCCTGGGGGCACAAAAAATATAATGCAGGGGGTTCGTTGTGGACCCCCAGCCTTGGGGACCACAACCTTCCCAGGGCTAAAGTGAAGATTGCAGGGGGGCAGCTCGGCTCCTCTCCTGGAGCCAAAGATGGCCCTGGGGACCACCACCCCCCAGAACCAGCTCCTACTATGTCCTGGGGTACCCACACCCAAGATATAGCTGTTTGCTATAGCTTGTCGGGAGCTTCCCGCTCCCCCCAAGCCATAGCAAAAGGTGCTCCGATTTGAACAAGTGAGAGCATTTTGCTCTTGCTTGCTGAAAGCAGAGCAGAATTGCTTTGACAGAAAGGGAGCTGCATGTTAGCAGCTCCCTCTCTGTCAAAGCAATGCCAGCTCCTGCAGGAGCGGGGAGCCGGCAGGGACCCCGGTGGCCTTCAGGCTCCACCTATGGTCCTCAACATTGGCAGTGGGTACCCTGGGATGGGACCAGGTCACCCACACTACAGACTGGGCCCCAGGGGATGCCCCCCATGATATATTTATTTATTAAAAAAGTAAAAAAAAGAGGCCGGGCCCCGGGGGAGGGGGTCCCCGTGGCCAAAATCAGCTTGGGGAGGGGGACTGTGTGGCCCCTCTCCTCCATTACGAAAAGGCCTGGCCCCATGGGGATCGGGTCCTCGGGCCCTAATCGGGCCAGGTAAGGGGGACCACATGGCCCTCCTCCCGTAATTTGTTTATCAAAAACAAATGCGGGACAGGCAAGTCGCTGGAGGCCCAGCCCCTTTTCTCCACTACTCTGCAAACACGCCTCCTGGTGCAGTGCTGGTTGGGGGATGAAATCCCCTTGGATGCTGAGGGTCCTTGGTTCTAGGAACCTCTTCAGTTACCCCCAGCAAGTCCCAGACAGCGGGATTTCTGAAAGGACTTGAAGGTCACACTCCTATTCTCTACCATTCTGCAAACGCGCCTCCTGGCACAGTGCTGGTTGGGGAATGAAGTCCCAATGGCTCCAGAGGGTCCTTGGGAGCCAACAAGACCTCCTGTTACCTCCAGTAAGTCCCACACAGTGGGATTGCTGATAGGTGGTCAGAGGCCATGCCCCTTTTTCCACTACTTGGCAAAAGCGCATTCTAGCACACTACTAGTTGGGGGAGGAACTCCCCTTGAATGCTGTGGGTCCTTGGGGGCCAACAAGCCCTCCTGTTACCTCCAGTAAGTCCCAAATAGCAGGATTGCTGAGAGATCATCGGAGGCCACGCCCCCTTTCTCCACCAGTCTACAAATGCACCTCCTGGAGCACTACTGGTTGGGGGATGAAGTCTTCTTGGCTGCTGAGAGTCCATGGGGGCCAACAAGCCCTCCTGTTACCTCCAGTAAATGCCACACAGCGGGATTGCTGAAAGGTCTTCGGAAGCCACACTCCCTTTCTCCACCATTTTCCAAACGCACCTCCTGGTACACTACTGGTTGGGGGATGAAGTCCTCTTGGAAACTGTGGGTCCTTAGGGACTAAGAAGTCCTCCGGTTACCTCTAGTAAGTGTGACACAGCAGGATTTGTGAGAGCTAGTCGAAGGCCCGCCCCCTTCTCCACCACTCTACAAACGTGACTACTAGTTAAAAAACCATAGAAATTCATTGAAAATCAATGGTTGCAGGAACATTATAGTTAGGAAACAGAATTTAAAAAAACCTTAGAAATTCACTGAGAAAAGCCAAAGGTTACAGGGATGTTATGGTTAGAGTGACATTTCACTGGTACAAAACTAGAGAAATTCAGCAGTTATAGTTAGCTGAGCTAACTATAACTCGTGCCCTCACAATGCTCTGCTTATGATCTCACATATTATATCACTGATGACATGGTCAGTGACATCAGTGATGACATCTCAAATGACATCACTAATGACATCATCCACAAAGTTACTAGCACACCCACTCACACCCCCATAGAACCATTCAGATACCCACTCCCACACAACCATTCACAAACTCATCACAGACCCATACCAGTACTTACACGCCCACTCACTGATTCATAGATTTACATAGACATCCACTCACTCATCTATACTGCCACTTGTTCATCCACTCACTCACTAATACAGCCACTGACATATCCACTCATACACCCATACAGTCACTCACTCACTGATGCAGTCACCCATACAGCTACTCATACACCTACTCACTCACCCGTACAGTCAATCACACAGCCACTCATTCACCCACACAGTGACACACACACATACCCACTTACTCATACAGATACTTAGACTTACTCAACTAAACAATCACTGACACAAGCACACACTCACCCATACAGTCAATCTCATATTCACTCACTCACTCATATACCCCATCAATCACCTATACTTCCTTTCACATACCAAGTTACTCACCCATATAGCACTGACACATTCACTCACTCAACCACACAGCCACTAACTCCCCCACTCACTCATCCATACAGGCAATCACCCCCCCTCACCCACCCACACACCCATACAGGTACTCAGACAACCAATCAGTCACCCATACAGCCACTCACATACCCACTCACACATCCATACAGACATTCACATAACCAGTCATTCACCCATACATTCACTGAGACACCTAATTATTCTCTTATACAGTGAGTCACGCACCCACTGAATCATCCGTACAGGCACTCATATACCCACTGTTTCACCAATACATCTTGTAATATATATTTAACACTCAAACTTTTAAAAAACTCTCACAGTCACTGCATGATGTCATGACTGATGTCTTTTGAGATGTCATCAGTGATTCCACTGACCATGTCATCAGTGATGTAATATGTGAGGTCATAAGCAGTGCATTGTGGTGGCACGAGTTACAGTTAGCTCAACTAACTATAACTGCTGAATTTCTCTGGTTTTGTATGAGTGAAATGTCAGCCTAACTATAACATCCCTGTAACCTTCGGTTTTTCAATGAATTTCAAAGGTTTTTTAAATTCTATTTCCTAACTATAATGTCCCTGTAACCTTTGTTTTTTCTCAGTGAATATATTACCTACTGGCAGTCGCCAGTAAGTAGTTATAGTTAGGACCTAATTTCCATAGGAAAAGTGTTTTTTCTTTTGCCAATATCTTTGGCGCCGTTTGACGAATCTTCGCGAAATTTTTAAAACTAATGGCCCGCTCTGGTCAGCTCCTGTCTTGAAAGTTTCGGGGTGATTCGTCAAGCAGGGGTTGAGAAAAAAGGGGGGTCCCAAAACACGTTTTCTCCATAGGAAATTTTTGAACAGGCTACAGCCCGAACTGCTGAACGGAATTACACCAAATTTGGCAAAAAGGTAGCTCTTGGTTCAGAAAGAGTCCTTTTTTTAAATGGAGTAAATCCGTTCAGTAGTTCCTGAGAAATTAAAAAAAGAAACATATCGATATCTGAGCACCGAGGAGGAGTCGCGACTCCTCCCGAGCACGAGCTGACTTCTGATTGGCTGCCAACACTCCAAACCAGGAAGTGTTGGCAGCCATCTTGTGACTCAGTAAACCGAGTCACAAGAAAACAGTGGAAAAAAGGTTGAAAAATAAGAAAAGGGGGCAGGGTAGAAAGACCCTGACCCCCTAGGCCTGCTCTAGTGGTCCCACAAGGACCCCCAGGCCCAAAAAAAGCATTTTTTTTTTAAAGAAAAAATGTCCGAAGTCGCGCTGGGTGCGCAAATCCGGATGAGAAAATAAAAAAACCGAAGCGCGGTCTTCTGCGCTTCGTTTTCTATAAGCCCCCGGGTGGGCCAGGTCCCGGGGGCAATCACTAATTAATTGCGGGCCCCCGCAGCCCCGAGGATCGCCACCTCCCTGGGGCTTAGTTAATTGAATGCGGGGGGCACGCGGCCCACCCGCTGCCCCGGGGACCTCCACCTCCCTGGGGCTTGATGATGAAATGCGTGGGGGGTCCTAAGCCCCCCACACTGCCCCAGGGACCGCCACCTCCCCGGGGCATTTGTAATTTTGAGGTGGGGGGCCTCGCTGGCCCCCCCAAGCCTCGGGGACCACCACTTCCCCGGGGCTTACAATAATTATAAGTGGGGGGGCCTTGCAGGCCCCCCCAAGCCCCGGGGACCACCACCTCCCTGGGGCTTCCTTCATAAATTAGGGGGGCCCTCGTGGGCCCCCCCAAGCCCCCGGGACCACCACCGTTCTAGGGCTATGCAAATTTAGGGCAGGGGCTGCGCAGCCCTCCTCCTGGAGCCCTTCATGGCCCTGGGGACCGCCACCCCTCAGGGCCGGCTCCTGCAATGTCCCGGGGTGCCCACCCCCAGGAAATTGATGTTTGCTATGGCAGGGCGGGAGCACAGCTCTGGCCCTGCCATAGCAAACACTGCTTTGCTTTTTGGACGCGAGAGCAGGAAACCTGCACTCGCTTCCAAAAACCAAAGCAGAATTGCTTTAGGGGAAGGGGAGCTGCATATCAACAGCTCCCCTTCTGCTGTTGATATGCAGCTCCCCTTGCTCAAAAGCAATGCCGGCTCCCGCAGGAGGCGGGGAGCCGGCGGGACCGTGGAGGCAGTGGGGCTCCCCCCACGGTCCCCAACGCTACGGGTCGGCCCCTGGGGATGGGGTCCCCGGGGCCAGAATTGGCCCGGGAGGGGGGTAACGCGGCCCCCCTCCCTTAATTGTTTTTTTTTAAAATAAGAGGCCAGGCCCCGGGGGATGGGGTCCCCGGGGCCACTATTGGCCTGAGGAGGAAGGCCACGCGGTCCCCCTTCTTTTAAAAAAAAATTGTGGCGGGCCCCGGGGGATGGGGTCCCCGGGGCAAATACGAAATAATGGAAGTGGGTCGTTTTTTTTTTCTTTCAAGTTCGGAGTCGCGACCCCAGCGCGGCTCTCAGCGTGGCCCCCCGTGTAACGTCGCGTTGGATTTGCGAATTCACCTTAAATTAATAATTAAGTAGTATATAATTTAGAAGGTAGTGTTGTATTTGTGAAGTTGTTTTAAAGAGGTAGTGTGATTGAAGTTAATGACAAGATTACAATTGATAGAGTTGTTAAAAATATATAAAATTAAAAATGAATAGTTAAACTTGAAAAGTGTGCTGTGTTGTAGTACATTGAATTTATGCTTTTGTTTTGTGGATTCGCGTTGGGTGCGCGTATCCAGAAAAAAAAAATGTATGTGTAAAAAACAATATAATTAGTATTATGTTCTAGGGTGGCTCTAAAAAGAGCCCTTGTTTTCATCATGAGTTTGTTGTAGCTACATGTAAGTGCCGATGCAGAGCTTTAGGTTGACTCTGTTTCCTTGATCTGTGAAGTGTACTCCATCACTTCTGTAGATGTCATACATATCAAAACGTATATTGTTATTGTAGATGGACCCCATTCTATGATCTCTTAGGTATGCAGAAACAGCTTTATTGATATTTTTCCTAGCTTTCTCAATCTGTGGACAGAATTGATTTGACCACTTCCATTTCTGTCTTTGGCATATGTTAGAGTACACAAAGACAGTTTGAGGTAAAAGCAACATCAATTGTGCAAAGGTGTCCTTCATTAGCATTTCCAGACCTACCCCAGTCAATGTGCCTAGGTCATTTCCACCACAGTGCACAATCATGAGGTCAGGGGGTTGGAGATGCAAAAAGGTTTTAACCAAAGGCATCAATTGGTGCCACTTTAATCCTCTCTGTGCAATCCATTTAATATCCACATTTTGCAGAGCTAGGTCTTTGTCAATACCTCTGTGTTCAGCATACCTTTTGCACCAGAAAACATAGCTGTGTCCAACAATCCACACTGTAAGCATCTTGAAGGGATGTCTGGAAGTAATGAAAAGATGTCTGTAGCCGAGGTACTCAGTTGGTAGAATGAGAGGTATGTAAAATGGTGGACAAGATGCTGTTTTTTAAAAAGTAGAGAATTGATTGGCTGTTTAAGAACATTGTACATTCAAAAATAGGGTGCATGTTACTTTCTTTAAAAAGCATGTTTCTTATTGGTTAGTAACAAATGTTTGAAAGGTACAGTAGATAGGATAAGCTCATATTTTGGAAATGTCAACCACACCTGCTGTTTGCATTTGTAACATTGTGTGGTGAACTTGAAAATATGGTGAACTTGTGACCTGTCAGTTCAGTTGAATGTTCTAAGAACTGTTACTATGGAAACTGGCATTAAGCAGAATGGGGGAATGGTTTAAACATAACTGTGGACTTAAAATGTGAAATTCAAATTTATATATAAGTGAAATGTTATTAAAGTAATATTTCCCAAGTCAGTAGTATCTTTAGAAGTGGTGTGTTTTTAAAAAATAGTGGTATTTTTATTTGTAATATATTTTTGAACTCCTTATGGATTTGCGGCTCCATCGCATTGGTGCACGGTGGAGTCGCGACTCCCAAAAATTCCAGAACCAGTTTGGGCACTTTTAGAAGTCAGTTGGTAAGGGTTAATATGTCTAACCAATAGAAATGTGTTTTAGAATTTGAAATAATGTAGGAAGCAATGTGATTTGTTACTTACATTTATTTGTGTGGAGAAAGAGAGGGAAAGTTTGCCGTTACTGGTTTTACCTTGTTGAGAGCAGTGCATTACATTGATTGTGTGCATAAGAAAATCTTTTCTGAGTTTTTGATATTTATATTCTACAAATCAATTTGGAAGGTGAGTCATAAATGTGTGAGGTGTATTATGTGTTAGCTTTATTTTTAAAGTTAAAAAATTAATCAAGAACTTTGATGTTTGAAATATATTATTAAATGTAGAGATGTTTATTGTAGTTTGTTTTATTGTACTTAAATGTTGTTTGAAATAGATTCTATATAGTATTATGTGTATATTGGATTATGGATTAGGGATTATGATAGTTTGTTATAGTCTGTGGATATGTTCATTTATAGATTACCGCATAATTTTAGATGTTGCTTTAAATTTGGAGGTGGAGTGTGTCAAGTTTTAAGGTGTGCATGAACTTCTGTGTGAAGTATGTTTCTACTTGTATATGTATTTTCATATGTCTTATACATTTGAAGGAGCATGATGTATAACAAAGAGGTGTTGTTGTTTTTATGTGGTAGACTTAAGACTGTGAGTACTAGTAGAATAGTGAAGATGGAGCACAAAAGTGTGGTGAAAAAGATGCTGACATAAGGTGTTATTAATTAGGCTTCTTTTTTTCAAGTTTCTAGAGAGGTATAATTGAAGTATGCCGCATAATTTTTGATGTTTGCTTGAAATTGGAAGTTTGTTTGGTGAATTTTTAAGGTTTGGGTAGTGTTATGGTAGAGACATATTCATGTATGGTTTTACTAATATGGTGAGACTTTTACTAAAGATATGTGAAGGGTTCCTACTTTGTATTTGGGTGGCTGCATTATTATAAGTAGTTGTACAGTGGTTAAGCAGTAGCCTGAAAGTGAGGTTTGAGATGTTTGTAGAGATGTTATTTATTAGACTAATTTGTATGATGTGAGAAAAGTTATATTTCATATATACAGCATAATTTTTAGTGTCTGTTTCAAAATTGAAGTGTACTCTGTGAAGTTTTGAGCTGTGCATGGTATTGTGACTGAGATATGTGTCTACTTGCTCATACACTTATAAAATCACCCAGGCACCACCTTTGCACTCCTGTAATCAGTCAGGCAGTATCTTAGTACTTTTGTAATCACCCAGGCAGTACTCATGCACTTTTAAAATCACCCACTCACTTGCTATGTACTTCAATAATCCCCCAGATATTACCCTTGCAGGCATGCAATCACCCAGGCTCTAGTTATGTTCTACCCCTACAGTCATGCAATCATGCAGGCTGTACCTATGCAGTCATGTAATAACCTACACACTACTCTTGCAGTCAAGACTACTTCCACCACCGCCGGTATCCTGTTGGGGAGCGGGACGGGACAGGACCACACGTCCCAGGCTCCTTTGCGGCACAGCGCCATCGCCGCAGGCTCCACGCGCCCGGAGGCACCTTCAAAAGCCCTGCAGGGCTCCCGCAGCGCGGGAAGCTCGCAAGACTACTGCCACCACCGCTGGTATCCTGTTGGGGAGTGGGACGGGACAGGACCACACGTCCCAGGCTCCTTTGCGGCACAGTGCCATCGCCGCAGGCTCCACGTGCCCGGAGGCGCCTTCAAAAGCCCCGCAGGGCTCGCGCAGTGTGGAACGCGCACGGGCGTGCCTGGGCCAAGGGCGGGCCCATCTGCGCCCGTCAGCAGCAGAAAGAGGCGGGGCGGGGCCACCTTCCTTGGCCCTGCAACAGGGTGATTCTTCTTAGCTCACCGGACCAAATCAGTCACTGGTACTGTACCTCTTTATTCCATGTTTAATCCCTTTTTTGAACGGAATTGAAGCTGTATAGCTAACTTAATTTCTGCTTGGTGCCCAGTCTCGCCTCGCCCGCCCTTCCTTGCTCCGGGGGGAGTGAGGGTCAAGTTAGTGGTTGTTGAGAATTTTCCTACAGAGGTGCAGTGGCGGGTTACTACTATTATACTAAGCAACCAAGGGAATCTGAGGAAGATGGGCAAGAGGAAAAGTCATGATAAGGCTCAGGGCATGGACAACTCCAAAAGGAAAAAGAAGTCTCTTGGCGCAATCTGCCATGAGACCATGGACCGAATTGAGTCAATATTAACTGAGTGCCAGGAAATAGCAGATACGGACTCATCGAACTCTTCCATTCAGGCGGGCAGTACTGCTAAACCAGCTACAACTATAGATGACGATTCTGTAAACCCCTTGGTCACTTTACCTAACATACTGCAAGGGGAAAAATCTGCCAAGCAAATCCCACACATGTTTCAACAACGCACTAAAGGGAATAGTAGGGGTTTAAGAAACCGGTCTCGAGATCTGGAACCAGACCTGGATATACCGGCGCTAAGTGCTGAGTTAAATGGGTCACCTAGTATAGCTCAAGCTATCCAAATAGAATGCCGTAACAGATTCAATGTTCTTGCTCTCGAGGAGGTAGGGTACCCGGGAGTGGGTCGAAAGAACCCTGAAGTGTCCTATAACGCTCCTGCCCCTGAGGTGCTCACATTGAAGTCATTGATTGAGTCACTAAGGGATGAGGTGGCTGCCCTTAGAAGGGAGGTCGTCACCCTAACTGAGAGGGTAACATGCAGGAAGGAGGTGTGCCATGGGTCGCCCCTAGTATCCACAGTAGCACCACAATTCACAGTTGCGGATAGGGGCAAAGGGCCACACTCCCGGGGGAGTGCTGAGCAACCTAATAAAGTTACACCTCACAGTACCCCCCATACTACTTTATACCATCCCTCAGATAGCTTCAGGAATCATCATCCAAACTCTACAGATGTAGTGGTAACCAAAAATACACAGCCCGGAGCTGCTCACGCCAAGGCTCGCCCTAGGACCACAGATAGAGGTGAGGTGACCCTAGATGAAGGCCACGCCCTAAGGCCGATGGGTGGGGATAAGCGGGAGATGGGGTCAGTAAGGGATGGTATTTATACGAAGCAGAGCGATCAGTATGACCAAAATGTGGTTTACCTCACCGAAGTGCCTAAACTCTCCCGGGTTGGGTCAGAAGACCTCGAATCATTAAAAAACAAAGTCATCCATTGGCTGAGATTTTCTCGCCATTGTTATTCGATAATCAGAGATGACATTAAATATGCAGAAAGAGTCACCTTACCCGGGATTGCCAGGGACATGATCGAAGTTAGGTTCTTTGATAAGGATATGGTCACCGGACTTCTGGCGATAGATTCTCGTACTATTCCCCCGGCCAATACCTCTATCTCTATTAGGTACAGGTGCCCATCAAGGTCGGAGCTAGTGCCCCATAGGCTTTCTGGGGAAGGATCCTGCACCTGTCCTTGTGGAACAAGGAATGGCTTAAGGTGACTGCAATCTGGTGAAAGAAATTTAGGGAACCTAGGGACCCCTTTGAATTTGCCCCCATCTGAAATTTTGACACCCAGAAGTTTGGCGAGCGACGCAGAGTATTGTACTGGGCCCCTGATTGTTAATGGTAGGGTACCAGTTTCTTATGTTGATGATCCCTCGATTGCCCGTGCAATCAGTGGTATAGCCCCCAACTTTGTAACAGAAGGTGGGACACCCGCCGTCTCTGATGTAAGGGTCTTAGTGTTGTATTCCTCTTAGGGTGTCTGTATATAGGCTTTCCTGTATCATGTCCTTATATAGGGACAATTCGCCCTGCCCTTATATAGGCATAGAATCCCAGTCTTTATTTAGGCATTAAACCGTGCACTCCAAATACAGGCATGGTCTCCGACATCCGTCCACCCTAACGTCACAACGAGTTCTTGAAGAACAGACCCTTAGGCTTCGGGAGTTTCCCTAGCACAGGACTATTGATTTCTTCAAGGACTCATCTATTATGCATGAACCGTTATACCTTAGGGGTTCATTCATGACGTCTTCCGCTGTCCAATCCATGTCAATGCTAACATTCTGAGGTACCTCTCAGGTATAAATATACCTTCCCTAGCCCTTGCAAACTAGAGGAGACCTCGACTTCAGAGGAGCCCGTTTCCCGGCCTGACGCACTGAGAAGACGCTGTCATCCCTGCACGCAGAGAGTCCAGCTTCCAGTGATCTGACTTCCCTCGCGGGGTGTTGGAGTTCGAGTCTGGCAAGAGATTCCCACCTCTCTCATTCTTAAGGTATGGAGCTGACTAGATACCTAGAGGGACTCTTGGCATACTAGGCATACTGAGCTTAACATACTCTTAGTATACCATAGTAAGGAATACTTCACCTACTTCATACCTCTCCCTACACCTAGGTTAGGTTAGCTACATTGGGGTAGAACTAGCTTAGAAACGCATCGTATGAGTACTCGCATTTTTAGTCTATGTTATTTATATAAATGAATATCTACTAAAGATCATGCTAGCGCAGTATTATTTATTTCTACTGCTTACGCTGTACATTATTTATCTTGCATACTGTCTTGTGATCGTAACCGCACATTTTACTTACACGAGAAACAAGACTGTTCAATAAATCTTTTATTGAAACGCCCGTCTATTCTTTCTGTGTAACTTTGAGGAAAACTAAGTATGCACGAGTGAGCTGAGTGAAATAGTTATCTATTGTTTCCACGACTCTGGGACACGTTCTGATTCTAAAGGGCAACAAAGTGGTCATGTTTTGCGGCTGCCAGAAACTACTCCCTTCTTGTTTATCAAGGAGTTTCTAGTGGCCTGTGAGCTAGCTGGCACAAGTAATTAAGTTTAATATACTCGATAGGGACATACCGACCTCAGTCCTATGTCAAACCTATAGGGTATATTATTTCAATGCGCAGAGCCTATTAGGGAAATAGGAGCTACACTACATGGAATGTGGCTGGGATTTTAAAATTGCAATCATATCCAGACTGGTGCAGGTTTGTGGACACCTTTGATGTAATCCTGTTCCAGGAAACATGGAGTCTGTCCACCCCTTTGAGAAGCGGACTTTCCGCTTACGCCATTGAAGCGATTAGGAAAGATCAGGGTAGACCCTCAGGGGGCCTCGCAGTCTGGATAAAAAATGCACTGGGGTCCAAAGTTAAGCTCCTGTATGTTGATTCTCAGGATATTTTGGCCCTCGAGCTGACCCTGTTTGGTGGCTGGAGGGTCAGAATTTTTAACATTTACAATAGAGTGGACCGTGCCTTGGAGGAAACAAACACTATCCATATATTAGACACCGCTTTGGCTAACTATTCCGATAGTGCCCCTGTACTAGTGGCAGGTGACTTTAATTGTACTTTTGAACCCCTTGCTTCTACCCCTCCAGATCTTACCGAGGATTGGGATTGTGAGTGGTCAATACCCCCCTAGACCTCCCAAAAGTAAGGTGGACGAAGAGAGGAGGTCAGGTGCTCGCCCTTACTCTACAACATGATTTAAGAGCAACAAATGGTAGAACTAGGTCGGATCCTAAAGGGGAACATACTTTCAATAGACCTGGTCACACTAGTAGAATCGATTATTGTTTAATTACCCCCAATCTTTGGCCCTTAGTGGAAGATATGGCAGGGGTGAAAAGATCTGAGAGTGACCATTATGCCCTTGCTCTAACCCTCACAAAAGTGGGCCCCACGCAGACTGTCATTATGGGGTGCTCTGTCCTGGGTGTGCTCTCAGTTGCAAACAACCAAAGAGCTGTCAAGTGGGGCTGGGTGGAGGATCACCCGGCAGCCTTAGAAGTAGTGAAGGAAAAAGCAAGGCAGCTGATCAAGGAGTTGGTTAAACTCCCCCTCAAGGATGCAGCTGAGAGCCTGGGGCCCCGCCATGAGCTGTTTTTTAATGAGATGAGGGATATACTTAGTCGACCTCTTAAAGTGCGGGGAAAGGGGGGGCAATGCACAGATCCGATGCAAGTTACTAAGAGTCCCTGGTATAATCAGGATTGCAGGAAGGCTAAGGGGGCGCTCATTAGTGCACTAAAACGAAGGGTATGTGCGGAGATTTCAACCTGTAGAGCAGAGTACAAAAAGGCCATCGGTAGAGCTAAAAAGGAGTGGGAGGGTTCTCTTTGGTCTTCCTTACACATTGCACTAACCGATAAAGACCCCAAGGCGTTCTGGAGACAAGCAGCATATTGGCTAAAGGGGACAAGGCAAATTCTGGAATACACCGTTCAGCCTGAAGAGTGGGTCGCCTATTTTGGCTCTCTTTATGGTAATGGCACTCGCGCAAGCAGTGAGACTAGTGAGGTGAGGGATGAGCTCCTGGGAGGGGATGGTGAAATTTTGGTTTTCACATTGGAGGAAACACAAATAGCAATCTCATCCTGTGTGCCAGCGCGTGCCCCAGGCCCAGATAGAATTCCAAATGACCTGTACACAGAGGACAAAATGCTCTGGGGTTCATACATCAATCTGGTCACAAACTTGATCTTGTCTGGTGCCCCTATCCCACCATCTTGGCAGATTGCAGAAATAGTGCCCATTTATAAAAAAGGGATAGATCTAAGCCAATGAGTTATAGGCCGATAAGCCTTATAGACTCCCTCCTAAAATCTTTTTGTAAACAGGTCTTAGGAAGGATACAGGATTGGATGATGAAGTCCCAAATCCTGAGTGACTTCCAGGCGGGGTTTCGCACTAAAGTCAGCACCCTGGTTCAGGCCTACCGCCTTATTTGTATCTACTGGAAGGAAGTAGTTGTTAAGGGGGCAAATTATATGTGGCCTTTGTTGACTTGCGCACCGCTTTTGATCTAGTCCCTCGGGTCAGACTTTGGAGGGTGTTAAAAGAGATGGGCCTCCCTACTAATCTTTTAAATGTTTTAATCAGATTACATTCAGCCAACACAGCACAGGTTAGGTGGGGCGCGAATAGCCAAGTAACAGAAACTTTCCCTGTCCAACGTGGAGTGAGACAGGGATGTGTGTTGGCACCCAGCCTTTTTACTCTTTTTATTAATGGAGTTGTTGATTATATAGATAGGGACGGCTGTGATGCTCCTAAAATTGGTATGAGAAGAGTGCCTGCACTACTGTTTGCAGATGACACCCTTTTAATTTCTAAATCACCACAATGTCTCCAACAACTCCTGAATGATTTTTTAAGGTTTTGCGATGATAGGGGTCTGATTCTTAACGAGGCAAAGACCAAGTACATGATTTTTAATAGAGGAAGAAATAAACCAACAACTAGATCTGTGTGGGCTGGTAGCACTAAGTTGGAGCAAGTAGAAGTTTTCGACTACTTGGGCATTCGCCTGACTTCATCGATTAATTGGGGTCCACATATGGAAAAGGCAAAGTTACAACTAATTCATCAATGTGCCCATATCAGCAAAATACACAGGAAGACGTATCTCGATAAATTGCCCCTGCACTCGAAATCTACAACACCAAGGTTGTGGGAGGGGTACTTTATGGTGCTGAGCTATGGGGCACGGGTAATCAATCCTCCCTAACTATTGTAGAAAACCGCTTCCTAAGATCGCTGGTCGATCTTCCTGCTAGCTCCCCTCTGAAACCCCTGTACTTGGACCTCACCCATAGGCAGTTGAAGCATAAGCTGAATTGTAAATTGTTAATGTTTTGGTTCAGGCTATGGATAGTGGAAGAGCTGGAGACCTATCGAGAGGCTTTGAAGAAACTCCAGAAATTTCCCCAGGCAACATCGATCAGGTGGTTCATCTCCTTACGAGAACTATTGGGGAGGCTGGGGATGGAGACCTTCTGGTCCAACCCAGAAAATATGGTGCAAATCTCGAGGGTGAAGCTGAAAGAACTGTACTGGGAAAAGACGCTTGCAATGGACTTGGCATAATTTTCGATTGGTTTGACAAAAGACTTTCTGATCTTTAAATCTGTTCCATTGTTTGAGCCAACTATTGACGAAATTACCCCGTCGTTGGCACGTAAACATTTCCTACAGTTCTGCTACAAGACTTTGCCCACTAGACTATTCTGTTGTAAGTGGTGTTTTAGTGCTTCTCTTGATGATCTGTGCCCTGCATGTAAAGCCTGCCCAGAATCTATTGTTCATTTACTTTTATTTTGCCCTCATTATTCATCACTGAGGAAAAAATGGATATTTCCATTGTGTAGACTTGTTGGTCCGGGTCATTATCTTGATGTATTGAGATTATTGTGTACTGATACCCGTAGACCAATGGTCTTTGGTCTTTCCAGATTCTGGTACGCACTGTGGATCAGGCGTGGGAAGATACCTGCATGAAGCACTTTTTTCCATTAAGAATCGTTGTATTTTGCTCTTTGCATATCTACCGAATGAAATTGTTCTTAACATATTTATACCTAAATTTTATATCTTGTTTTTATACCTGTGCTGTGTACTCTTTTGGATCCTGGTGATCGTAAATAAAGTTTTTGATGATGATGATATGTGTCTACTTGCTCATACACTTATAAAATCACCCAGGCACTCCCTTTGCACTCCTGTAATCAGTTAGGCAGTATCTTAGTACTTTTGTAATCACCCAGGCAGTACTCATGCACTTTTAAAATCACCCACTCACTTGCTATGTACTTCAGTAATCCCCCAGATATTACCCTTGCAGGCATGCAATCACCCAGGCTCTAGTTATGTTCTATCCCTACAGTCATGCAATCATGCAGGCTGTACCTATGCAGTCATGTAATAACCTACATACTACCCTTGCAGTCATAGATTCACCCATGCCCTTCTGTTGCATTCATCTATTCACCAAGGCAATACTCAATGACTCATCTATGCCTTCAGGTGCTATTTATACACCTATCCATGCACACAATGTGTATATTTGCACTCATGCAATTAGTCAGTCACTATCCATCTTTTTCTGCAATTATCCATTGACTACCCTTGCACTCATACAATCACCCAAGCACTACCCATGGAGTTTTGGAATCACTCAGGCAAATCTATTACATGTCTCAGTTTCTAGGTTTCACTACATTTCAGAAATATTGTATACATATTTCTTTTAGATATCATGATGATTTGAAATGTAGAGACATATGTATGCATGCTGTTAACAATATGGGGAGACTTATAGTTGAGTCATGTAATAGTGTGCTGCTTTATATTTGGCTAGGCTTAGCACTCATGCAGTTATAAAAACACCCAAGTAATTCACATGCAGTCTTCAAATGATCCAGTCACTACATATGCACTGCTGTAATCACTCAGGCATTACTATTGCACTCATGCAATCACCAAGGTATTACTCATGTACTTATATAATCACCCAGGCTGCAGGATGCAGTCCTTCAATCAAGGAGGCACTACCCTTGTACTCATGTAATCAGTCAGGCAGTATCTTAGTAGTTCAGTAATCACCCAGGCGGTACTCATGAACTTATAAAATCACCCACTCACTTGCTATGTACTCCAGTAATCCAGCAGATATTACCGCTGTAGTAATGCCATCACCCAGGCACTAGTTATGTACTACCCCTGCAGTTATGTAATTATGCAGGGTGTATCTAAGCACTCATGTAATAACCCACACACTACTCTTGCAATCATAGAATCATGTAGGCCCTACTGTTGCATTCATCCATCCACCTAGGCACTACTTAATGACTCATCTATGCCTTCAGGTGGTATTTATACACTTATCCATGCACTCAATGTTTATGTGTGTACTCATGCAATTAGCCAGTCACTTTTCATCTTCTAGTGCAATTACCCAGTGACTACCTTTGCACTCATACAATCATGCAATCACTACCCATGGAGTTATGCAATCACTCAAGTAGATCATTATATGTCTCAGTTTCTAGGTTTCACTATATTCCAGAAATATTGTATACATATTTGTTTTACATATCATGATGGTTTGAAAACATAGAGACATATGTATGTGTGCTTGTAACAATATGGAGAGACTTATAGTCGAGTCATGTAATAGTGTGCTGCTTTATATTTGGCTAGGCCCAACTCTCATGCAGTTATAAAAACACCCAAGTACTCACCATGCAGTCTTCCAATGATGCAGGCACTACATATGCAGTGCTGTAATCACTCAGGCATTTCTGCTGCACTGATGCAATCATTTAGGCACTATCTATGCACTCATGCAATCACCAAGGTATTACTCATGTACTTATATAATCACCCAGGCACTACCGCTGCACACCTTCAATCACGGAGGCACTACCTTTGTACTCATGTAATCACTTAGCCAGTAGTCATGCTGTTATGAAATCACCCAGGCACTACTTTTTCACTCCTTTATTTACTCAGGCTGTACCTCAGTAGTCTTGCAATCACCCAAGAAGTACGCATGCACTTATAGAATCATCCAGTCACTTCCTATGTAGTCATGTAAATCCCCAGATATTACCCCTGTAGTCATGCAATCACCGAGGTGTTACCTATGTAGTCCTTTAATCCCCCAGACATTACCCCTGTACTCATACAGTTACCAATGGATTAGCTATACAGTGCTTCAATTACCCAGACACTATCCTTGTACTGTTTCAATCACGCATGCACATTTCTTGTACTTATGTAATCACTCAGCCAGTACTCATGTACTTTTAAAATCACCTAGCCACTACCTTTGCACTCCTGTAATCACTCAGGAAGTATCTTAGTAGTTCAGTAATCACCCAGGTGGTACTCATGAACTTATAAAATCACCCACTCACTTGCTATGTACTCCAGTAATCCACCAGATATTACCTCTGTAGTCATGCCATCACCCAGGCACTAGTTATGTACTACCCCTGCAGTTATGCAATCATGCAGGGTGTATCTAAGCACTCATGTAATAACCAACACACTACTCTTGCAATCATAGAATCATGTAGGCCCTACTGTTGCATTCATCCATTCACCTAGGCACTACTTAATGACTTATCTATGCCTTCAGGTGGTATTCATACACTTATCCATGCACTCAATGTTTATGTGTGTACTCATGCAATTAGCCAGTCACTTTTCATCTTCTAGTGCAATTACCCAGTGACTACCTTTGCACTCATACAATCACGCAAGCACTACCCATGGAGTTATGCAATCACTCAAGTAGATCTATTATATGTCTCAGGTTCTAGGTTTCACTATATTCCAGAAATATTGTATACATATCTGTTTTACATATCATGATGGTTTGAAAATGTAGAGACATATGTATGTGTGCTTGTAACAATATGGAGAGACTTATAGTCGAGTCATGTAATAGTGTGCTGCTTTATATTTGGCTAGGCCCAACTTTCATGCAGTTATACAAACACCCAAGTACTCGCCATGCAGTCTTCCAATGATGCAGGCACTACATATGCAGTGCTGTAATCACTCAGGCATTTCTGCTGCACTGATGCAATCATTTAGGCACTATCTATGCACTAATGCAATCACCAAGGTATTACTCATGTACTTATATAATCACCCAGGCACTACCGTTGCACACCTTCAATCACAGAGGCACTACCTTTGTACTCATGTAATCACTTAGCCAGTAGTCATGCTGTTATGAAATCACCCAAGCACTACTTTTGCACTCCTTTATTTACTCAGGCTGTACCTCAGTAGTCCTGAAATCACCCAAGAAGTACCCATGCACTTATAAAATCACCCAGTCACTTCCTATGTAGTCATGTAAATCCCCAGATATTGCCACTGTAGTTATGCAATCACCAAGGTGTTATCTATGTAGTCCTTTGATCCCCCAGACAAACCCCTGTACTCATGCAGTCACCAATGCATTAGCTATACAGTGCTTCAATTACCCAGACACTATCCTTGTACTCCTTCAATCATGCATTCACTTTTCTTGTACTTCTGTAATCACTCAGTTAGTACTCATATACTTTTAAAATCACCCAGTCACTACCTTTGCACTCCTGTAATCACTCAGGCAGTATCTTAGTAGTTCAGTAATCACCCAGGCGGTACTCATGAACTTATAAAATCACCCACTCACTTGATATGCACTCCAGTAATCCACCAGATATTACCCCTGTAGTCATGCCATCACCCAGGCACTAGTTATTTACTACCCCTGCAGTTATGCAATTATGCAGGCTGTATGTATGCACTCATGTAATAACCAACACACTACTCTTGCAGTCATAGAATCACGTAGGCCCTACAGTTGCAGTCATCTACTCACCTAGGCACTACTTAATGACTCATCTATGTGTTCAGGTGGTATTTATACAGTTATCCGTGCACTCAACGTCTGTGTCTGCATTCATGCAATTAGCCACTCACTTTTCATCTTTTATTGCAATTACCCAGTGACTACCTTTGCACTCATACAATCACCCAAGTACTACCTATGGAGTTATGCAATCACTCAAGCAGATCTATTACATGTCTCAGTTTCTAGGTTTCACTATATTCCAAAAATATTGTATACATATTTGTTTTAGATATCATGATGATTTGAAAACGTAGAGACATATGTATGTGTGCTTGTAACAATATGGAGAGACTTATAGTTGAGTCATGTAATAGTGTGCTGCTTTATATTTGGCTAGGCCCAACTCTCATGCAGTTATAAAAACACCCAAGTACTTGCCATGCAGTCTTCCGTTGATGCAGGCACTACATATGCAGTGCTGTAATCACTCAGGCATTACTGCTGCACTGATGCAATCATTTAGGCACTATCTATGCACTCATGCAATCACCAAGGTATTACTCATGTACTTATATAATCACCCAGGCACTACCGCTGCACTCTTTCAGTCACGGAGGCACTACCTTTGTACTCATGTAGTTACTCAGCCGGTAGTCATGCTGTTATGAAATCACCCAGGCAATACTTTTGCACTCCTTTATTTACTCAGGCTGTACCTCAGTAGTACTGCAATCACCCAAGAAGTACACATGTACTTATAAAATCATCCAGTCACTTCCTATGTAGTCATGTAAATCCCCAGATATTACCCCTGTAGTCATGCAATCACCGAGGTGTTACCTATGTAGTCCTTTAATCCCCCAGACATTACCCCTGTACTCATGCAGTTACCAATGCATTAGCTATACAGTGCTTCAATTACCCAGACACTATCCTTGTACTCTTTCAATCACGCACGCACATTTCTTGTACTTATGTAATTACTCAGCCAGTACTCATGTACTTTTAAAATCACCCAGTCAGTACCTTTGCACTCCTGTAATCACTCAGGCAGTATCTTAGTAGTTCAGTAATCACCCAGGCGGTACTCATGAACTTATAAAATCACCCACTCACTTGCTATGTACTCCAGTAATCCACCAGATATTACCTCTGTAGTCATGCCATCACTCAGTTATGTACTACCCCTGCAGTTATGCAATTATGCAGGCTGTATGTATGCACTCATGTAATAACCCACACACTACTCTTGTAGTCATAGAATCACGTAGGCCCTACTGTTGCACTCATCTATTCACCTAGGCACTAGTTAATGACTCATCTATGCTTCAGGTGGTATTTATACACTTATCCATGCACTCAATGTTTATGTCTGCACTCATGCAATTAGCCAGTTACTTTTCATCTTCTATTGCAATTACCCAGTGACTACCTTTGCACTCATACAATCATCCAAGCACTACTCATAGAGTTATGCAATTACTCAAGCAGATCTATTACATGTCTCAGTTTCCAGGTTTCATTATATTCCAGAAATATTGTATACATATTTGTTTTAGATATCATGATGATTTGAAAACGTAGAGACATATGTATGTGTGCTTGTAACAATATGGAGAGACTTATAGTTGAGTCATGTAATAGTCTGCTGCTTTATATTTGGCTATGCCCAACTCTTATGCAGTTATAAAAACACCCAAGTACTTGCCATGTAGTCTTCCAATGATGCAGGCACTGCATATGCAGTGCTGTAAACACTCAGGCATTACTGCTGCAATCATCTAGGCAATATCTATGCACTCATGCACTCTTTCGATCATGTAGGCACTACTCATGCACTTTTATAATCACCCAGGCACTATTGTTGCAGTCCTTCAATCATAGACGCACTACCAGTATACTCATACATCCTCTCACACATTACTCCTGCACTCATGCAATCACCCACACTGTACTCATACACTTCGCCAATATCCCAGACATTACCTCTGCGGTTATGCAATCACCCAGGCATTACCAATGCACTCTTTCAATTACTTAGGTAGTACGCATGGACTCTGTACCTCTGTTCCTTCTTTCAGTATTTTTTTGGTATCTTTCTGCATCTGTCGCTTTTTTCTGCCCTGCTTTTACGTCTTTCTGCATCCCTAATGCTTCTTTGTGCACCTCTGTTCCTTCTTTCTGCAATTTTTTTGTTTCTTTCTGCACCTCTTTTGGTTTGTTCTATATTTCACTTGCCTTTTTTTGTACCCCTCTTGACTCTTTGTGCACCTCTGTTGGTTCTTTTTGCACTGCTCTGGCTTCTTCCTCCTCTTCTGTTCTCAATTTCTGCATCCCTCTTGCCTTTTTCTGCAGCCCTGTTCCCTCTTTCTACACCTCTGTTGCCTCAGTCTGCCCACCTGTTCCCTCTTTGTGCACCTCTGTTGGTTCTTTCTGCACTGCTGTGGCTTCTTCCTGCTCCTCTGTTCCAAATTTTTGCATCCCTCTTGCCTCTTTCTGCACCCCTATTGCCTCTTTCTGCACCTCTGTTCCTTTTGTGTGTTTCTTTTTTTCTTTGTGTACATCTTTTGCTTCTTTCTGCACTCCTCTTCTCTGTTTCTGCACCACTCTTTCCTTATTTTGGGGCTCAGGTGTAAGTCTCACCATATTCCGAAAACCATATATGCATTTGTTTGTAGCTTTTAAATAGAAGGTGTTTCTTTAGTAATAGATAAGAATATTTGTATATAAACATTTTAATAATATTAAATTATTTTTAAAATGTTTTTTTAGATATTCTCCATTATTATTAAGAAAGATTCAGTATGACAAGAAAAGCACGAAAGAAAAAGAACAAAGAAAACAGTACTATTTAAAGGAGAGACAAAAGCAGAAATTAGATGAAGTACAACATGTGACATTGAAGAAAAAGTCTTCTGGTAAGAGAAGAAAAGAATTTGTTAAGAGACTTTTAAGGACTGGAAAGAATTTTGAAAATGCAGAAAATAGAAAGAATAGTTGTAGAACCAAGAAGAATGAAATGAAAAAGGACAAATTAACGGAAAATCAGGTTATGAGAAAACAATCTATGTTGAAAGAAGGATGAAACAATATAAGGATATTAGGAAACGAATGTATAAAAGTAGAGTACTACAAAATTTATTGAAAGATTGCAGGAAATATAAAAGAAGATTTGCATTTTACAAGAAAGAACAGATTGAAAGTATAGTCGAAAAGGCTTTTGAATTGAAAAGAAGATTGCTTATATTAGTTTTGAAGAGAATGCGAACACTGGATAAACCAATGCATTCTATGAAGGAGAAAAGTAAAAGGAAAAGACTGATTAACAGAACTAACTTTTGTAAAAAAAAATTGGGTGAATTGGAAGCACACTTTTAGTTCAGAACCTTTTTTTAATGAAGAGAGCTATTTTCAAAACAATACATTAGTTCACGCAGTTGATACCAGTGGTCGTGCTTATGAGGTTAAGAATGGTTGTGCAATCGAAAAAGAAAAGATGGTTCCTAGAAATGTGGAAGAAGTAATAGCTAGAGAAGTTCAAGGGAGTCGTTCACAAGCTCCAGTGTATATCAATCACAGAATTTGTAAAGCGCACTACTTACCCGCGAGGGTCTCAAGGTGCTGGGGAAAAAGCGGGGGGTGCTGCTACTGGTCGAACAACCAGGTCTTGAGTAGCCTCCTGAAGGTCAGCAGGTCTTGGGTCTGTCGTAGGCTTAGTGGAAGGGTGTTCCAGGTCTTGGTGGCGAGGTGGGAGAAGGATCTGCCGCCGATGGTGGTTCTTCGAATGCGAGGGACGGTGGCGAGGAGAGGTCGGCGGAGCGGAGTTGGCGGTTGGGGACGTAGAAGAGGAGTCGTCTGTTGAGGTAGGCTGGGCCAGTCTTGTGGAGTGCCTTGTGTGCGTGGATGAGGAGTTTGAAGGAGATTCTCCTGTCGACGGGGAGCCAGTGCAGGTTCCTCAGGTGGGGGGTGATGTGGCTGTGGCGTGGTACATCGAGGATCAGGCGTGCGGAGGTGTTTTGTATGCGTTGCAGTCGCTTGATGAGCTTGGCCGGGGCTCCCGCGTAGAGGGCGTTCCCATAGTCAAGTCTGCTGCTGACGAGGGCCTGGGTGACTGTTCTTCTTGTGTCTGTCGGGATCCACCTGTAGATCTTGCGAAGCATGCGGAGGGTGTTGAAGCAGGAGGATGAGACTGCGTTGACTTGCTTGGCCATGGAGAGCGTTGAGTCGAGGATGACTCCCAGGTTGCGTGCGTGGTCGGTGGGTGTCGGGGCTGCTCCCAGCGTCGTTGGCCACCAGGAGTCGTCCCAGGCTGAGGGGTTGGAGCCGAGGATGAGGACCTCTGTCTTCTCCGTGTTCAGTTTTAGTCGGCTGATCTTCATCCAATCGGCGACGGCCTTCATTCCTTCATGGAGGTTGGATTTGGCGGCGAGGGGTCCTTGGTGAGGGAGAGGATCAGTTGAGTGTCGTCGGCGTAGGAGATTATGTTGAGGTCGTGCTGTCTGGCGATGCGTGCGAGCGGGGCCATGTAGATGTTGAACAGTGTTGGGCTGAGGGACGATCCCTGGGGTACGCCGCAGATGATCTCGGAGGCTTCGGATCGGAATGGTGGGAGGCGGACTCTCTGGGTTCTGCCGGCGAGGAAGGAGGTGGCCCATTCCAGGGCCTTGTCTCGGATCCCTGCGTCGTGGAGGCGTGCGCGTAGAGTGCGGTGGCAGACAGTGTCGAAGGCGGCGGAGAGGTCCAGCAGGATGAGGGCTGCGGTCTCACCGTTGTCCAGCAGGATCCTGATGTCGTCGGTGGCAGCGATGAGGGCAGTCTCAGTGCTGTGGTTGCTGCGGAACCCCGATTGGGATGGGTCCAGGATGCTGTTTTCTTCGAGGTATCGGGTTAGCTGTTTGTTGACGATCTTCTCGATGACCTTGGCTGGGAACGGAAGCAGGGAGATGGGCCGGAAGTTCTTGAGGTCTCTCGGGTCCGCCTTGGGTTTTTTGAGTAGGGCGTTGATCTCTGCGTGTTTCCAGCTCTCTGGGAAGGTCGCGGTCTCGAAGGAGAGATTGATGATGTTGCACAGGTGGGGTGCGATGGAGCTGCTGGGTTTGTTGAAGATGTGGTGCGGGAAAGGGTCTGACGGGGAGCCGGAGTGTATTGTGCTCATGGTCTTGATGGTGTCCTCGATGTTCACGCTGGCCCAGGCTGGCAGGGGGTCGTGGTCGATGGTGTGCGGCGGGTCTGGTGCATCGATCTTAGTTGGGGCTGTCTGGGTGTTGAAGCTGTCGTGGATGTCGGCGATCTTGCGGTGGAAGAAGGTGGCGAGGGAATCGCACAGGGGTTGCGACGGCGGGATGTCGTTGGTGTTGGAGCTGGGGTTGGAGAGTTCCTTCACGATGTTGAAAAGCTCCTTGCTGTTGTGTGCGTTGTTGTCGAGGCGGTCTTTGAAGGAGATTCTCTTGGCGGACTTGATGAGGTGGTGGTGGTTACGGATGGCGTCTTTGTGGGCTGCGTGGCTGTCCGGTGTCTTATCACTGTGCCATTTCTTCTCTAGTTTCCGGCAGGTACGCTTGGAAGCTAGGAGTTCCGAGGTGAACCAGCTGGCTCTTTTGGTGGTGTCACTGTAGGTGAGTTTTTTCAGCGGGGCGAGGGTGTTGGCACAGTCGTCCATCCATCGTCTGAGGTTGCAGGCAGCGTCGTCGGTGTTGGATGGGTCGGAGGGAGGGCTGAGAGCGAGGTTGCCCGTGAGTTGGTCTTCGGTGACTTTGCTCCAGCAGCGGCGTGGGATCTGTTGGGTGCGGTGGTGTGTGGTGGGTTTCTGGAAGGTGAAATGGATGCAGCGGTGGTCGGTCCAGAGGAGTTCCGTGGTGTGGCTGAAGGAGACGTGGGAGCTTGAGGAGAAGATGGGGTCAAGCGTGTGGCCGGCAGAATGGGTCGGTGTTGTGATGAGCTGGCTCAGACCGAGGTTGGCGAGGTTGTCGATCAGGGTGGTGGAGTTGCTGTCGTTGTTGTTCTCCAGGTGAAAGTTCAGGTCTCCGAGGAGGATGTAGTCGTTAGAGGTCAGGGCGTGCGTGCTGATGAAGTCGGTGATGGAGTCGCTGAACTGGGGTCGGGGCCCAGGGGGTCTGTAGACAAGGGTGCCTCTAAGGGTGGTGTTGGGGTCCGTGTGGATCTGGAAGTGCATGTGTTCGGCGGTGCTGAGAGTGTTGTCGGTGCTGGTAGAGACCCTGATGGTGTTCTTGTGGACGATGGCGATTCCTCCTCCTACTGCGTTGACGCGGTCTCTGCGGGTGATCTTATAGCCGTCTGGGATGGTTATGGCGATGTCGGGGGCGGAGGAGTTGTTCATCCAGGTCTCTGTCAGGAAGGCGACGTCTGGTGATGATGTGTCGAGCAGGTCCCAGAGCTCGACGGCGTGTTTGCGTGCGGAGCGGGTGTTCAGTAGGATGCATCGGAGGTGGTTGAGGTCCTTCTTGGCGGGTGCCTCGGTGGCTCTGAGGCTGGTGTAGCTGCAGTTCCGGCAGGTGAAGGGACCATGGGTGCGTTTCGGTGCGGCCTTGAAGCAGTTGTGCGTCCGTCCGGGGTTGAGAGCGTGGAGTGTGGTGGCATCGTATCGGCGTCGGTCCTCGAGGCTGGTGCGTGGGGCGCACGGCCCAGGGGGTCTGGCGCTGGGCGCGGTCCAGGCACGGACGGGCGCAGACGGGCTTGCCTTAGGCGCGCCTTCGGTGCACCAGCGGCGCAGCGGCCGCCATATATGGGGAGGTGGGAGGGAGGAGCAGCTGGGAGGCAGGGGCAGCGAATGGGCAGTCAGGGGGGCGGGGCCGCAGGTGACGCAGCGGCGGGAGTGGAGAAAGGCAGCGAGGGGTACAGAAGGCAAAAAGGACACAGGGAAATGGGGGCAGTGAGGGAAACAGACGGAAAACGGGCACAATTCAATGGGGGCAGCGGGGGAACAGAGAAAAAAAAGGACACAGTGAGAATGGGGGCAGCGAGGGAAACAGAAAGAAAAATGGACACAATGCAATGGGGGCAGCGAGGGAAACAGAAAGAAAAATGGACACAATGCAATGGGGGCAGCGAGGGAAACAGAAAGAAAATGGACACAATGCAATGGGGGCAGCGAGGGAAACAGACGGAAAACGGGCACAATTCAATGGGGGCAGCGGGGAACAGAGAGAAAAAAGGACACAGTGAGAATGGGGGCAGCGAGGGAAACAGAGAGAAAATGGACACAATGCAATGGGGGCAGCGGGGAACAGAGAGAAAAAAGGACACAGTGAGAATGGGGGCAGCGAGGGAAACAGAGAGAAAAATGGACACAATGCAATGGGGGCAGCGAGGGAAACAGAAAGAAAAATGGACACAATGCAATGGGGGCAGCGAGGGAAACAGAAAGAAAAATGGACACAATGCAATGGGGGCAGCGAGGGAAACAGACGGAAAACGGGCACAATTCAATGGGGGCAGCGGGGGAACAGAGAGAAAAAAGGACACAGTGAGAATGGGGGCAGCGAGGGAAACAGAAAGAAAACGGGCACCGAGGCCACAAGCAGAGGGGCGAGCTTACCAGCAGCAGCAGCGGGCAGGACACCACAGGCGGAGCTGTGTGACGGGGGAGCGACCTACCTGGTATACGTGGGATTGTAGTAGTATTTGTAGTATACGACAGGAATCTATTGATATTTTACGAAATTTCTTACGACAGTATACTAAAAAAGTATTAAACAAAAGATTAAGATGTTGCAAGGACTAGATCCTTGTAAAGTGAGAAAAATACTGGCTTGCAGGGTCATTCTCTGGCTTGTCTTTCTAGAAAAGTGTGTCAAAGTACTTTTCATCATTTGAGAATGTTAGCAGTACATCACTCTGCAATGCGGAAGTTAGTAAGAAGATTGTACTATGTAAAAAGTCCTGCATTATATTTAAGTGAAATAAACACTGCTCTTTTGCATGGTTCAGTATCGGATGTAAAGAAAGTTTGTGATGATATAGAGTTTCGTTTCTTTAGTACTGAAGAAGAGTGTAGTCAAAGTGAAAGTTTGATAAGTGTAGGTGTTGAAGAAGAGGTGGGAGATAGTACTACTGAGAAGTTTGTAGAAGAAATTACAAAGTTTAAGGTAATTTGTTGTGAAAAACCAAACTATGTTTGTATTTGTTGTCGACGTACTCACTATAGAAATCAAACTAGGAATGTTGATGTGTATTTAAAAAGTGAAAAGGAAAACAGTGATAAGTGGAAGCAATTTGGTGCTTATTTGTTGGTGGAAGGTCATTTTGAGTTGGGTAGTGATCAACGTATTTGTAAATATTGTTACAGCAAATTAGAAGAGAACAAAATGCCAGCTAGAGCTGTACATAATAACCTAGAGTTGGTAGCTATTCCTCCGGAACTGGTGGATTTAAATACATATGAATCTATTCTTATTCAATCTGTACACCCGTTTCAGGCTATAGTTCGTATGGAGCCTAAAACAGGTAAGTTGCCTCCCTCAGATTTACAAAGAGGATTAAAAGGAAGAGTTTTGTATTTACCTTTAGATTTAAAGAAAAATATTGAAACTATTGGTGTAGAGAGAGAGGAAACTGAACCTGTAGTTATTCTAGTTAATGGTGTTCCAACAAAAAGTCAGAAAATGTGGCAAGAATTAGTAGATGTCACCAAAGTTCAAAAGGCTACGTTCTATCTCATAGAAAACAATATTTATTATTAAAATGTATATCTGGAAGAACAAGAAATATTTTTAGGAGATGATAGAGAAATTTCAACTGGCCAAATCGAAAAAGTGGACATCTCCAGAAGTGAAGAAATTTATGAACATTATAGTATACATCCTTTACATTCAAAAGAAGTGATTGGAAATACTATTGAATTATTCCAAATAAAGAAAGCGAAGGGAACTCCTATGAGTGTTTGGGAAAGAAGTTTAGAAGCCCGTTGTTTTCCACAGCTCTTCCCCACTGGAAAAGGTGGACGATATGATGAACGACCTGTACAGATTCCAGCTTCAGAATATCGTACAACAAGATTGTACTCAGAAGATCCAAGATTCCGACAATGTATTCCATATATATTTCATCTTCTGTTTGAAAGTGACTTGTCTGGACTTTCATATGCAGTGAACCACATATTAAAAACAGGAGTTCATCTTACACACGTTTCTGCAAAGGAATTCATGGACAAAGTACAACAAAGAGACGATCATTTAGAATCTCAGTTGATTAATTTGATGGCGTGTCAACGTGGTACTAATGAGTATTGGTATCGTTGTCACGGAGAACTTAAATGTATGTTAAGGAACTTAGGAACCCCTACGTGGTTTGTTAAGCTAAGCTGTGCTGAATACGCATAGGATGATTTACTTGAATTTCTACGAGAAGCAAATTCAAATATAAAAAAACATTGAATTGAAGACAGCTGGAGAATTGTGTTCCTTGGATCCTGTAAATGTGTGCAGATATTTTAATCATAGGTTTCAAGCTATGATGTCTTTTATCTGCAATAAAAATAACCCACCTCTTGGAGAAGTTATTGATTTCTTTTGGAGAAAGGAGTACCAAGCCAGAGGTGCTCCTCATATACATATGCTATTATGGATCAAGGATGCACCTAAATTTGGAACCGATTCTGATGAGACTGTTTTATATTTCATTGAAGACTATGTTACCTGTGCTATTCCAAAAACAGGAGGAGAAAATACCTTAAGACAACAAGTTTTACGGTTTCAAAGTCATCGATGTGGGAAATATTGTCGACGGAAATACAAGTCAAAGGAAAAAGTTTATACAAAATGTCGTTTTGGATTCCCACGTCCAGTAATTTCCAAAGGAAGAGTCAACAGTTTCATGTCAGCAGTGAGGCATACTATAACTCGAATATCTCCAAAGAATACTTACAATATAAAAACAAGTGAAGATTCAAAGTATAATAATGATTACAATCCAGTGAGGTTGACGATGTGGAATGCAAATATGGATATCCAGTATGTTGCAGATAATTCAATTGCTGTTGCTCGCTATGTTACATCATATATAACAAAATCTGAAAAGACAGAGTTAAAAGAAATGTGGGAAGAAATTTCACAAGAGAAGACTCTTAGTAACAAATTGTACAGCTTTAGTTTGAAGATGCTTTCCCATTGAGAGATTGGATCGTACGAATGTTCGGATCGGTTGACATCTGCAAGTTTATATTCAAAGTCAAGAGGAATCATTTGGGTAAGTCTAGGTCTTGCTGCAACACGAAATCGAGTATTGAAATCTGTACAAGAAATTGAATACTGAAAGTATTAAATGAACCGGAAAGTACAGCTATTGTTAAAACAAACATGTTGGATACGTACTATCCTAAAAGAAGTCCACATCTGGAAAATATATGTCTCTATGAAGTACTGCAATATTTCAGCTTTAAGAGAAATGTTACAGAAAATATAAATGAAGAAAAATATGCATTAATTGGATGTGATGGATGTTTGGTAAAACATACCAAAGGAAATCTTATTAATCACAGGAAACTCAGTTGTGATACTGCAGATAAAAGGGAATTTTTCTATTTAGCACTTCTGCAACTCTTCAAGCCTTGGCGTACTGGAATGGAATTACTTGGAGATTTTTAGAGTGCTATGAAGATTCTTTTAATGCATGTAAAGATAGCATTGAATGCACAGTTTTTCTAAATTATCTACAAATGTTGAATGAAGAGATTGAACAAGAAAATAGTATTGCAGCTGAAATTGCTAGAGACAGTTCTCAAGATAGTCAAAGTTCTGCTCCACTAAGTCAAGATCCACTAGGACAACCAATTCTTGAAAATGAAGCAGCAATGGCCATGACTGAAGTAGAAACGGCAATGCAACAAGCACAACACGATATTATGGAGTTGGGAAACTTGGAAGAACAACTAAATATTGAACAGAAAGAAATATATCAGCAAGTTACACAACAGATAGAGTATGGTTTACTTCATGAAAAAAACGAATGCAACTGCACATCATTTAAACCTATTCGAATGTATATCAGTGGTCAAGCTGGTACAGGAAAAAGCTTCTTAATTAAAGTTTTGACCAGTTATCTACAGAAAACCACTGAATCACATTTATCTTGTGTTGTAACCGCTCCAACTGGGTTAGCAGCACACAACATTAAAGGGATTTCATTACATCGTTTACTGATGCTACCAGTTGAACATGAAAATAAGTTGGAATGTCACAAGCTATCTGGAGAAGCTTGTTATGAAGTTTCAAGAGTACTAAAGAAAATGAAACTTCTGATAATTGATGAGGTGAGCATGGTGTCAAACTTAATGCTTGCCTTTGTACATTTAAGAATGCAACAGATTTTAAAAACAGATTATGATGTTTTATTTGGAGGAAAACATGTAATTGTATTTGGCGATCTATTACAACTTACTCCTGTGAAAGGGCAACCAGTTTTTAAAACACTTGTCCATGAAGACACTAGGAAATCTTTGGGAAGTATTGGAAATGTAAACATTTGGTCTCTTTTTGAATATAAAGAACTTATTAAGAATATGCGACAAGCAAGTGATGAACATTATGGAAATATTCTTCAAGATATTAGAATTGTTGTCTTGACAAAAGATGGTATAGAAGTTTTACAAAGTCGACTACTAACAAACTTGTTTGCAAATGAAAATATTGCACCTGAAATAATGTACAAAAAAATTGGAGAAAAGAAGTCTATAGTTTGTCTAATGACAACACTGCAAGAGTGCTCTACATTCAATCAAGAACTTTTGAAACTGGAGAAACAACCAATAGTGAAAATGGAAGCCATTGATAAAATGGAACACGAAGGAGTTCCTATTCTTCTGTCAGAGAAATTACTGTCAAAATTAGATTCTTTGGAAAAGTCTGTATCTAAGACTGCTGGTTTGGAGAAGACTTTATAGGTATGTGTAAACTGTCGGGTAATATTACGGCGTAATTTAGATGTTAAAAAAGGTTTAGTGAATGGAGTAATGGGAAAAGTTGTTGATTATGTACATTTTCAGAACAGAGATGGAATTGAATTTTTGAACATTAAATTTGATCAGATTGAAGAGGTAACACAGATTGGACGTTGTGCTGTTCGTTTTTTGCTTGTTAAAGATTTGTATGTTCGTAGAAAACAGTTTCCTCTTTTTTTAGCATATGCGGTGACCATTCATAAATCTCAGGGTTTAAGTGTAGACAGTGCTTTGGTAAATATTGGAAGTACAGTTTTTAAAAAGGGTATGGCATATGTTGCATTGTCTCGAGACAAGAACATTATCTGGATTGTATTTGATTGATTTTGATGAGAAAAAGGTCAGTGCAGATGCAAATTGTGTAAGAGAGTATAATCGGTTAAGAAGACTGTATGCTCCTAACTTAGGTGAATATCCTGTATATGAAAAACGTGTAGTATGTCCAAAACGAACATATGAGAAACACTCTAGTGAGGTTGGAAAGAAGAAAACAATTCAAGAGAATGTTGAGGTTGCAAAGAAAATGAAAATGGACACTGTTGATGATATTGTAAGATACCAGTTAGAAAATAGTTCAGGTATCAACTGCTATGCTAATGTAATTGTGAATGTCGTGTTTTTTCTAGAAAATCTTCATCATCAAATTATGGAAAATCGAGAAAAAAGATTCTGTTCTTTGTTACATTATATTTTTGACAAGTTGAAAACTGATAAAACTAAAATCCATATTGCTTCTGGCATTCGGCATCTTTTGGATATATGTTCTGGTTCTTCACTATTTACACTTAATGTACAACAAGATGCTCAAGAATTTCTTATGTTTATGCTTGTATTATTGGAAGATGAAGGAATACAAATTGAAAATCTGTTTGGACTACGTTACAGATTGGATCATAAATGTGAAGACTGTTCATTTTCTTCTACCACTGAAATAGACACTGAACGATTCATATATTTGACATTACCAGATTGCAAAACAGTGCCTTTTAACAAATTAGTAAAATCAGCTAATCAAGATATGAAATGTACTCACTGCAAATCAGAAATGTTGTCAACATTATTTATAGAAAGATTTGGACAATATGTCATTTTAATGCTACAACGTTGTACAACAGATGGAAGAAAATTAGAAACCAAAATTAAAAATGTTGTGGCAAGTCAAGTGTCAATTTCAGGAAGAACTTTTAAAGCAGTGGCTATTATTTTCCATGATGGACCTGGTACAACATCTGGACACTATACTGTGTATTTAAGATGCAATAAAGGATGGACACTTTGTAATGATGCCCATTTAGAATTCAAACGTCGGTTGCCTTATGAATTACCAAATTCATATCTGATATTTTTGATGCCAAAGTTTTGAAATCATCATTCGGCCTATTGGGAAGATGTCAACATGAATTAACGAGTTTATTTTGGATATTTTTAATGCAAATGATTTCGGAAACATCATTCGGCCTATTGGGAAGATGTGAACAATTAGTGTTTGAATTATCGTTTCTGTTCTTTGATATTGCGTTTGGAAAATTGTGTTTGAAAGAAGTAGTTCATATATTTGATCTTTGTATTATATGCAATGTAAATGAGAGTGTTTATTTTTGAAAATGTAAACAGATAGTTGAACTTGTTGTAAATATTTTGAACACAGATTTGTTTTTTTTACAATCTTATTGATTGTATTTTTTGCCCGCTGTTATATGATGATCAACATTGAAATCACTGTGTATGGTGAAATTCAATAGAATCTGAAAACAGCAAAAAGAGAACTTGAATATGTTATGTAATTCTAAAATTATGTTGTGTTCTTAAACCTATAATCTTATTTGCAATAATAGTATTTTTCTTCTCTTTTACAGAAAGTAAAACTAAAGTTTGAAAATATTTTAAATTTACTTTACAATGAAACAACTGTAAAATAGCTTCAATGAGTTTGATATCTACTTCAAAACAGAAGGTAAGATTAAATAATGTAATAAGCATAATAATATGAATTAATGTTTACAATCACTTTTATTGCAGTCATTCATTTTTTCAAACTCAATCATCTCACTCCTCAAATCACCTCAGCAGTACTCATGCACTCCGTCAATCACTGAAGCATAACCTATGCACTTACAAAAACACCCAGGCATTACTAATCCACACCTTTAATCAGTCTGGCAGTGCCCATACACTCCTGCAATCATCCAGACATTACTTCTACAGTCTTGCAACCACCCAACTATTACCTATGCACTCCTTCAATCATCCAGACATTACTCTTCCACTGATGGAATCACCCAAGCAGTAACCATGCACTCATGCAATCAACCAGGCATTACCTATGCACTTACAAAATCATCCAAACAATACCTATCCACTTACAAAATCACCCAGGCAGTACCAATGCACTTCTGCAATCACCCAGGCACTACTCATCCACTTGTGCATAACCCAGGCACTACCCATGCACTCCTCTAATCACCTAGACACTACTCATTCACTCCTTCGATTACCCAGGCACTACCCATGCACTCCAGCAATCACCCAGTCCCTACCCATGCACTTATAAAATCACCATACACTATCCTTGCACTCCTCCAATCACCCAACCAGTAGCCATGCACTTATCCAATCACTCTGCGAATACCCATGCACTTATAAAATCACCATGCACTATCCTTGCACTCCTCCAATCACCCAGTCAGTACCCATGCACTCATGCAATCACCCAGGCACTAACCATGCACTCATGCAATCATCCAGGCATTACCTATAAACTCATGTAATTACCCAGGCATTACCCATGCACTTACAAAATCACCCAAGCAATACCCATGCACTTACAAAATCATCCATACACTGCACATGTACTCCTGCAATCACCCAGGCACTACTCATGCACTGCTCCAATCACCTGTGCACTACGCATGCACTCCTCTAATCACCTAGACACTACTCATTCACTCTTTCGATTACCAAGGCACTACCCATGCACTCCAGCAATCACCCGGTCACTACCCATGCACTTATAAAATCACCATACACTATCCTTGCACTCCTCCAATCACCCAGGCAGTACCCATGCACTCATGCAATCACCCAGACACTAACCAGGCACTCATGCAGTCATCCAGGCATTACCTATAAACTCATGTAATTATCCAGGCATTACCCATGCACTTACAAAATTCACCCAAGCAATACCAATGCACTTATAAAATCATCCAGGCACTACATATGTACTCCTGCAATCACCCAGGCACTACTCATGCACTTATGCAATAACCCAGGCACTACCCATGCACTGCTCCAATCACCCATGCACTACCCATGCACTCCTCTAATCATCCAGACACTGCTCATTCACTCCTTCGATTACCCAGGCACTACCCATGCACTCTTCCAATCACCCAACCAGTAGTCATGCACTTATCCAATCACTCTGCGAATACCCATGCACTTATCCAATCACTCTGCGAATACCCATGCACTTATAAAAATCACCATGCACTATCCTTGCATTCCTCCAATCATCCACGCAGTACCCATGCACTCCTGCAATCACCCAGGCACTAACCATGCACTCATGCAATCATCCAGGCATTACCTATAAACTCATGTAATTACCCAGGCATTACCCATGCACTTACAAAATCAGCCAAGCAATACCCATGCACTTACAAAATCATCCAGGCACTACACATGTACTCCTGCAATCACCCAGGCAGTACTCATGCACTTATGCAATAACCCAGGCACTATGGATGCACTGCTCCAATCACCCATGCACTCCTCTAATCATCCAGACACTACTCATTCACTCCTTCGATTACCCAGGCACTATTCGTGCACTCCTCCAATCACCCAACCAGTAGCCATGCACTTATCCAATCACTCTGCGAATACCCATGCACTTATAAAATCACCATGCACTATCTTTGCACTCCTCCAATCATCCACGCAGTACCCATGCACTCCTGCAATCACCCAGGCACTAACCATGCACTCATGCAATCATCCAAGCATTACCTATAAACTCATGTAATTACCCAGGCATTACCCATGCACTTACAAAATCACCCAAGCATACCCATGCACTTACAAAATCATCCAGGCACTACACATGTACTCCTGCAATCACCCTGGCACTACTCATGCAATAACCCAGGCACTACCCATGCACTGCTCCAATAACCTGTGCACTACCGATGCACTCCTCTAATCACCTAGACACTACTCATTCATTCCTTCGATTACCCAGGCACTCCCCATGCACTCCAGCAATCACCCAGTCACTACCCATGCACTCATCCAAACACCCATGCACTACCCATGCACTCTTCCAAACACCCAGCCAGTACCTATAAACTCACTCTGCCACTACCCAAGCACTTATAAAATCACCATGCACTACCCTTGCAGTCTTCCTATCACCCAAGCACTACCCATGCGCTCCTGAAATCACCGAGACACTACTCATTCACTCCTTCAATTACCCAGCCAGTAGCCATGCACTCTTCCAATCACCCAAGCACTACCCATGCATGCATGCAATCACTGAGGGACTACCCATGCACTCTTCCAATCACTCACGCAGTATCCTTGCAGTCCTCCAATCATCCAGGCACTACCCATGCACCCATGTAATCATCCAGATATTATCCATGCACTTCTTCATGCAACACATACAAATTTCTCTTTTTTTAACCAAATAGGCGGCTCTAACAAGAACCATTTTTTTTCTTCTTTTTTAAACTTTTTTTGAAACTATTTTATGTATTTTTTGGGTGTTTTTTTTTTTTTTTAAAAAAAGGAAAAAACAACAGAATGAACTGTGAAAACTTTGCAATTAAAATAGCATTGCAAAAAAAAAAAATGAACAGTGGTGATTTCTTGCTGCAGAAACCACAGCATCAACAGATTGTTATCCGTAGCACAGTACTTTCTTACACTTAATACAGCGCTGTTCAAGTGTAGCAAACTCAGGACGAATGTCGGGTCCACGACTTGATGCAGATGAACCTGCAGAGGTGCTTGGACCAGCAACCTGGTCATCTTGCTGTGATAGTTGTGCTTCGCGAAGATGTTGTTCATGGGCCAGATGACGTGGGTGCATAGTTTGTAGGTGTTTCATCATAGATGAAGTACCACATGAGTATTTCTTCTCGGAGCCCCGAGACAGCACCCTTGGACACAACGTGCAGCTCACCTTGCGGGCTTTCACCTTTTTTTCACCAGCCGGTATGGTAAAAAACGCCCAGACGACACTCTCCTTGCGCTGTTTTACTGGTTCCTCCAAATCTTCTTAATCTGTAGGAATATCCACTGGTGGATTAGAAGAAGCCATTCTTTGCAGTTTAACAAAAAACACCAAAAAAGGTGTATGTCCTCAGATGGTCTTGAAGGAATGAAAAAAATGGGTGGGGTTCTTCAAGTTCTAGAATCAAAACCTTCTAAACCAATAAAATGCTTTCTTTTGAAGTCACATGGGTTCGCGCACCAGGCGTGCAACCAGCGCACACCCGACGCAATTTCCGGAAAATATATTTAAGAATAATATATCTTTATTGCAGTTACAAATATATGATTTATAAAATTAGTTTAGATAATCTCTTGCTCTAATATACATATTAAACTTATATACAAATACTTTTAAAACATGAACATTTTATGGTGAATTCGCACACCCGGCGCAACCCCCGGAAATACGTACGTGATGTTACGCCGGGCCGGGAACCGCACACCCGTCGCATACCAAACGCGCATCCTACACGACTTATCCAATATGGTGGCGAAATATTTGAATTCGTGCACCCACCGAGACAGGTGCACGATCGGTACGCGAATCCACTTTAAAAAAAAAAAAAAATGAAATGTATATTTATATTTTAGAAAAGAGAAAACATTACATTCTTTTTTATAACAAATAAAAAGCTAAGAAATTTTTGGGGGGACATTATAGTTCGAAATTAGCATTTAAAAAACCTTTGAAATTCACTGAAAAAACCATAGGTTTCAGGGACGTTATAGTTCGAAATTAGCATTTAAAAAACCTTTGAAATTCACAGAAAAAACCATAAGTTTTCAGGGACGTTATAGTTAGTTGGACATTTCACTCGTACAAAACCAGAGGAATTCAGCCATTATAGTTAGTTGAGCTAACTATAACTCGCGCCCCCGCAATGCACTGCTGATGACGTCACATATTACATCATTCATGACATGGTCCGTGACATCACTGATGACATCACTGATGACATCATTCACGTGATAATCTGACGCACCTCCTCACACCCTAATATAACCTTTGATACACCCAGTCTAAAATACAGACTACCATTTTCGAAACCATAGACACACCGATACCACTTACAACATACCCACTCACTAATTCCTAGGTCTACACACACATCCACTCATTCACCCGTACAGCCACTCATACATGCAGTCACTCATCAATACAGTACTATCATATGCACTCATACACCTATACAGACACTCACACACCGCCACTCATCCAGAGTTACTCACACACCTAGTCAGTCATGCAAACATTCAATCACATTCCTATTTACTCACCTATACAGTTATACACACACCACCTCACTTATTCATACAGATACTAACACATACGTACTCTCTGATACAATCACTGATACAAGCACACACTCATCCATACAGCCACTCTCACAATCACTGACTCTCACATACAGTCATTTATATACACCAACACTCACATATACTGCCTTAAACATATGCAGTTACTCACACATGTAGCACTGAGACATCCATTCACTCACCAACACCCCCATACACACACTCACCCACCCATACAGCCCTTCACAGATGTACTCTTGAAGCCATACACCCAGTAAATCACCCACTCACACATCTATGCACAGAGTCACACCCCCCACCCACCTACACAGAGACTCAGGCACCCATGCAGATACTCAGACAACCAATCAATAACCAATATAGACACTCATGTAGCTACTCACCAACCCATGCAGCCACTTACACAACAACTGACAGACTGTACAGACATTCACACAATTTAGTCACTAACCCATGCATTTAGTAAGACACGTTTAATCACTCACTTATACAGTCAGTCACGCACCGACTAAATCATCCATTCAGACACTTATACACCCACTCATTTTTCAATACACCTTAGCATATATATATATATATATATATAAATATATATATATATATATATAAAACATATTTAATCTTTACAGAAACACACAGTCACTGGATGATGTCATCAGTGATGTCATTTGAGATGTCATCAGTGATGTCACTGACCATGTCATGAATGATGTAATATGTGACGTCATCAGCAGTGCATTGCGGGGGCGCGAGTTATAGTTAGCTCAACTAACTATAACAGCCGAATTTCTCTGGTTTTGTACGAGTGAAATGTCCAACTAACTATAACGTCCCTGAAACCTATGTTTTTTTCTGTGAATTTCTATGGTTTTTTAAATGCTAATTTATACCTATAACGTCCCTGAAACCTGTGGTTTTTTCAGTGAAAAAAAAAAAAAATATATATATATATATATATATATATATATATAAAAAACAACTTCCTCTCTCACCCTGGTGGTTGAACGCTCGGCGGGTGCCTCCGTGGTGGGGGGGTGATACCGCCTCTGTTCCACAACTACTACAAATTCCGGAGCACTCGCGGGGTAATTCATTTGATTTATTAATGCAAATGCATTTCGGCATGGGCCTTCTTCAGTGCATAAAAATCATTTCAAACTGAGCACAGCTTTGCGATATTTGAGTACTTTAATGCGTCTCTTATTGGTGGGACTGTAGCCAATCACAAAGCGGCATCACCAACATCAGGGATATATGTAGAAATCGTGAAGGCATCAATGTCCCATTATACATCATAATTGTTTAATTCATTCATTTCCCAAATACAGGTAAATTTCCACTTTTAACCTTCGCTGTTAACTCTCTTATTTTGCCGCTGTTTACAGTCACCTCCTTTCATCTTTCCGCTGTGCCCATCTCCCTATAATATATGTTCAGTGAAAAAAAGCAAAGGTTGCAGGGACGTTATAGTTAGGTTTGGATTTCACTCATACAAAACCAATAAAATTCAGTAGTTTTAATTATCTGAGCTAACTATAACTTACGCCCTGCAATGCTCTGCTTATGACCTCACATAGTGCATCACTCATGACATGGTTAGTGACATCACTGATGACATCATCCCGTGACTGTAAGTGTTTCATACATGTTTCTGAGACTTGAAGATGTATACTAAGCTACAGCATAAGTTAAATTACTATTCTTTCTGTACTAGTAATTAGTCATACTATTTCTAACATTTCTAATCTGAGTGGCTGTGTGACTATATGCATTCGTGTGTGAGTGGATGTCTGAGTGGCTGTATGGTTTTGTGAGTGGGTGTCTCAGTTGCTTAAAGGATGTATTCATGGTTATGTGAGTAGTTGTATGGGTGAGTGAGTGGCTGTGTGAAAGGCTGCATAGGTGAGTGAGTGGCTGTGTGAGTGGCTGAATGGGTGAGGGAATAGGTGTTTGAGTGGTTGTATGGGTGAGTGAGTAGCTGTTTTAGTGTGTGTATGGGTAAGTGAGTGTGTGTGAGTGGCTGTATAGGAGACTGAATGCCTGTGAGTGTTTATAGGGGTGTGTGAGTAGTTGTATGGATGTGTAAATGGGTATCTAACTGGTTCTGTGGGTGCGTGAATGGTTGTATGGCTGAGTGTGAGGCTGTGTCAGTGGCTGTATGGGTAAGTGAGTGGGTGTGTGACAAGCTATATTGGTGAGTGAGTTGCATTGTGAGTTTCTTTATGGGGGATTGAGTGACTGTGTGAGTGGCAGTATGGATGTGTGGGTATGCGAGTGGCTCTATAGATGAATGATTGGTTGTATCTATGAGGATGTGAGTGGGTGTGTGAGTTGTACAGTAGATGATGTCCTCAGTGGTGTTATTTGAGATGTCATCAGTGATGTCACTGACCATGACATGAGTGATGTAATATGTGAGATCATAAGCAGTGCATTGCGGGGGCATAAGTTAAGTTAAGTTAACTCAGGTAACTATATCTGCTGAGTTTCACTTGTTTTGTACAAGTGAAATCTGAGCCTAACTATAACGTCCCTGTAACCTTTGTTTTTTCCGGCAATTGCTAAGGTTTTTTAATTTTATTTCCTAACTAGTGGAGAAAGGGGGCAGGGCCTCCCATGAGCTCTCAACAATCCTGCTGTGTGGGACTTACTGGAGGTAACAGGAGGGGTTTTTGCCCCCCAAGGACCCTCAGAATCCAAGGGGACTTCAGCCCCCAACAAGTGGTGCACCAGGAGGTGCGTTTGAAGAGTGGTGGAGAAAGGGGGTGGGCCTCCGAAGAGCTCTCAGCAATCCTGCTGTGTGGGACTTACTGGAGGTAACAGGAGGGGTTGTTGGCCCCCAAAGACCCTCAGCATCAAAGGAGATTTCATCCCCCAAACAGTAGTACACCAGGAGGTGCGTTTGCAGAATATATATATATGTTAGGTAGTTTTATTGGGTTTAGGGTGGGTGTTGGTTTTTTGTTAAGATGGGATTTTTTAGGGTTTAGGTTAGGTAAGAGTTTTTGGGTGGGAAGGTATTTGTTTAAGGTTTAGGGTAGGTATGGGTTCTTGGGTGGCAAGGGTATTTTTAGAGTTTATTTTGGATATGGGTTTTTGAGTGGTAAGGGATTTTTTTTAGATTTTAGGTTGTTTAAGGGTTTTTGGGTGGCAAGGAAATTTTTAGGGTTTATGGTTGGTAGGGGTATTTGGGTGGCAAGGGGATTTTAGGGTTTAGGGTGGGTCCCTGTAAACTTTGCTTTGGTTTTCTTTAATTCTATTTCCTAGCTGTAACGTCCCTGTAACCTTTGTTTTTTCAGTGAATTTCTAAGGCTTTTTTTAAAGTTAAGTAAGATGCCCATCGCAACGCATAGTCGTGGGGCTTTGAACACAGGGCCTGGCACTGTGCTGCTCCCACCCAAGATTGCTGCTCCTGCCACCCGCCTCATTGCCATACATTGTCCAGGTCCATGACTCTGCTCCCTCGTTACAGAAGTGTGCAGCTGTTGTTCTGCCACTGCCCTTCCCGCCTGCCCTAAACAGTAAGCTTGCTGCCCTATCCACATCCTCCCTACCCTCTGTTGTCTGACTCCATGCACCAGCCCCCTCTCTCTTGCCCTGCTTGTTCTGATGTGCTGCTACTGCCCTCCATTTAGCTTGATATCCCTGCCCACTACTCCATTGCCTAATTCTATGCCCCATCATTGCCCTCCTGCTTAGGCTCTGTACTAAGCTTGCTGCCCCTACTCTCCTTCCCCCTGCCCTCTGATGACTGTGTGTGTGTCCCTGCTCCCTCCTTTTTGCCCACCATATTCTATGGACCTGCTACCCTCCTATCTACTCTGAGTGTTTTGCCCCTCCTACCTGCCCAGTGGTCAGATGGCTGCCACCTGTCCCTGTTCAAGTTCCATGCCCCCAACCCCTCCACCTGTCCTCCATGGTCCTTTTTGCTGCCACTCCCTTCTGCCCTACATGCTCTGTTGTGCTGCAACTGCTCCTCCTGCCTGACCTGTGTCTTCTGTTATGAAGCCCCTTCTCCTGTGCTCTTTTGACTGAGTCCAGCCCCCCTACCCCTCCCTTCTATCCTCCATGGTCTTTTGTGCATGCCCCTGCCCCCTCCCTCTTGCCTACCTTGGCCGTTGTGCTGCCACTAACCCTCCCATTTGCCATGCATGGTCTTCTGTGCTGCCACAGCCCTTCCCACCTGTCCTGTGTGGTCAGCTTGCTGCCCCTGACCCCTCCCACTACTTCCCTCTGTTGTTGGTGTGTATGCCATTATAGTCTCACTGTTGCCCTCCATGATGTGTTGTGTTTCCAGTGCCCATCCCGTCTGCCCTCCATGGTCAGCTTGCTGTTCCTACCCTGTCCACTTGCCCCCTGCCCTCTGTTTTCCATGTGCAGACCCCTATCTCCTCCCTTCTGCCTTGTCTGGTCCATTTTCATGCCCCTGCCCCCTCCCTCTTGCCCTTCATGGTCCGTTATGCTGCAGCTGTCACTCCTGTCTGTCCAGTATGGTCAGCTTGCTGCTCTTGCCTCTTTCCCCTTTGCTCTCTGTTGTCCATGTGCATGGCTCTGTCCTCTCCCTATTGCTTTCCATGGTCCGTTGTGCTGCACTGCCGTCCCGCTTTCCCTGTGTGGTGTAGTGTACTGCTGTAATCCCTGTTGCCTGCCCTGTAAGGCCAGTTTGGTGGCCCTGCACATCTCCCTCCTGCCCTCTCTTTTCTGAGTCCATGTCCCTACCCCATTCCTCCTGCCTTCCATGATCCAATGTACCTTACTTGCCCACATTTTGAATTTGGTAAGAGGGAGATTTTGTAAAAAAAATAACCTGGGGAATTTATTTTCCCCATTGACTTACATTGAAAAAGAAGATATTTTGGGAAGTAGACAGATAAAATAAAGCCCTTCTAGGCTTAAAAACATCAGGAGTCTCCTGCTGGCATCAGGTCTGTTGGAATGTGTGGCTGTACTGCCACTGCCTCTTCCTTCTGCCCTCAATGGTCTTTTCTCTTGCCTGAACTGCATGGTTGGTTTGTTGCCCCTGACCCCCTTTCTCCTGGCCTCCATGGTCCGCTGTACTACCACAACCCCTCCTGCTGTCCAGAGTGATCAACTTGTTGGTTCTGCACCCTCCTTCATGAGAGGGTCTTATTCCCATAGAAATTATGGATAGTGCTCTAAACAACTAAAATGAGACAATATTTACTGAGTTCTCAAATAGCAACAAATCACTTTTGAATAATTTGCTATTTTTATGTGTTTTTTATCCAGTTGATCACTTCATTTTATGTTACACTTAAGAGAGAGGATGTGGTTTTATGGTGATAGCTGCAGACTTTGCAACTGGGGAACCAGGTTTGAGTTTCAAGCGCCAGCTCGACATTCTGTGATTCTGGGCAAATCACTTAAGCCTGATTCCGAGTACGGTGATCTTGAGACTGCCATACCCTCGGTGGCGGTCCAATCGCCACCTCCTCTGCAGTCTGACCACCCTATTACGAGTTGGGTGGTTGGACCGCCGCAACCACCAGGACCTTGGATCCAGAAAGGGGCGACCTGTGGAGGCGGTGCTGATGCCAGCACTGGCGTGCTAATTACGGCCTGCCTTTCTCCTGACCTTTTCATGGTGGTGACCCCGAGGTTGCAGTAGAACACAAGGAAATCAACTGACAGGCTGCTCCCGTTGGAAGTACATGATTTACTGAGAATGTCAGACTTCATTTTCATATGACTGAGAAAGGTAGTGTGAATTTACAGAAAATATGCTCTCAATTAAGCTTCTGGAGCAAGGGAAAATCATGAGAAAAGAGTTTTCTCTCAAACATTATTCATAAAATCTCAGCAGAAGGCTTTTTCTCAGGGTAAAATCACATTACAACACACCACAATTCCTAAAATTAATATGATACTATCAACAAATGATTTATATTGTAACTAAATTCTGTTATCACCCTTTGTACGTTCTCCTTTTTGTGACCCTCGATACCTGCCATTCACTACAATGCATTTCAATGGGGTGCTATCATGTATATTGGTCCCAAGATGGCTGCCAGCACTTCCTGGTTGCAGTGCTGACAGCCAATCGGATCTCACCATGAGATCTGTGCCTAGGCTCCGCCCAGATGAACACATTTGGATTTCCTTTAATATCTCCCAAATTTACACCCAATAACATAAAGAGTGATCTCTGGAACCAAATCTACCTTTCTTGCAAATTTAGTGTAATTCCATCCAGCAGTTTGGGTTTCAGTCATGTACAAAACTCCTACATGAATTAAAATGGGATACACACTTTTTTTGACCCCCCCCTTTTTCTCAGTCCCCACTACATGGATCATCCCAAAACGATCAATGTACAACTAGAATCACTGGCACACTTTTATGTGGAAAATTTCGTGAAGATTCGTCAAACGGCACCAAAAATATAGGCAAGTCAAAAAATGCTTTTCCTATAGAAGCATGGTCCTAACTAAAGCTAGTAGGTTATATATATATAAAACCAGAGAAATTCCGCCGTTATAGTTAGTTCAGCCAACTATAACTCGCCCCCGCAATGCACTGCTGATGACGTCACATATTACATCATTCATGACATGGTCAGTGACATCACTGATGACATCTCAAATGACATCACTGATGACATCACTGATGACATCATCCAGTGACTGTGTGTTTGTTTAAAGTTTAAATATGTGTTACATATATGCCAAGGTGTATTGAAGAATGAGTGGGTGTATAAGTGTCTGGATGGAGGATTTAGTAGGTGCGTGACTGACTGTTTAATTGAGTGATTAAATGTGTCTTACTGAATGCATGGGTTAGTGACTAAACTGTGTGAATGTCTGTATCAGTCTGTCTGTTGTTGTATAAGCTGCTGCATGGGTTGGTCAGTATCTACATGAGTGTCTATATGGGTTATCGATTGGTTGCCTGAGTATGTGTATGGGTGCCTGAGTGTGTGTGTGGGTGGGTGGGAGGTGTGTGAATCTGTGCATAGATGTTTGAGTGGTTGATTCACTGGGTGTATGGGTTCAAGAGGGCATGTGGAAACAGCTGTATGGGTGGGTGAGTGTGTGTATGGGTGTGTTGGTGAGTGAATGGATATCTCAGTGGTACATGTCCAAGTAACTACATATGGAAAAGGCAGTGTATGTGAGAGTTGGAGTATATAAATGACTATACGTGAGAGTCAGTGATTGTGAGACTGGCTGTATCGATGAGTGTGTAGTTGTCTCAGTGATTGTATAAGAGAGTAAGTATGCGTTTGTTTCTGTATGAATAAGTGATGTGGTGTGTGTATAACTGTATACGTGAGTAAATGGAAGTGTGATTGATTCTTTGCATGACTGACTAGGTGTGTGAGTAACTCTGGATGAGTGGTGGTGTGTGAGTGTCTCTATAGGTGTATGAGTGCATATGATAGTGTTATATTGATGAGTGACTGCATGTATGAGTGATTGTATGGGTGAATGAGTGGATGTGTGTGTAGACCTAGGAATCAGTGAGTGCGTATGTAGTAACTGGTATTGGTGTGTCGATGGTTTCTAAAATGGTAGTCTGTATTTTACAGTGGGTGTATCAAAGGTTATATTAGAGTGTGAGGAGGTGCATTAGATTTTCAAATGGATGATGTCATCAGTGATGTCATCAGTGATGTCACTGACCATGTCATGAATGATGTAATATGTGACATCTAATGTATAAACTTAAGGCAACATTGATATAAACAATACAATAATTGAAACAAACTTTATAGAAACAAAGGGAGAACTAACCGTATCTGTATTTTTATACAAAAATAATTTTTATTGATACACAATAGCAAAAATGATTTTATATTAAAATAGCACCCCATTTATACCCATTCATTCCTCTTCATTCATACAACCTTGTAAATGACAATCAGTTTAAAAATATGTTTCATCATTTTTAATTAAATGTTAAATGACAATAGGTTTCTGAAGATCTTAGGAAACAATGTGGCAAGATTTTAATAATCTGTTGTTTTCGACGCGCATTTCGGCACAGACGTGCCTTCGTCAGGAAAAGGGGCCACAAAAAGTCACTTTAAATATCTGTAAATAAAGTATATATAGCATTTCAGATACAGGGTTCTCATCAAATGATGCATTTTATGCCGCCATAAGAGCGTGCATTTACTCAATGGTTATAATTTAAAAACAAGACAAAGACTAAATTTTGTGTCAACAGTTAATTTATATGCGAAACCATGAAGTTGTCTAGAGGGTGAAATGTGTATAACAGTTTAGATTGAAAACAGAAAAGAATAGCCACCACATCCTTTTGGTAGTTACATATAAATAAATTCACCCAGTGGTGTGCTTAGAGGAATTTCATAGTTAACAAATGCATAAAGATTAACCTTATATCTCGGAGTAGGTTCGTCAAAAATTTGACCGCTACAGCATGAGAACTTAGAGGTATTGGTTGATTCTGGATTAGAGAACAGACTGTAAGGATAAAAGATACCTCGTTTTAATTGATATAATTTGTGTTCTCAATCAATATACTTAATAGTTGGGAGTATTGGTACCGTGAACTATAAGTCTCCACGTTAAAAAATACTTTTCACATCCAAGGCAGGTGTATGATGTACCTGGCTTCGCATTCAATATGTGTCGTCCTTTTGATTTTACTATAAACATAATGAGGGCAATGATTAGCCTAACATATCGAGAGTTTATACATGATGATTCAGATATTAATAAAGCTACTTGCACACAGCTATTAGTTGTATTGGTTTTCTGTGTAATCAGATTTTCTAATATAGGACCAGATATAATTTTAAAGTGATTTAGATACTTACATTTCGATTAAGTATCAGCTACTATATGGTTTTATCTAAAAGAGACAAATAAACATAAGTCACTAGTAGAATGAGCTGTGTGTACAGCTTAAGAAGAATTGGCATAATATTTTTATTGACAGCTGGGGGTCGCGTAACTATAGGGTGCCTACTCAAGATTGATGACGTCCCTAAGATGGTCTGTCAATATGTAATATCTCAAATTTCGTAAAGATTTAAGATGGACTACAATACACACATATAAGTTGAACTTGTTTTTTGTACAAATTATATTATATGTGACATAGTATGTATGATTATTTTATATGCGCTTATCTGTATTTAGTTTGTTGGAAGTGTCAGAAGCGAAGTATGACTAGAGGTTTTAACTACAATAATGTTTTTAGAACAACCTGCTATATAGCTGACCCATAGTCTAAAATTACAAAGACGAGCTAGACAAAGGTGGAATAAGTAATTAGTTTTAACTTAGTACAATGTACCCGCACTCGGATAAAAAACCTCTGCTTGGGCTAATTGACGATGTCAGAATCAAAAACTAACTACAGGTTCTAACCACAATAGTGTTGTATTACGCTCCGCTTCACAGCCAGCCCTTAGACTAACACTGCAAAAGCTAACCGGACGATAAAATAGCGCTTCATTTTGCCGTTTAGGCTTACGCCTGCTTACTTTATTTTGATGTCTGGAGACTCCCGGATGGTGGGTCCTCTGCACGCCACGATCTCCACGTGAAGACTGCCCTTCGGTATGCTCACTTCCGCATGAAGTATCCAGGGAGTCTGTCACGTGGTGATCACGGGCCAATCTTGGTCAATGTCATGTGATAGTGGATGGCCAATCGAGTAAAAAACAAAGAGAAGCTTTGTTTGTTTAATGAAAACGATACTCAATATAATACTTATCTAGTACTAGGACATATAATTAACAATCAACAGGTCGTTCAAACGCCAATACTAACGCCAGCAGGGACAGCACATGATAAATTAACCATCGAGTGGTTAGATAACAAAATCTATCACGTGGTGATTCCCGGCCACTCATGATAGATGTCATGTGACCACAGTTAAATGATTTCACGAATCTGGACCCAGACTTCATTAATGGCTATATATACTGACATTCTGATTGATGTAATTATTATAAAAGAATATGGTCATCCTGACTCATTTCACAGTGGCTTTATAGTTGGAATTGCTATATTATGTCGTTACGATCATCATGACTTATGTCACAAGTTGTTAAATAATTTCTTTTCTGTATTGGTCATTAATATTTAAAAGGATCCACTAATTATATATTTTTTACTTACAATCAGTTGTGTTGATTGTCTTATATTTACTAAATAGTGAAAATAAAACTTCCAACCTATTTATGTACTTAGACTTTATATTAGTTGTTTACGATTGGGCATTTATGGGAAAATATAATATTCCATCAAGGTCAAAGGATCGATTCAGCTGTTATATCGTATCGCTTGCTCCCATGGAATTTCCAGATTTAAACCTCGTGCAAATGTATCAAGGGAAAATATCCAGAACACTTCTCTTCTTTTTCTTACTTCATCTGAGTCTGTGCCTGCTCTATCATTTATTTTTTCCAGGATTAGCCAATTGATTTGTTCATGATTGTGTCCTGCTTCTAAATAGTGTTTTACTAAGGGGCATTAATCTTTTAGTGCGTATAGCTGAGCGATGCTCAGTCAGTCGGACCGCTAGAGTCCTAGATGTTTCACCCACATAACCCTTGTTGCATGGACACATTAGCAAATAAATAATATTCTTAGTTTTACAATTGGTAAATGATCTAAGAATAATGTTATACGAATTGTGAGTGAACTTCTTTGTTATTATTGCAGTATCACAGGCTTTACATTGAGTGCATTTATTGTTACCCACTAATGGAGTTGAATCATCAAAGGTGGTTTGGATAGATGATTTTTTGGGCATACGCGAATGGACAATTTGATCTTTAAGATTCCTATTTCGCCTGTGGGCGTACATTGGACGTGATAATATGTTGTCTTCCTCCGAATTGGCATTCAGAATGTGCCAATGAGCACATACAGCTTGCCGAACTTTTTCATTCGCTATTGAATGTCGAGTGACACACACAAGCGCAGGAGATTGTTTGGATGGTTGGTTGCCAAGTAGGTAATCCCTATCATAGAAACGGGCGCGTTTATAAGCTTCCCGTATCAATCTATGAGGATAGCCTCGTGCTATAAATTTGGCCTTCATTGTTTCTGATCTTAGATCATAATCTGTGATGTTAGTACAGTTTCTCCGTAACCGGAGAAACTGACCAAACGGGATGCTCTCCTTTTGTTTGTTAGGATGAAAGCTTGTAAAATGCAATAATGTGTTTTTTGCAGTGGGTTTCACATATAAGTCCACTTCGAGCTCATGGTTCTTAACTTTGATGTCAATATCAAGGAATTCAATGTGACTGTGGCTGGTGTGAGCAGTGAATTTTAAATTGACATCACACTCATTAATCCATAGTAGGAATTCAGATTATTGTTCCACATCACTTGTCCAAATAAAGAAAATGTCGTCTATAAATCGTGCCCAATGTTTGATGGATTCATAAAAAGGGGCTATTTCATTGTATATATATATGCTCTCAAATTGAGCCATATATATATTTGCCACAGTGGGAGCTGCAAGACGCTCCCATACTTACTCCCTTTACTTGGCGATACAAATTGCCATTGAAGTCAAACGTATTTTCTTCTAGGACTATTTTAAGAACTGCATTAATGAAATCTGGATCACAATCTATATGGAATGTGTCTATGAACCACGCTACTGCTGTAAGTGCACCTCCTTGTGGTATATTGCTAATCAAGGATTCAACGTCTAAAGTGACCAAGATTTCATTGTGTTCAATAAATGGTAATCCTTCCACTGTTTGTATCATAGATTTCGTATCTTTGATATATGATGTAATTCTAGAAACATTGGGACATAAGATACGGTCTATATATTTGGCAATTGGTTCGGTGACTGAGCCTATTGTGGTCACATTAGGACGGTATGGGGGATCAAGTCTGTTTTTGTGAATCTTAGGGATTCCATAGATTGCTGCCATTTTGGGATGTGTAATATTTAAAAAGTCATATTCTTTTTGACAAATGAGCCTGTTTCTAACGCTCTTTTGGTTAGATTAGAAATCTTTCTCTGAACCCTAGAAGTAGGGTCAATATTGACAGGTAAATAGAAATTAGTGTCACTTAAGAGGTTTGACATAGTTTCGATGTATTTATCCGTATCGATAACAACTATGCCTCCACCCTTATCACAGTTTTTTATAGTGATGTCTGAATTATTGCGAAGAGAGACTAATGTTTTGAGTTCCTCTGGATTTAAGTTGTGTGAAGAGTGAGAAACATGTTTCAAAGAAGTTTTTAAACTCTTTAAAACAGATTTCTCAAATATCTCTACTTCAGAGCCTAAATCATCTAGGCTAGGAGTAAAGGTGGATGTTGGATATAATCCTGAATGATTTTCTGAATCTCCTACCTCATCTGAATTGTTAATAGCAGCGTTTGAGAAGAATTTTTTTAGTCGTATTTTCCGAAAAAGCTGTAATATCTTGATACAATTAAAAAATATTGATGCCTGTATGTGGTACAAAGGTCAAACCTTTAGATAATAGTGCAACTGTCGATTCTTCTAACGGTTGTCTTGATAAATTAAATATGGGTATTTCATTTACGACCTCCAATATTGGGCATTTCTGGTAACTAAGTACTGTTGGGTATTTTGCTGGTAATTGCCCCGATTGAAGGTATCGTGATACCATGGTTGATACCTCGGCCTCCAAGGGCCCTGTCGCGCCTGTCGCCTGCCTAAAAAAGACTGGCCAGTTGGTCGATTACCTGAATAGGAGGCTCTCTGATTTTCAAAGTTGGGTCGATAGGTATTATCATCATTATCAGAATCGGAAGTATCCGAAAAGGTAGTGACCTTTCTTGTCGGTCTTTGATGTCCCCTCAGATTCTATATCCACATAATCCCCTTGATTATAGAAATGTTCATTCAAATAGGGTACGTTTTTCCTTAGTGGTGAATTTAATATCTTTTTTAATTTTTCCGTTTTTCTCTTAATCAAGTAGTCAGAATATGATGTAACTTCTTTTTCAATGTCTTCTAGTTTTTTCTTAGCATTCTCCAAGGCATCATTTCGTTTAATCTTTTCCTCTAGAGCTATCAATTCCAATGTTAACGTTTGAATTAGCTCCTTAGCGGTCTCTATTATTAAAATCACGAGAACATCGGTTCGCTATAAGTGACCATTTTTCAAGGAATGCTCGTATTTGGACAAAAGTCCAGGGATGTTTCTAACTTTGAGTCCTTGGGGAATAATACCTGCTTTCAAGTAATCCAACATGAACTGACCGTGTAATTCTATCCTCCGAATCTTTTTCTTCAGTAGGAATAGTGTATTTAAGTCATCATTAGTGGCAAAGTCACTGTTGTTGGTCTGGTTATTATGAATAGATGTATTTCCTATTAGGAGAGCATATTGCTCATCTGTAAAACCAAACGTCTGTATTGCTTCCATACTAATGATATATTATTAACCTAATGAAGATGGAGAGATAAAACAATATTAGAAAAAGATATAGTAGACTCAGTACCTTAAAGAAAGGCTTTAGTATTAAAAAATTCTAGACAACTCCAACATGGATTATCACAAAACTGGATTGTATATAGCCTTGCGTTTAAATGTAAACACTCACTTTTAATATAAACATATATCTATCGCACTGTGAACAGCCCCACGCAGACAGGCTGCGGGAAATATATTGTGAAGATAGAGGCCCCCTGCTAGTAGGGTAAAGTTCCTTAAGGCAGGGCTAATTAATCTAATGTATAAACTTAAGGCAACATTGATATAAACAATACAATAATTGAAACAAACTTTATAGAAACAAAGGGAGAACTAACCGTATCTGTATTTTTATACAAAAATAATTTTTATTGATACACAATAGCAAAAATGATTTTATATTAAAATAGCACCCCATTTATACCCATTCATTCCTCTTCATTCATACAACCTTGTAAATGACAATCAGTTTAAAAATATGTTTCATCATTTTTAATTAAATGTTAAATGACAATAGGTTTCTGAAGATCTTAGGAAACAATGTGGCAAGATTTTAATAATCTGTTGTTTTCGACGCGCGTTTCGGCACAGACGTGCCTTCGTCAGGAAAAGGGGCCACAAAAAGTCACTTTAAATATCTGTAAATTTTTTATTTATTTTATTTTATTTTATTTATTTATAAAGCGCCCGAATCACCCCATCAGGGTATCTTCGCGCTTGAACTGCTATAGGACTCCAAGGGGATGCTAGATTAGAATAAAGTCGACTTTAACATCTTTCTGAACTTAAGATAGTCCGTACATAGTCGTAAATGGATAGGGAGTTGATTCCAGTAGCGTGGGGCCAAGTGGTAGAAGGCTTTACCGCCCTGTCGCGCTCTATGGAAACGGGGGACTAGGAGCAGAGCTTTAGATTCGGAGCGGAGAGATCTGGAGGGCAGGTACCTGACTAATTTGTCCTTTAGATAACTGGGGCCTAAGTTGTTTAAAGATTTAAAGGCCATACAGCAGATCTTAAATTTAACCCTCTTCTGCACTGGTGGCCAGTGCAATTTTTAAGGAGGGGGAGAGATTCAGTTCTGGGGGAGCATTAGCCACCAAACGGGCCGCCGCGTTCTGGACTATCTGCAGTTTGTTCAGGAGTTTTCATTAGCTGCAATCAGCAGAGCATTGCAGTAACCCAGACGGCTCAGCACCAGTGCCTGTACCAAGGTCTTCCGGGTTGACAGTGGTAGAAAGGGGAAAACTCTCCTAAGAAGGCTGAGATTATGAAAGCAGACTCCCACTGTTGTGGAAATGTGTTCCCCAGTGTCAGTTTCTGGTCTATTTTGACCTCCAGGTTTTTACTATCAGTTTTGGATTGGAGGCGGAACCCAGAGTCTCCGGCCACCAGCTTGGGGACCATCTAACTGTTGCTTCTCCAAACAACATTATCTCTGACTTTCCTGTATTTAATTGGAGGAAGTTATCCTTCATCCATTCCGCGATAGATTTCATGCCTTCCGCAAAAATAGCCTGAGTATCTAAACTTGTTTTGTCGAAGGAGAGGAGGAGTTGGGTATCGTCGGCGTAGGATATGGGACTGAATCCTAACTTTCTCAATAGTCCTGCCAAATGGGAGACGTAAATATTGAAGAGAGTAGGACTCAGACAGGAGCCTTGTGGTACTCCCTTAGTCACCTTGGTAGTCTGTGAGCGAAAAGGGCCAAGATGAACGGTCTGGGTTCTTTCGGACAGGAAGTTCCCAATCCATTTCAGGGCATTCCCTTTGAGGCCTGTGCCCTCTAATCTTCCCATTAAGATTTGGTGGGAGATGGTATCGAACGCAGCGGACAGGTCAAGCAGCACCAAAGTACTGCCCGACCACCGTCGAGCTGCGCTCTTATGTTATCTGTAACTTCCACCAACGCAGTCTCCGTACTGTGCCTGGGTCTGAATCCAGACTGAGAGGGATCCAGACAGTTGGAAGATTCTAAAAATTGGACAGCTGCTTATTAATGTGCTTTTCTAGGAGCTTACTCAGTAAAGGAAGCAGCGAGATGGGGCGATAGTTAGAAACATCCTCCGTGGAGATGTTAGAGTTTTTCTTGATAGGGAGGATTTGTGCAGCTTTCCATTCTGGGGGGAGAATGCCTTCCTTCATGGAACTATTCAAGATCGAGCAGATAGGTTCGGCTAATTCTTTAAATAGAGTCATGGCAACTCTAGCCGGGATAAGATCTAGTGGGGATCCCGATTTAACAGACTTAAGGAGGGCCTCTGTCTCCTCCGGAGTAAGTATCGGGTAATTCTCCAGAGTAGCATCATTAAGAATAGTTGGAAGGGGGTCAGTCTTGGGGCCTATTTGTAAGCCCTTAGCTATCATGATTTTATCATAGATTAAATCAATATTCTGAATAAGATGGATAGCTATATTGTCACACAAAACTTGGGAAGGGGCAGCCTCAACGTCACAAGCCTTAGGGTTAATAAAAGTTTGTAGGATCTGATAGAGCTTTCTCGGAGCGTTACTTTCTTGTTCAAGTTGGGATGCAATGTGCGTCTTGCGGGCGTTTTTTAAGTTTTTATGGTACTGGGTTATAGCTTGTTTGAATCGGTCTTTATCCTGTGGGTTTTGTGAGTGGCGCCATCTGCGTTCAAGTTTCTTACATTGACTTTTTTCAGTAAATAAAGTATATATAGCATTTCAGATACAGGGTTCTCATCAAATGATGCATTTTATGCCGCCATAAGAGCGTGCATTTACTCAATGGTTATAATTTAAAAACAAGGCAAAGACTAAATTTTGTGTCAACAGTTAATTTATATGCGAAACCGTGAAGTTGTCTAGAGGGTGAAATGTGTATAACAGTTTAGATTGAAAACAGAAAAGAATAGCCACCACATCCTTTTGGTAGTTACATATAAATAGATTCACCCAGTGGTGTGCTTAGAGGAATTTCATAGTTAACAAATGTATAAAGATTAACCTTATATCTCGGAGTAGGTTCGTCAAAAATTTGACCGCTACAGCATGAGAACTTAGAGGTATTGGTTGATTCTGGATTAGAGAACAGACTGTAAGGATAAAAGATACCTCGTTTTAATTTATATAATTTGTGTTCTCAATCAATATACTTAATAGTTGGGAGTATTGGTACCTTGAACTATAAGTCTCCACGTTAAAAAATACTTTTCACATCCAAGGCAGGTGTATGATGTACCTGGCTTCGCATTCAATATGTGTCGTCCTTTTGATTTTACTATAAACATAATGAGGGCAATGATTAGCCTAACATATCGAGAGTTTATACATGATGATTCAGATATTAATAAAGCTACTTGCACACAGCTATTAGTTGTATTGGTTTTCTGTGTAATCAGAATTTCTAATATAGGACCAGATATAATTTTAAAGTGATTTAGATACTTACATTTCGATTAAGTATCAGCTACTATATGGTTTTATCTAAAAGAGACAAATAAACATAAGTCACTAGTAGAATGAGCTGTGTGTACAGCTTAAGAAGAATTGGCATAATATTTTTATTGACAGCTGGGGGTAGCGTAACTATAGGGTGCCTACTCAAGATTGATGACGTCCCTAAGATGGTCTGTCAATATGTAATATCTCAAATTTCGTAAAGATTTAAGATGGACTACAATACACCCATATAAGTTGAACTTGTTTTTTGTACAAATTATATTATATGTGACATAGTATGTATGATTATTTTATATGCGCCTATCTGTATTTAGTTTGTTGGAAGTGTCAGAAGCGAAGTATGACTAGAGGTTTTAACTACAATAATGTTTTTAGAACAACCTGCTTTATAGCTGACCCATAGTCTAAAATTACAAAGACGAGCTAGACAAAGGTGGAATAAGTAATTAGTTTTTAACTTAGTACAATGTACCCGCACTCGGATAAAAAAACCTCTGCTTGGGCTAATTGACGATGTCAGAATCAAAAAAACTAACTACAGGTTCTAACCACAATAGTGTTGTATTACGCTCCGCTTCACAGCCAGCCCTTAGACTAACACTGCAAAAGCTAACCGGACGATAAAATAGCGCTTAATTTTGCCGTTTAGGCTTACGCCTGCTTACTTTATTTTGATGTCTGGAGACTCCCGGATGGTGGGTCCTCTGCACGCCACGATCTCCACGTGAAGACTGCCCTGCGGTATGCTCACTTCCGCATGAAGTATCCAGGGAGTCTGTCACGTGGTGATCACGGGCCAATCTTGGTCAATGTCATGTGATAGTGGATGGCCAATCGAGTAAAAAACAAAGAGAAGCTTTGTTTGTTTAATGAAAACGATACTCAATATAATACTTATCTAGTACTAGGACATATAATTAACAATCAACAGGTCGTTCAAACACCAATACTAACGCGCGAGGGACAGCACATGATAAATTAACCATCGAGTGGTTAGATAACAAAATCTATCACGTGGTGATTCCCGGCCACTCATGATAGATGTCATGTGACCACAGTTAAATGATTTCACGAATCTGGACCCAGACTTCATTAATGGCTATATATACTGACATTCTGATTGATGTAATTATTATAAAAAGAATATGGTCATCCTGACTCATTTCACAGTGGCTTTATAGTTGGAATTGCTATATTATGTCGTTACGATCATCATGACTTATGTCACAAGTTGTTAAATAATTTCTGTGCCTGCTCTATCATTTATTTTTTCCAGGATTATCCAATTGATTTGTTCATGATTGTGTCCTGCTTCTAAATAGTGTTTTACTAAGGGGGCATTAATCTTTTTAGTGCGTATAGCTGAGCGATGCTCAGTCAGTCGGACCGCTAGAGTCCTAGATGTTTCACCCACATAACCCTTGTTGCATGGACACAATAGCAAATAAATAATATTCTTAGTTTTACAATTGGTAAATGATCTAAGAATAATGTTATACTAATTGTGAGTGAACTTCTTTGTTATTATTGCAGTATCACAGGCTTTACATTGAGTGCATTTATTGTTACCCACTAATGGAGTTGAATCATCAAAGGTGGTTTGGATAGATGATTTTTTGGGCATACGCGAATGGACAATTTGATCTTTAAGATTCCTATTTCGCCTGTGGGCGAACATTGGACGTGATAATATGTTGTCTTCCTCCGAATTGGCATTCAGAATGTGCCAATGAGCACATACAGCTTGCCGAACTTTTTCATTCGCTATTGAATGTCGAGTGACACACACAAGCGCAGGAGATTGTTTGGATGGTTGGTTGCCAAGTCGGTAATCCCTATCATAGAAACGGGCGCGTTTATAAGCTTCCCGTATCAATCTATGAGGATAGCCTCGTGCTATAAATTTGGCCTTCATTGTTTCTGATCTTAGATCATAATCTGTGATGTTAGTACAGTTTCTCCGTAACTGGAGAAACTGACCAAACGGGATGCTCTCCTTTTGTTTGTCAGGATGAAAGCTTGTAAAATGCAATAATGTGTTTTTGCAGTGGGTTTTCACATATAAGTCCACTTGAGCTCATGGTTCTTAACTTTGATGTCAATATCAAGGAATTCAATGTGACTGTGGCTGGTGTGAGCAGTGAATTTTAAATTGACATCACACTCATTAATCCATAGTAGGAATTCAGATAATTGTTCCACATCACTTGTCCAAATAAAGAAAATGTCGTCTATAAATCGTGCCCAATGTTTGATGGATTCATAAAAAGGGGCTATTTCATTGTATATATATATGCTCTCAAATTGAGCCATATATATATTTGCCACAGTGGGAGCGCAAGACGCTCCCATACTTACTCCCTTTACTTGGCGATACAAATTGCCATTGAAGTCAAACGTATTTTCTTCTAGGACTATTTTAAGAACTGCATTAATGAAATCTGGATCACAATCTATATGGAATGTGTCTATGAACCACGCTACTGCTGTAAGTGCACCTCCTTGTGGTATATTGCTATACAAGGATTCAACGTCTAAAGTGACCAAGATTTCATTGTGTTCATTAAATGGTAATCCTTCCACTGTTTGTATCATAGATTTCGTATCTTTGATATATGATGTAATTCTAGAAACATTGGGACATAAGATACCGTCTATATATTTGGCAATTGTTTCGGTGACTGAGCCTATTGTGGTCACAATAGGACGGTATGGGGGATCAAGTCTGTTTTTGTGAATCTTAGGGATTCCATAGATTGCTGCCATTTTGGGATGTGTAATATTTAAAAAGTCATATTCTTTTTGACAAATGGTCCCTGTTTCTAACGCTCTTTTGGTTAGATTAGAAATCTTTCTCTGAACCCTAGAAGTAGGGTCAATATTGACAGGTAAATAGAAATTAGTGTCACTTAAGAGGTTTGACATAGTTTCGATGTATTTATCCGTATCGATAACAACTATGCCTCCACCCTTATCACAGTTTTTTATAGTGATGTCTGAATTATTGTGAAGAGAGACTAATGTTTTGAGTTCCTCTGGATTTAAGTTGTGTGAAGAGTGAGAAACATGTTTCAAAGAAGTTTTTAAACTCTTTAAAACAGATTTCTCAAATATCTCTACTTCAGAGCCTAAATCATCTAGGCTAGGAGTAAAGGTGGATGTTGGATGTAATCCTGAATGATTTTCTGAATCTCCTACCTCACCTGAATTGTTAATAGCAGCGTTTGAGAAGAATTTCTTTAGTCGTATTTTCCGAAAAAAAGCTGTAATATGTGACATCATCAGCAGTGCATTGCGGGGGGGCGAGTTATAGTTAGCTGAACTAACTATAACGGCAGAATTTCTCTTGTTTTGTACGAGTGAAATGTCCAACTAACTATAACATCCCTGAAACCTAAGGTTTTTTCAGTGAATTTCTAAGGTTTTCCTGCTCTTGCTTCAAGGAAGCAAAGCAGCGTTTGCTATGGCAGGGTAGGAGCCATGCTCCCGCCCTGCCATAGCAAACAGCAGTGTCCCGGGGTAGACACCCCGGGACACTGCAGGAGCCGGCCCTGGGGGGGTGGCGGTCCCCAGGGCCATCAAGGGCTCCCAGAGGGGGCCGCGCGCCCCCCCAACGTTTAAAGCCCCGGGGAGGTGGTGGTCCCCCGCATTTAAATAAAGATTGCCTCGTGGAGGTGGTGGTCCCCGGGGCGTGTGGGGGGCTCTTGCCCCCCCCCCACACTTGTTTAAAAAAATAAATAAATTAACACAGCCCCGGGGAGGTGGTGGTCCCTGGGGCTGCGGGGGGGCTGCGTGCCCCCGCATACAATTGATAAAGCCCTGGGGAGGTGGCAGTCCCCGGGGCAGCGTGGGGGACTGCGTGCCCCCTGCACATAATCAGCATAGCCCCAGGGAGGTGGCGGTCCCCGGGGCTACAGGGGCCCCCGCGGGCCCCTGCTATTATATTTTTGGCAATGCCCCCGGGACCTGGCCCACCCGGGGGCCTCATTAAAATGAAGCGCGGGAGCCAGCGCTTCATTTTTTAAACATTTTTGCCGGGATTCGCGACTCCAACGCGAATTCCGCCGAAATATTAAAAGAAAAATGCTTTTTTTGGCCCTGGGGGTCCTTGTGCGACCCCCTGAGCAGGCCTAGGGGGTCAGGGTGTTTCTACCCTGCCCCCTTGTGACTCGGTTCTACCAAGTCACAAGATGGCTGCCAACACTTCCTGGTTTGGAGTGTTGGCAGCCAATCAGAATGAAGCTCGTGCTCGGGAGGGTTCGCGAACCCACCGCGCCCACAGATATCGAAACTTTTTCTTTTTCTAATTTCTCAGGAACTACTGAACGGATTTACACCATTTAAAAAAAGGGCTTTTTCTGAACCAAAACCTACCTTTTGGCCAAATTTGGTGTAATTCCGTTCAGCAGTTCGGGCTGTAGCTTTGTCTAAAGTTTCCTATGGAAATTAACATGGGGAAAATGCGTTTTGGGACCACCCTTTTTTCTCGGCCTCCGCTTGTCGAATCACCCCGAAACTTTCAAGACAGGAGCTGACCGGAGCGGGCCACTAGTTTTGAAACTTTCGCGACGATTCGTCAACCGGCGCCAAAGTTATTGGGAAAAGAAAAAACGCTTTTTGAATAGAAACGAGGTCCTAACTATAACTACCTGCTGGCGACCGCCAGTAGGTAATATATATATATTTTATATATATATAGCTAGATATATATATATATATATAGATGTCATTTGAGATGTCATCAATGATGTCATCAGTGATGTCACTGACCATGTCATGAGTGATGTAATATGTGATGTCATCAGCAGTGCATTGCGGGGGCGCGAGTTATAGTTAGCTCAACTAACTATAACAGCTGAATTTCTCTGGTTTTGTACAAGTGAAATGTCCAACTGACTATAATGTCCCTGAAACCTGTGGTTTTTTCAGTGAATTTCTAAGGTTTTTTAAATGCTAATTTCCGACTATAACGTCCCTGAAACCTGTGTTTTTTTCAGTGAATTTCTAAGGTATTTTAAATGCTAATTACTAACCATAACGTCCCTGAAACCTATGGTTTTTTCAGTGAATTTCTAAGGTTTTTTAAATGCTAATTACTAACTATAACGTCCCTGAAACCTATGGTTTTTTCAGTGAATTTCTAAGGTTTTTTAAATACTAATTTATAACTATAATGTAGTAGTTGCGTTTGCAGAGTGGTGCAGAAAGGGGGCTGGGCCTCCGACCAGTGCTCAGGAATTCCGCTGCATAGGACTTACTGGAGGTACCAGGAGGGTTCTTGGCCCCCAAAGTCCTGCAGGAGTAAAGTGGAATTCATCCCCCAACCCGTAGTATGCCACGAGGCGCATTTGCAGAGTGGTGGAGAAAGGGGGGCATGCCCTCCAATGGCTTCTCAGCAATATCACTGTGTGGGACTTACTGGAGGGAACAGGAGGGGTAGTTGGCCCCCAAGGACGACCTTGGGGGCCAACTACCCCTCCTAATACCGCCAGTAAGTCCCACACAGAAGCATTGGTAAGTTCTCCAAGCAGGCCATGCCCCCTTTGCCCACCAGTCTGCAAACGCGCTCCCCGGCACACTCTTGGATGGGGATTAAAGTCCCCTTCGATGCTGGGGGTCCTTAGAGGTCAACTAGCCTATCTGACACCTCCAGTAAGCCTGAGATAGTGGGATTGCTGAGACGTGAACACAGGCTATGCCCCCTTTCTCCACCACTATGCAAACACACCTCCTGGCATGCTCTTGGTTGGGGGATGAACTCCCCTTGCCTCCTGAGGGTCCCTGGGGGCCAACTAGCCCTCCTATTATCTCTAATAAGCCACACACAGTTGGATTGCTTAGAGTGGTCCGAGGCCACACCCCCTTTTTACACCACTCTGCAAACGCGCCTCCTGGCACACTGCTGCTCGGGGGATGAAGTCCACTTTAGTCCTGAGGTCCTCAGGACACACGAGGACCTTATCGCCCCACCAGCAGTGCGCCAAGAGGCGCGTTTGCAGAGTGGTGTAAAAAGGGGTGTGGCCACGGACCACCTCTCAGCAATCCCACTGTGTGGGGATTACTGGAGGTACCTGGTGGGCTAGTTGGCCCCTAAGGACCCTTAAGGATCTAGGGGACTTAATCCCCCAACCCAGAACGTGCCAGGAGGTGCGTTTGCAGAGTGGTGCCGGGAGGGGGCGGGGCCTCCGGCAAGATGCCAGGTTTTTTTTCTTTGTTTTTATAGTTAGAAGGGGGGCTGTGTGGCCCCCCTTCTCTCAATATGTTATGGGCCCTTGGGACCCCATCCCCCAGGGCCCGCGACATTTCTTAAAAAAAAAAAACAGGAAGGAGGCCGAGCGGCCCCCCTCCCGAGGCCGGTTTCGGCCCCTGGGACCCCATCCCCCGGGCATGGCCACAATTTTTATTTTAAAAAAGTACATTATTTTTAAGGAGGGGGCCACCATTATTGGCCCCGGGGACCCCATCCCCCGGGGCATTGCCTCTTATTTTTTTTAAATATAATTTTAATTTTTCATGGGAGGGGGGCCACGTGGCTTCCCTTCCCTGGGCCACTTTTGGCTCCGGGGACGCCATCCCCTGGGGCCGGCCCTCACGTTGGGGACCATGGGGGGAGCCCCAATGCCCCCGCGGTCCCTGCCGGCTCCCCGCCTCCTGCGGGAGCCGACATTGCTTTTGGGCAAAGGGAGCTACAAACATGCAGCTCCCTTTGCCCAAAAGCAATTCTGCTTTGCTTCATGAAAGCGAGACAGGTTTCCTGCTCTCGCTTCCATGAAGCAAAGCAGTGTTTGCTATGACAGAGCGGGAGCCCTGTCATAGCAAACTGCAATGTCCTGGGGTGGGCACCCCAGGACATTGGAGCCGGCCCTGGGGGGTGGTAGCCCCCAGGGCCAAGGAGGACTCCATGAGGTGGGCCGCGCGGCCCCCCTCCCAACAGATTAAAGCCCCGGGGAGGTGGTGGTCCCCGGGGCCGGGGGTCTGCTATGGACCTCTGTATTTAATTTAGTCAATGTCCTGTGGAGATGGTGGTCCCTGGGGCAGTGTGGGGGGGCAGAAGCTCCACCCCACACTTTTATTTCTATTGAAGCCCCAGGGAGGTGGCGGTCCCCGGGGATTGGGGGCCCCGGGAGGCCCCCCTGCACATAATTATACTAATGCCCCGGGGAGGTGGTGGTCCCCGGGGCAGTGTGGGGGGCAGGAGCCCCCTCACACATAATTTAAACAAGCCCCAGGGAGGTGGCGGTCCCTGGGCTGTGAGGGGGGCTGCGTGCCCCCGCATAATATTAATCATGCCCAGGGAGGTGGAGGTCCCCAGGGCTGCAGGGGCCCCCGCGGGCCCCCGCATATATTTTACTTATTGCCCCCGGGACCTGGCCCACCCAGGGGCTTATTAAAACGAAGCACGGGAGCCCGGGCTTTTTTATTTTTTTATTTTCTCAGCGGGATTCCCGTACCGTACGCGAATCCCATCCAAAAACATTTTTAAAAAATGCTTTTTTTGGCCCTGGGGATCCCTGAGGGACCCCCTGACCAGGCCTAGGGGGTCGGGGTGTTTCTACCCTGCCCCCTTTTCTTTTTTTTTTAACCATTTTCTACCCTTTTTACTTGTGACTCAGTTTTACCGAGTCACAAGATGGCTGCCAACACTTCTTTGTTTGGAGTGTTGCCAGCTAATCAAAATGAAGCTCGTGATCGGGAGGGTTCGTAATCCACCGCGGTCACCAGATATCGATATTTTTTTAATTTCTCAGGAACTACTGAATGGATTTACACCATTTAAAGCAAAGAGTCCACTCTGGACCAAGAGCTAAATCTCTGCCAAATTTGGTGTAATTCCGTTCAGCAGTTCGGGCTGCTAACATAACAAAAGTTTCCTATGGAAATTAACATGGAGAAAACACGCTTTGGGGCACCCCTTTTTCTCAACCCCGCTTGACGAATCACCCTGAAACTTTCAAGACAGGAGCTGACCGGAGTGCCTCATTAGTTTTGAAAATTTCACGAAGATTTGTCAACCGGCGCCAAAGATATTGGCAAAAGAAAAAATGCTTTTTGAATAGAAATGAGGTCCTAACTATAACTACCTACTGGCAACCACCAGTAGGTAATATATATGTATATATATATATATATATATATTACCTACTGGCGGTCGCCAGTAGGTAGTTATAGTTAGGACCTATTTTCCATAGGAAAAGCATTTTTGTTTTCCCAATAACTTTGGCGTCGTTTGACGAATCATTGCGAAATTTTCAAAACTAGTGGAGCGCTCCGGTCAGCTCCTGTCTTGAAAGTTTCGGTGATTCACCAAGCAGGGGCCAAGAAAAAAGGGGGTCCCAAAATGTGTTTTCTCCATGTTATTTTCCATAGGAAACTTTAGACACGGCTACAGCCCGAACTGCTGAACGGAATGACACCAAATTTTACAAGAAGGTAGCCCTTGGTTCAGAAAGAGTCCTTTTTGTTAAATGGTGTAAATCCGTTCAGTAATTCCTGAGAAATTCAAACAATAGTGGTCGGAAAATCAATTTCCCATAGGAAACTTTAGACACGGCTACAGTCCGAACTGCTGAACGGAATTACACCAAATTTGGCAAAAAGGTAGTCCTTGGTTCAGAAAGAGCCCTTTTTTTTAAATGGTGTAAATCCGTTCAGTAGTTTTTGAGATATTAAAGGAAAGAAATCTTTATATATGTGGGCGGAGCCTAACCCCCAGCACGAGCTTGGCTCTAATTGGCTGCCAACACTTCAAACCAGGAAGTGTTGGCAGCCATCTTGGTGCAATGCTTTTTAATGAGGTGCAGTGAATGGAAGGTTTTGAGGGTGCTGACTTCTCTCTCACTCGCTTCTCAGGGCTGGTTTTGAGGGTGCTGCCTTCTCTCTCACTCGCTTCTCAGGGCTGAGGCCGCAGCTGCTCCTCCGTGCAGTCTCCTCCTCCTCAGCTCGTACACCTCACTCAGACCCACAGAGGAGCAGTGGCCGTCTCTGGGAGCTCCGGCCAGCCCCACCCGCCTGCAGGAGACCGAGGGCGCTCCGGGAAGCTATTCACCCCTGCCCGTGGAGGGCCGGGTGGCTCTGACCTCGGGGATCATTTCGGGCATGTGACGGACGCTGCGGAGTCGCAGCCATAGGAAGGACGGTGGGTGTCTAATGGTCTGGGAGCGGCTGCGGAGCCCATTCATTCTGCAGGCACGGCGCTCTCCGTGGGGCGGGGAGGCCTCCGGCTGGAGCAGGGTCGGTGCCAGCTCGGTGGGTTCCGTGGGAAAGTGGCTCCGGGGACGCCGCATCTGTTTGGTGGTATCACTGCAGAACACTATCACCGAGTTGCACGTTACAGCCGATAATGTATTCGTCTGCTAAACGCCGACTGCAATCAGCCTCCTTAAATGCCTTAATTAAAATACGTGGGAGGAGATGGTTTCACATATTTCTGACATATCGTGGCAAGTACTGAATACAAAAGTGTGCAGAAAATAAACAAGGAATGGGCAAGTACGAACAATAATACTATTAAGCCCGGGCACCTTCTTCCACTGTAAACAAGACTCTGCTTTCCAGAAACTGAAAATAGCCAGTTAGGAGCGAGCCACAGGAGCCGGGTTTTAGTTTTTGGAACATTTAGAAATGTCAAGCCAAATGAATATATAAATATTTAACTAAAACATTATAGAGGGTAAATAAAATGCTGCACGTAATCCTAACCCGTATCTAGTCACAGCATGGAGACATACTGCCACCTTGTGGATGTCAGCAGGAAAGCAAACTAGGGAAGAGAATCATATGCATCCAATACCAGATAACCCTCATTGATGCTCTTCATCTAGTTAAGAATGCTTAACTTTTAATTTCAGATACTTATATTGCCCGTCAGCAGGGTTGTTCGCCTTGGCTATTTTTAAAGCAGCTAATTACTTTCCCTGGCAGCTGGAACATAAATACCATTTGTGACACCCCTGACTAAATACCACCCATTTCTGCTCATGAAAAACAAACGTTCCCATTCTAGCAAAGAGATTCGATGGTTGGTGTACAAAATGAGGCAAGATTCTTCCCCTGCCATTGAAAGCTGGTGTGCTACCTCGATCTGTAACCTGTTGAGAAACTCGACTCATACAAGGCTCTTCCCCATCTGCTACTGCAGTGGAGTTACAAGAAAAACGTACTGATTTTTTTTGCCTGCTCCATTCCAATTGGGACATACCCCGGATGACACTGAGGGCCCCTCGTTGTCTCTGAAGCATGTTTTACGCCGGCCTGTCCCTTGTGTGGCCATCACGGTATCGCGGTGGCACTGGTAACACGGTTCCACCCGTCTCCTGCATACCAACTGAAAGTATAATTCCTGCGCCCAAGGGCATGGCCAATAGTATGCCGCTGCATTGTGTGCCCCCTCTCTGTCCCATGCACCCAGTATATGTAGTATGTGCATATCAGTACCCTCAACACCAATTACGATCCCCCGGGAGCAACCGTGTGCTCAGTGCACGTCGTGGCGCTGCAGAGAAGCTGGATGCTTTGTGGCGCTGTTTGTCACAGTTGGACTGGGGCGGGATAAAGGCTTCTCAATGAGTGCGCCCTAACCTCGCAGTTCCCCAGCCATTAAACCAACGTGGCCTGTACTGCCTGGGTGAAAAGAATGACCATCTGCGGAACTGCACCACGTTCGCTGATCCAGCATGTACAGGATCATGGGCTGAGTGGTCACAGCACCGTATCTGGCTCATGGCTTGACTTTAGCAAGGCTTCCTTCAGCATCTGGTTGCTGCCACTCTGTTCTTCCCGTGTAATGTCTCGAAAGGATAGCCTTTGGAGGCATTGGCGATTATTTTGCTGAATTTATTTCATTTATTTATTTCCATGGGAACTTAAGGCCTGCTAGAGATCACATGTGTACCGATGACGCCAGGACTCACCCTTGGTTACCCAGTCTCAGAGCAGGCTTCGCTACCTCTTCTGCCCTGGAAGGAGGTGCTCTGTGCCAACTCAGACATCGGCAATTATATAACTCGCTACCTATATGATCCTTGGAATGCACTGTTAAACGATTTAATAATCCGTGTGGTGCTTGCACCCTTAGATTCAAGTATCAATAAAATAATTTACATTCCGCATAGTGCGGTGAACAGCTTTTAATGAACATCACACTGGAGCGGTCAAAAGACCTCCCCCCCCCCAACGGGGACACCGTGATTCTACCGCTTAATCCTTCTGCTGGTGAGTGAAAGCCCTTAGATTGCACGCTCCCTGCTTCATTTTGCGTTTGATCACTTGTTCATGGAAGTTAATGCCGATTCATCAACTAACTCGGACAGGGTTCAAATGTAGAGTTCCCTTGCAGTGATTCCAGCTATGACAGAATGTGCGTTGAGTGTTCATTTCATTGAGAAACACATGCGCCCTAACACCCATACCGTCGATGCCCTGGAAGTGCCTGGCCTCAGCTCTCTCATATTAATGGTCAGTATGGTACCTGCCCCCAGGCCGCCTTTCCCTGCCTTACATGGGGCAGGCAAGGGCTTACCTTTCCTTCTCCTATCCTTTACATACGTACAATCTATCTTTTACATCCAAACAGAGGGATCCCGGGTGTCGGACCCACGGTATTGCTCGTGTTCTGTCCTAACTCTTTGCGCTATTTAATTTGTCTTTGGTCACGGCTCCCTAGGCAGCGGGTATGGTGATTAGGCCTCACTCGTGCCCCTTCTATACCTGCACCACAGGTGGTCTGTGGCCTGCAGTCCGAGGCCGCATCCAGCAAACCATCGGTGTTGGACTGATGGCCCCCGGTACATGCCACAACAGCAACCGGAGGTAAGAGACACCATCCTCCGTTATGTGCACAGCCAACCATCGAACTCCCCGCCTTTCAACCTCCAGCCCCCACTGTGCCCCGCACTGGGGAGGAGGGGGCACAACGGTAGTTGGGGCCCCGCATGGAATGCCGGCTGGGCATCTGAACCCGGACCCTGTTGCATTCTTCGGTAAAATATGGTACAATTCTCCGGGTCAATACGACAGCTGTGGAGAACTGCAGTGCAGCGGCGCCCACCGTGCCTAACTTAAACAGCATACAGTATACACAAGGGCTTGCGTTACTGAGGTATTCTGCCACCGGAAGTCATGGCCAAAGAACCACAGTGATCGCTTCTCCCAGGGGATAGCACTGTCGGCTGGCAGAACTGCCCGTCCTCAATGCAGGCCCTAGAAATGCCCCTCGGGGGATGAAAAACAGCTTATCCAGGCATTCCGGGCCTAGCTCGCAGTCTGCGCTATGCACGGAAATGCGGGTGACACCCGGCTAAGGTGGGGCACCTTCCTATTACTGCCGCACCAACCCCTGGTGGTCAGCGAGCTAGAATTTATTAAGACAGAGTCATTAGGGGTGATATTGACTCAAACCCGGTCCCCCCTTCCGCTGACAGCCCCAGCGCCCCCTCATGTTACCCTAACAGGCAATATCGCCCCAAAGCATTATCTGCCTCCTGAAAGTGGTGGAGCCGCTGTACCGACGCAAAGAAAGGCTCGCATTTTTGAAGAACGAGCATTAAAGAAATAGGATATTGAAAAAAAAAGACACGCGACTCCCATTTAAACAAGCATTTGCTATGCAATAGGTCTCGCTTTCGCACGAGTTTGAGCTATTGACATTGCAAATAACAATGCCTTTTATTTTTGTTTTCGTTTTAAAAACATAAATAGAAGGCATTGTCATTTACAATGCCAATAGCTTAAACTCGCGTAAATGCAAGACCTATTGCATTGCAAATGCTTGTGTTTATATACCATTTAGGAGTGAGACTTCCTGAGGACTCCTGTCCCGATGTTGACATTTTAGGGGACTCTGTAGCTAAGGGGGGAGGGCTGGGGGAGGGGAGGGGGTGAATTGGTTTGCCCCAGAACCACACTTCGGATAGATGGAGCTGCCTCCTGGTGTCACAGCAAACAGTCCAGGGACACGCGGGGTGTTTATTTCATTTACGTCATTCTGAAGTAGTGTTTAATAGATGTGCTTAGTGGGTTACTCCTGCTTAAGATCATAAAAAAGTGAGACGCAGTCTGCAAAGTGCAAATGCTTCTCCTCGCTTCCCCCTACTTGTTTTTCACATGTCTTCCTTATTTTATGTTTCATCCTCTTACATATCCATTCTTTCTTTCTCTCCCACGGCCAGTATTTCCACTTGGATGCATTTTATTTGTTTTGTTTTTACAACCTAAGATATTGGCTGGGAACAGAGATCGGTTTCCTTGAACTCTCACCGGCTTATGGCGACGTGCCAGTAAACAACTGAACATAAGAACAGTGATTGCAGTTGTGCGTCAAGGAACTTTACCTGATATATTTGGCAGTTTAAGAGCATTTTGTGTGTTTGAGGGACACAGGCTCACTCAGACAGCGGATAAGTCAGAAATAAATTTTCTTGCGAGGCACACTCTGGAAGGCAAAACGTGCTTTGGTCTCACCTCTTGCCGGAGCCTATAGATAAAACGTAGTTTCTGTATAGCCCGAATACACCCTCCCACTAAACCTCACTCTCCTCTGTATGTACATCATTGCTATTTGTACCAGTGTTGTGTAATGCCTCAATTGAGACTTCGTGCAGTATGTGTTTAGTATCGTTCCCGGAACCCCTGTGACATTATATAATGGTGTGTTATACTTATGCTAATCCGGGGTGATTAGGTACATGTGGAAGACTCATTGTCGGGGGGTAGCGCCCGCATAAAGGACACCGCGCTCAGTGTTAAAGTTAGAAAAAAAACGCTAGACCCTTTAAATTGTATGTTTTTACTTTCCTTTATTTCTTTAATGTGCGCGGCGCCCGCTAGGGACACCGCGCTCACTTTTTTATTTATTTATCTTTTCGCGGCGTCCACTTCAGGAACACCGCGCTCTGTTTGTTTTTTTTTCTTTTAACTTTAACACTGAGCGCAGCGCCCACATAAAGGACACCGCGCTCAGTGTTAAACTTAGGAAGAAAAAAAACGAGCGAAAACTGAGGCTCGGGATTAACCTAACGAGCCGAATGGGGGGAAAGCAATGACCCAGGCACTAACACATGCACTGCTGCAATCCCCTGAGCACTACTGATGCAGTCCAGCCACCTCCTTGTCACTACCCATGCACTCCTCCAATCACCCAGCCAGTTCCATGTCCTTATCTAATCACAGCGCCAAAACACAAGCACTTATAAATTCACCATGCACTCTCCTTGCAGTACTCTAATCATCCAGTCAGTACCCATGTACTTATGCAATGACCCAGGCACTAATACATGCACTGCTACAATCCCCTGAGCACTACTGATGCAGTCCAGCCATCTCCTTGTCATTACCCATGCACTCCTCCAATCACCCAGCCAGTTCCATGTCCTTATCCAATCACTGCGCCAAAACACAAGCACTTATAAATTCACCATGCACTCTCCTTGCAGTACTCTAATCATCCAGTCACTACCCATGTACTCATGCAATGACCCAGGCACTAACACACGCAGTGCTACAATCCCCTGAGCACTACAGATGCAGTCCACCCATCTCCTTGTCACTACCCATGCACTCCTCCAATCACCCAGCCAGTTCCATGTCCTTATCTAATCACTGCGCCAAAACACAAGCACTTATAAATTCACCATGCACTCTCCTTGCAGTACTCTAATCATCCAGTCACTACCCATGTACTCATGCAATGACCCAGGCACTAACACATTCACTGCTACAATCCCCTGAGCACTACCGATGCAGTCCAGCCATCTCCTTGTCACTACCCATGCACTCCTCCAATCACCCAGCCAGTTCCATGTCCTTATCTAATCACTGCGCCAAAACACAAGCACTTATAAATTCACCATGCACTCTCCTTGCAGTACTCTAATCATCCAGTCACTACCCATGTACTCATGCAATGACACAGGCACTAACACATGCACTGCTACAATCCCCTGAGCACTACTGATGCAGTCCAGCCATCTCCTTGTCACTACCCATGCACTCCTCCAATCACCCAGCCAGCACCATGTACTTATCCAATCACTCCGCCAAAACCCAAGCACGTATAAATTCACCATGCACTCTCCTTGCAGTACTCTAATCATCCAGTCAGTACCCATGTACTTATGCAATGACCCAGGCACTAATACATGCACTGCTACAATCCCCTGAGCACTACTGATGCAGTCCAGCCATCTCCTTGTCATTACCCATGCACTCCTCCAATCACCCAGCCAGTTCCATGTCCTTATCCAATCACTGCGCCAAAACACAAGCACTTATAAATTCACCATGCACTCTCCTTGCAGTACTCTAATCATCCAGTCACTACCCATGTACTCATGCAATAACCCAGGCACTAACACACGCAGTGCTACAATCCCCTGAGCACTACAGATGCAGTCCACCCATCTCCTTGTTACTACCCATGCACTCCTCCAATCACCCAGCCAGTTCCATGTCCTTATCTAATCACTGCGCCAAAACACAAGCACTTATAAATTCACCATGCACTCTCCTTGCAGTACTCTAATCATCCAGTCACTACCCATGTACTCATGCAATGACCCAGGCACTAACACATTCACTGCTACAATCCCCTGAGCACTACCGATGCAGTCCAGCCATCTCCTTGTCACTACCCATGCACTCCTCCAATCACCCTGCCAGTTCCATGTCCTTATCTAATCACTGCGCCAAAACACAAGCACTTATAAATTCACCATGCACTCTCCTTGCAGTACTCTAATCGACCAGTCACTACCCATGTACTCATGCAATGACCCAGGCACTAACACATGCACTGCTACAATCCCCTAAGCACTACTGATGCAGTCCAGCCATCTCCTTGTCACTACCCATGAACTCCTCCAATCACCCAGCCAGTTCCATGTCCTTATCTAATCACTGCGCCAAAACACAAGCACTTATAAATTCACCATGCACTCTCCTTGCAGTACTCTAATCATCCAGTCACTACCCATGTACTCATGCAATGACACAGGCACTAACACATGCACTGCTACAATCCCCTGAGCACTACTGATGCAGTCCAGCCATCTCCTTGTCACTACCCTTGCACTCCTCCAATCACCTAGCCAGCACCATGTACTTATCCAATCCCTCCGCCAAAACCCAAGCACGTATAAATTCACCATGCACTCTCCTTGCAGTACTCTAATCATCCAGTCAGTACCCATGTACTTATTCAATGGCCCAGGCACTAACACATGCACTGCTACAATCCCCTGAGCACTACTGATGCAGTCCAGCCATCTCCTTGTCACTACCCATGCACTCCTCCAATCACCCAGCCAGTTCCATGTCCTTATCTAATCACTGCGCCAAAACACAAGCACTTATAAATTCACCATGCACTCTCCGTGCAGTACTCCAATCATCCAGTCACTACCCATGTACTTATGCAATGGCCCAGGTACTAACACATGCACTGCTACAATCCCTGAGCACTACTGATGCAGTCCAGCCATCTCCTTGTCACTACCCATGCACTCCTCCAATCACCCAGCCAGTTCCATGTCCTTATCCAATCACTGTGCCAAAACCCAAGCACGTATAAATTCACCATGCACTCTCCTTGCAGTACTCTAATCATCCAGTCAGTACCCATGTACTTATGCAATGACCCAGGCACTAATACATGCACTGCTACAATCCCCTGAGCACTACTGATGCAGTCCAGCCATCTCCTTGTCATTACCCATGCACTCCTCCAATCACCCAGCCAGTTCCATGTCCTTATCCAATCACTGCGCCAAAACACAAGCACTTATAAATTCACCATGCACTCTCCTTGCAGTACTCTAATCATCCAGTCACTACCCATGTACTCATGCAATAACCCAGGCACTAACACACGCAGTGCTACAATCCCCTGAGCACTACAGATGCAGTCCACCCATCTCCTTGTTACTACCCATGCACTCCTCCAATCACCCAGCCAGTTCCATGTCCTTATCTAATCACTGCGCCAAAACACAAGCACTTATAAATTCACCATGCACTCTCCTTGCAGTACTCTAATCATCCAGTCACTACCCATGTACTCATGCAATGACCCAGGCACTAACACATTCACTGCTACAATCCCCTGAGCACTACCGATGCAGTCCAGCCATCTCCTTGTCACTACCCATGCACTCCTCCAATCACCCTGCCAGTTCCATGTCCTTATCTAATCACTGCGCCAAAACACAAGCACTTATAAATTCACCATGCACTCTCCTTGCAGTACTCTAATCGACCAGTCACTACCCATGTACTCATGCAATGACCCAGGCACTAACACATGCACTGCTACAATCCCCTAAGCACTACTGATGCAGTCCAGCCATCTCCTTGTCACTACCCATGAACTCCTCCAATCACCCAGCCAGTTCCATGTCCTTATCTAATCACTGCGCCAAAACACAAGCACTTATAAATTCACCATGCACTCTCCTTGCAGTACTCTAATCATCCAGTCACTACCCATGTACTCATGCAATGACACAGGCACTAACACATGCACTGCTACAATCCCCTGAGCACTACTGATGCAGTCCAGCCATCTCCTTGTCACTACCCTTGCACTCCTCCAATCACCTAGCCAGCACCATGTACTTATCCAATCCCTCCGCCAAAACCCAAGCACGTATAAATTCACCATGCACTCTCCTTGCAGTACTCTAATCATCCAGTCAGTACCCATGTACTTATTCAATGGCCCAGGCACTAACACATGCACTGCTACAATCCCTGAGCACTACTGATGCAGTCCAGCCATCTCCTTGTCACTACCCATGCACTCCTCCAATCACCCAGCCAGTTCCATGTCCTTATCTAATCACTGCGCCAAAACACAAGCACTTATAAATTCACCATGCACTCTCCGTGCAGTACTCCAATCATCCAGTCACTACCCATGTACTTATGCAATGGCCCAGGTACTAACACATGCACTGCTACAATCCCCTGAGCACTACTGATGCAGTCCAGCCATCTCCTTGTCACTACCCATGCACTCCTCCAATCACCCAGCCAGTTCCATGTCCTTATCCAATCACTGTGCCAAAACACAAGCACTTATAAATTCACCATGCACTCTCCTTGCAGTACTCTAATCATCCAGTCAGTACCCATGTACTTATGCAATGACCCAGGCACTAACACATGCACTGCTACAATCCCCTGTGCACTACCCATGCAGACCTCTAACCACCTACACAGTACTGATTCACTCCTGCAATTACCCTAGTAGTACCCATGCAGTCCAGCCATCACCCTGTCACTACCCATGCACTCCTCCAATCACCCAGCCAGCACCATGCAGTTATCCAATCACTCTGCCAAAAGCCAAGCACTTATAAAATCACCATGCATTCTCCTTGTAGCACTCTAATCATCCAGTCACTACTCATGTACTCATGCAATGACCCAGGCACTAACTCATGGCAAATACAGAGGAGGTCATGCTAATCACAGGGGTACCCCAACGCATAGTGTTCCCTAGTGTATGTAGGTGTTTTCACTGTATTCCAAGTGTCTTTTAGCATAGCATTGGCTCTAGGCCTGGTTAGTCAGAGTCAGTTACCACCAGTACCCGTCAGCAAAAAGTTGGGGGCACAGGAGGACTTTCTGCTCCTCTGTTGGTTCTTTCTGCACATCTCTTGCCTCTTCCTGTACTTTTCTTCGTCTTTCTGGACTTCTGTTGCCTCTTTCTGCATTTGTCTTGCTTCTTTCTGCGCTTTTCTTCCTCTTTCTTCACATGTCCTACCTTTGTAGGCATAGTTAGAAATTAGCATTTAAAAAACCTTTGAAATTCACTGAAAAAAACCACAGGTTTCAGGGACGTTATAGTTAGTTGGACATTTCACTCGTACAACATCAGAGAAATTCGGCCGTTATAGTTAGTTCAGCTAACTATAACTCGCGCCCCGCAATGCACTGCTGATGACGTCACATATTACATCATTCATGACATGGTCAGTGACATCACTGATGACATCTCAAATGACATCACTGATGACATCATCCACGTGATAATCTGATGCACCTCCTCATATCCTAATATAACCTTTGATACACCCACTCTAAAATACAGACTACCATTTTTGAAACCATAGACACACTAATACCAGTTAGTACATACCCACTCACTAATTCCTAGGTCTACACACACATCCACTCATTCACCCAAACAGTCACTCATACATGCAGTCAACCATCAATACGGCATTATGATATGCACTCAGATATCTATACAGACACACACACCGCCACTGATCCATAGAATTACTCACACACCTAGTCAGTCATGCAAAGAATCAATCACACTCACATTTACTCACCTCTACAGTTATACACACACCACCTCACTTATTCAAACATATACTAACACATACTTACACTCTTATACAATAACTAATACAAGCACACACTGATATACAGCCACTCTCACAATCACTCACTCTCACATATAGTCATTTATACACTCCAACACTCACATATACTGCCTTTCACATATGCAGTTACTCACACATGTACCACTGAGGCATCCATTCACTCACCAACACACCCATACACACACTCACCCACCCATACATCCCTTCACAGTTGCACTCTTGATCCCATACACCCAGTGAATCATCCACTCACACATCTATGCACAGAGTCACCCCCCCCACCCACCCACACAGACACTCAAGCACCCATACAGATACTCAGACAACCAATCAATAACCCATATAGATCCTCATTTAGCTACTCACCAACCCATGCAACCGCTTACACACCAACTGACAAACTAAACTATTTGAATGTCTGTATCGGTCACTAACCCATGCATTCAGTAAGACACATTTAATCACTCACTTATACAGTCAGTCACGCACCTACTAAATCATCCATCCAGTCACTTATACACCCACTCATTCTTCAATACACCTTGGCATATATATAAAACTTATTTAAACTTTATAGAAACACAGTCACTGGATGATGTCATCAGTGATGTCATCAGTGATGTCATTTGAGATGTCATCAGTGATGTCATCAGTGATGTCACTGACCATGTCATGAATGACGTAATATGTGATGTCATCAGCAGTGCATTGCGGGGGCGCGAGTTATAGTTAGCTGAACTAACTATAACGGCCGAATATATATATATCTCAAGTACCTGAAACAGTGCTCTCCATATTCAACTTATACATTGTAGAAAAGTAACACAGAGATTATTGGAAAATGTTTGAAAAATATATTTTACAGTTCTGGAATCACCACCAAGCCATCCCGCACCTCACACCGCAGTTGGAACAAAGTATCAGAGAGCCAGTAGACCGATGCCCTCAGCACCACCAACCCTTACACCACAACCAACCTAGAACATGCTGTCTAGTACTTGTCCCCTGGATCACTGACTGCGCCGACAGAGTCGTCCCCGTCAAGCCCATCCAACTCAAGAGATCCATTAAACAGGCCAGTTGGTACACCACAGAACTGAGAACCATGAAATGCAACTGCAAGCGACTGAAAAGGAAATGGTGCATCAGCAAGTAGCCCACAGACCGAGCCACCTTCAAGACAACCCTCAACCAATACCACCAACTCCTGAAAGAGGCAAAAAGGAGCACCCTGGCTTACTGCATTGAAGTCATTTCTAACCACAGCAAAGAACTCTTCAACATCGTCAGAGTTCTCCAACCCCTCAGCCTCCAAAAACATCATCACACCTTCCCAGGAACACACTGGCGGACGTCTTCCACAACAAATTCTCCACCATCTACAAAAATTTGAACCCCAACCCACCCCCTCCAACCTACAGCCTCCTCGCTCCCACAGATGCATACACCTGGGATCAGCTCACCGCACAGAACGCTACAGCCATCATGAATTCCATCCACTCAGGAGCACCCACGGACCCCTGTTCCCACAACATTTTCAACCTCGGGACCAAGAAGATCAGCAATGAGCTCACCACCATTTTCAACGCATCCATCACCATGACCCCCTTCCCCGAAGAATGGAAACATGCAGAAGTCATACCCCTCCTCAAGAAATTGTACGCCGACCCCAGCAATTTCAAGAACTACCATCCAATCTCCCTCCAAAGTCTTCGAAAAAGCCATCAATTGCCAACTCACTGAACACCTGGACAACAACAATCTTCTGGACAACTGCCAAACCAGATACCACACTAACCACAGCACTAAAACTGCCTGATTGCAGCCACCAACAACATTAGAACCCTCCTTAACTAGTGAGAAACGGCGGCCCTGATCCTCCTCAACCTCTCAGCAGTGTTCAACCCCATATCCCACCACACCCTTATCAAGAGGCTTTATTTATCACATTGGAATTCAAGGAGACGCCCTCAAATGGATCGCCTCCTTCCTCCCTGGATGAACCCAGAGAATCCAAGAAGCACCATTCATCTCAGAACCCAAGATCATCATCTGCGGTGTCCCTCATGGCTCGTCCCTCAGCCCCACATACTTCAACACCTACATGAACCCCTTGGCCAACATTGTCAGAACCCATGGACTAAGCATCATGTCCTACGCAAATGACACCCAGACCCAAACTACCAAAAGCAGCATGGTTTCATCGCCTGGATACCCTAGTGGGTGTTAACAGCACTTTATATATCCTGATTGATTGATTGATTGTAGGAAGCTGTTTCTCTATATAGTGCACTTAAATGAAGTACATTGTGCAGAGAGTCCAGTGAGACCCAGATTGGTATACAGAGGCAAAAGTAGATAATACTAACGTTCTCTTTGTGTTAGTGTGGGCAAGCAGTTAGGCTTATCAGAGGGTAGTGCTAAGCATTTGTTGTACTCATAGAGACAATAAATCATACACACACTCAAGAATAAATCCGAGACCAGTTTGCAGAAATAACACACATTTTTATATAATTTTTCAGACCAAGAACTTCATTCTACAGTACGTACTTTTCAAAATATGAATTTTTCAAGTTTTCAAAAAAAATCACTTGTGCGCAATTATGAACCATTGAAGTCAATAGGAGAAAATAGAAAAATGCATATAAAATCATACAGTTGGATTTCGAGGTTCACCTTCTGGATTTAGGCAAGAAGCAAGGCCAGGTCCAATGTTCAACCTGCGGAATCTCTGGAGCGTCCCGGATTCGGCCGGGAGCAGGATGCTGAGGTTGTTGGTACCTGGTGCGCTAAGAAGAACGGGTCACCTAAAAACACACTGCACAAGAGGACTTAAAGTTAAGTCCGAGGGGTACCACTCAAGAGAGCAGGTCACAAGGGCCTCAGAACAATGGGAGCACAGCTGGTTTGTTGGTACCCAGGCTGGGCTGGCTCGGTGCAGAGCAGATAGGTCAGCCGGGTGGCGTGCGTCAAGATGTCTTTGCGGTCAGGGCAGGCAGGTTGCAGGGAGGATTCCGGGACAGCTGGGCCACTCCTGAAGTGGATCTCGATATCTCTTGACGGGTGCTTGCTTCCTAGGCAGTTGGAGTCTGGAATGGACTCTTCGCCTTGATGTAGGTTGCAGAGGGTCCGGTTCCCCAGGTATTGGTGTGGCACGGGTCCGCAAGGTCTGTCTCCAAACTCAGGAGTTCTCTGGCAATTAGCAAAGGGCTGGGGGTGCACCGGGGTTCTTGGAGTCCTCACAGCAGCAGGACAAAACAGCACATCACGATTATTGAGTCCTGGAAGCAGCAGGCAGGGCTTCGAGCCAAAGTTCTGCAGCAGGTCTTCTGTTCTCACGTCAGCAGCTCTTCTTTGTCCGTATCTTCTTTGAATAAATCGAATCTGACATTCAGGGTCCAGGGATACCACCTAAATACTAAATTTAGGGGTGTTAAAGGGTATGACAGGTGGTAACCAGTGGGTTACCTACCTTCAGGGTGTCTACACTGTCTAAGTGACCACTTCCTGTGGGAAGGAGCACTACCCTAGCCCTGTTAGGTTAATTCCCACCATCTCAAGATGGAGGAATTTGAAAAGGCATGCCCACATCTCCTGCCTCACCTTAGGGGTGGTGCTGGCTGAATGTGATACAAAAGGGGATGATGGACGGAACGTTTGAGCCAATCAAACACTCACCCCCAGTCAACTGATCTGGGTTTAATCCATCATCATTCTTTAGCTCACTCCACCACCCCAGTTCAGACATGGCCATATGCAAATCAGTCTGACCCTGTGCCTCATGGGAACAGTCCAGCCCGAACTGCCAAGCCATGTCTTCCCTGGACCGGAAACAAGCATCCTAGGACCGGTTTCTGGCATTCCAGCCGTCATCAGCCAGGCTTGCTTGAATCCAGTGGCAAAGTGAGCAAGGGACCCACGTCTGGGCATACCCCGCCAACTTAGGGCGAACAAAGCGATACAAAAGGGGATGATGGACCGAGCGTTTGAGCCAATCAAACACTCACCCCCAGTCAACTGATCTGGGTTTAATCCATCATCATTCTTTAGCTCACTCCACCACCCCAGTTCAGACATGGCCATATGCAAATCAGTCTGACCCTGTGCCTCATGGGAACAGTCCAGCCCGAACTGCCAAGCCATGTCTTCCCTGGACCGGAAACAAGCATCCTAGGACCGGTTTCTGGCATTCCAGCCGTCATCAGCCAGGCTTGCTTGAATCCAGTGGCAAAGTGAGCAAGGGACCCACGTCTGGGCATACCCCCGCCAACTCAGGGCGAACAAGCGATACAAAAGGGGATGATGGACGGAACGTTTGAGCCAATCAAACACTCACCCCCAGTCAACTGATCTGGGTTTAATCCATCATCATTCTTTAGCTCACTCCACCACCCCAGTTCAGACATGGCCATATGCAAATCAGTCTGACCCTGTGCCTCATGGGAACAGTCCAGCCCGAACTGCCAAGCCATGTCTTCCCTGGACCGGAAACAAGCATCCTAGGACCGGTTTCTGGCATTCCAGCCGTCATCAGCCAGGCTTGCTTGAATCCAGTGGCAAAGTGAGCAAGGGACCCACGTCTGGGCATACCCCGCCAACTTAGGGCGAACAAGCGATACAAAAGGGGATGATGGACGGAACGTTTGAGCCAATCAAACACTCACCCCCAGTCAACTGATCTGGGTTTAATCCATCATCATTCTTTAGCTCACTCCACCACCCCAGTTCAGACATGGCCATATGCAAATCAGTCTGACCCTGTGCCTCATGGGAACAGTCCAGCCCGAACTGCCAAGCCATGTCTTCCCTGGACCGGAAACAAGCATCCTAGGACCGGTTTCTGGCATTCCAGCCGTCATCAGCCAGGCTTGCTTGAATCCAGTGGCAAAGTGAGCAAGGGACCCACGTCTGGGCATACCCCCGCCAACTTAGAGGCGAACAAGCGATACAAAAGGGGATGATGGACGGAGCGTTTGAGCCAATCAAACACTCACCCCAGTCAACTGATCTGGGTTTAATCCATCATCATTCTTTAGCTCACTCCACCACCCCAGTTCAGACATGGCCATATGCAAATCAGTCTGACCCTGTGCCTCATGGGAACAGTCCAGCCCGAACTGCCAAGCCATGTCTTCCCTGGACCGGAAACAAGCATCCTAGGACCGGTTTCTGGCATTCCAGCCGTCATCAGCCAGGCTTGCTTGAATCCAGTGGCAAAGTGAGCACTGCTCACTGGATTCAAGCAAGCCTGGCTGATGACGGCTGGAATGCCAGAAACCGGTCCTAGGATGCTTGTTTCCGGTCCAGGGAAGACATGGCTTGGCAGTTCGGGCTGGACTGTTCCCATGAGGCACAGGGTCAGACTGATTTGCATATGGCCATGTCTGAACTGGGGTGGTGGAGTGAGCTAAAGAATGATGATGGATTAAACCCAGATCAGTTGACTGGGGGTGAGTGTTTGATTGGCTCAAACGTTCCGTCCATCATCCCCTTTTGTATCGCTTTGTTCGCCCTAAGTTGGCGGGGTATGCCCAGACGTGGGTCCCTTGCTCACTTTGCCACTGGATTCAAGCAAGCCTGGCTGATGACGGCTGGAATGCCAGAAACCGGTCCTAGGATGCTTGTTTCCGGTCCAGGGAAGACATGGCTTGGCAGTTCGGGCTGGACTGTTCCCATGAGGCACAGGGTCAGACTGATTTGCATATGGCCATGTCTGAACTGGGGTGGTGGAGTGAGCTAAAGAATGATGATGGATTAAACCCAGATCAGCTGACTGGGGGTGAGTGTTTGATTGGCTCAAACGTTCCGTCCATCATCCCCTTTTGTATCGCTTTGTTCGCCCTAAGTTGGCGGGGGTATGCCCAGACGTGGGTCCCTTGCTCACTTTGCCACTGGATTCAAGCAAGCCTGGCTGATGACGGCTGGAATGCCAGAAACCGGTCCTAGGATGCTTGTTTCCGGTCCAGGGAAGACATGGCTTGGCAGTTCGGGCTGGACTGTTCCCATGAGGCACAGGGTCAGACTGATTTGCATATGGCCATGTCTGAACTGGGGTGGTGGAGTGAGCTAAAGAATGATGATGGATTAAACCCAGATCAGTTGACTGGGGGTGAGTGTTTGATTGGCTCAAGCGTTCCGTCCATCATCCCCTTTTGTATCGCTTTGTTCGCCCTAAGTTGGCGGGGGTATGCCCAGACGTGTGTCCCTTGCTCACTTTGCCACTGGATTCAAGCAAGCCTGGCTGATGACGGCTGGAATGCCAGAAACCGGTCCTAGGATGCTTGTTTCCGGTCCAGGGAAGACATGGCTTGGCAGTTCGGGCTGGACTGTTCCCATGAGGCACAGGGTCAGACTGATTTGCATATGGCCATGTCTGAACTGGGGTGGTGGAGTGAGCTAAGAATGATGATGGATTAAACCCAGATCAGTTGACTGAGGGTGAGTGTTTGATTGGCTCAAGCGTTCCGTCCATCATCCCCTTTTGTATCGCTTGTTCGCCCTAAGTTGGCGGGGGTATGCCCAGACGTGGGTCCCTTGCTCACTTTGCCACTGGATTCAAGCAAGCCTGGCTGATGACGGCTGGAATGCCAGAAACCGGTCCTAGGATGCTTGTTTCCGGTCCAGGGAAGACATGGCTTGGCAGTTCGGGCTGGACTGTTCCCATGAGGCACAGGGTCAGACTGATTTGCATATGGCCATGTCTAGAACTGGGGTGGTGGAGTGAGCTAAAGAATGATGATGGATTAAACCCAGATCAGTTGACTGGGGGTGAGTGTTTGATTGGCTCAAACGTTCCGTCCATCATCCCCTTTTGTATGGCTGAATGTGGGCACACCTCCTAATTTAACCAGCCAAATGTGGAGCAGGATGGGGTTTGGCATCCTCCACTAGCTGAAGCTGCCTATGTTGCATTTCAAAGGTGGCATCGCCTCAGGAGTTTCCCACCCTGAGAGGCCATCCTGGCCTGTGGGAGGTGTGAAGCACCTCTGCCCAGAGCAGGCTTTTTTTCTGGCCTCTGAGAGCGCTGACTCTCGCCCATGAGGTCAAAAACATGTCTGGTGGTGACAGGCTGGCTAAGACTAGTCAAAGACCACACCAGTGCTTGGTAGGTTTGCAGGGGACCCTCTAAGTTGTCTCCTGTGTGCATTTACTTATAAATCCAACACTGGCATCAGTGAGGATTTATTTTGATGAGATGTTTAGTACCAAACATCTTACGGTACAGTGAAGCCATCATGGAGCAAGGAAACTTGTGATGAAAAGTATCCAGCCATATACTCTCTATGGCTTCCCTGTGCACTTCCAAGAATGGACTTCGATATTATAGAGTCATATCTGCTCATGCAGATATGTCCACACATGGGATATAGTGCACCCTTCCTTAGGGCTGTAAGATCTGCAGTAGGGATGACTCGTCTATACCCAGGGCCATTGGAATTATGTGACAGAGGAGGACCAAATTATGTGGCAGGGTTGACTAAATTATGTAGCAAGAAATGGCAAATTATGTAGCACAATGCGGCACATTTTGTTATAGTATTACTTCATTATTTTGTCATTTTTACTCTTGGTCACAAGGTCTGAGTAAATACTTCACCTTAATTAGTACCAATTTAATACCAAATGCAGCAATTAGCAACTGAAAGATGACCAGTCAACCTTTACTAAAAGCCTTCCAACATGCTGGTACCTGAATCGCCATCATTTTTGTAACTTTTGATCCGTTTGAACTAGAAGCACATTTTTTTGCTCAAATCTGCAGATTATGTGGCAGATGAATTGTGTGTCAAATGCGGCAAAACCATAATTATACGAAAATTGTCATGGCCACATATTGCATCGTTCCAGTGGCCCTGCAGTGTATGGGGGCATGGCACACAGGGCTGTGTGCCATGTCGACTCTTTGGTTTTCCCTGCACCAAGACACACAGCCTGCAATGGCAGTTTGCATAGTCTTGGTGAGGGGTCTCTGGGGTGGCACAATTTGTGCTGCAGCCCTAGTGGGCCCTCTTCAGTCCCAATGCCCTAGGTACCAGGGGTACCATTTACTAGGGACTTACAGGGGTTGCTGCAGTTTGGCAATTGTGGCACAGTTTTTAGGGAAAGAACACTGGTACTGGGAACCTGGTTAGCAGGACACCCAGTACATCTCAGTCAATGTTGCATCAAAAACCAGGCAAAAAGTGGGGGGGGGGGTACTGCAACAGCAACCCAGCTTCCCACATTGATTGATTGAGATTCTATCTCCAGCACCTTGCTACCAGCCACAGATAAACTCAAGAGTGAAAGGTTATACACAGGGTATAAGGATTTCTAACCTAGAATCCATCACCAAATAAGAAAACAGCCACATTTTCACTGGGAAGACTTACTATTGGTTGAACCTAATTTAACCTCTCTGTACATGGATTTGTGGATCCACCGCAAAGTTCCCAAAGGTAAACTTAACAATGTGAAGCCTGTGTGCTGGATTCGCGGATCCATTGCGATGTGAAATTTGTGATGGATCCACTGAGCCAGCAAACACCATAAGAAACTGTACTACACCAAGCTAAACATATAGATAAGTTATTCTTATCTAAATCTATTCTCTTCTTTCATTTTAAAAAATCATAAACATAGTAGGGCAAGCTATTTACTTTTTTTTCTCCCAATGTGTGCACTCTCCATTACAGCCTTCCCTCATACACTTTTCCACAAGCCCAGTTTCCACAGCATCCAATTTCAAAACCCTTAGAAACAACCTTCAGATGAAAAGTTCATAAAGGGTAGGCAGCTCTGTAAGTCTGGAAGATAATATCATTGAACAATACTGTATACTCTCAAAAAATGTAAACCTATTACTTTAAGTGGAACAGTACGTTTTTCCTATCTCCCATTTAGAGTAAAAAAATTCAGATTACAGTTATTCACTACCTAACATACTGTACTACAGTAAACCTTCAGCCAATCACAATCTTTGCTGTTTTTCCCTATTTCTCACCACTCTCCATGCTCAATATTGAAATTTCTCATTCTGCTACTGACTCCTCCTATATCCAATTCCTCCATACCAGCATCATGGTGAGAGTGTGGATTGTGGGGCACAGCTTTGTCAGTTGGGCCAGACAGTATGCAAACAATTGTGGCATTGACAAAGATCTAGGATTTCCCCAAGCAGACATCAGTTGGACTGGCAAGATGTGTATGAAGTAGCATCAATTGTTACCTATGCTTTAGAGCATTTTGGATTGCAAGCACTCAGACCTCATAAGTGTGCACTGTGGCGGCAACGATCTGGGCATAATCACAGGGGTTGGACTAGAACTCCAAATGAAGGAGACATTGGCACAATTGATGGCTCTAAATCCTCATACTGTCATTATATATTCCAACCTATATCAAAGGCAGAAGTGGCAGTGGTCATCTGAGTCTTGTCCAAAAAATGAGAAATTTAGGAAACATGTCAATAAACCAATGTCAACATTTCTCCGTGACCATAACATGGCCTCTATTTACCACAGTAATATCTGCTTCTATATGCTAGGTGTGTTCTAAAAGGATGTTGTCCATTTCATAGCAGAAGGGAACTGTATCTTCCTTAAAAACAACAAGGATTGTATCCAGTTCTACCTATAAGGGTGCTCAATACAGTATAAACACAAATGCTCTTTTTAGAGCCACCCAATTAAGATAATAATGCATTTTTAATTTTCACACACACTTTTTAATGTGTCAACCAGATCTGCGGAGCCATCGCAGAGGGACTACAGCACGATTTTGGCTAAAGAAAGCCTCTCAGTGGATCTGCAAATCCGGGTAATTTAAAAACATTTTTTTTTTCAAAAGTATATCTGCAGAGGTGTGTAGGGCAGTGTCTGTGTGTGTGTAGGAGAACATGTATTGTAGTCTATTTTAATGTATGTATGTCTGTACATGAATGTATGAGGGTGTATGTGAGACTGAATGTGTGCCTTAGCATGAATTCTCTCTATATCGGCATCTAAATGCATATATATATATATATATATATTCACTGAAAAAACCATAGGTTTTAGGGACAGTTATAGTTAGTTGGACATTTTACTCGTACAAAACCATAGAAATTCCCCCGTTATAGTTAGTTCAGCTAACTATAACTCGCGCTTCGCAATGCACTGCTGATGACGTCACATATTACATCACTCATGACATGGTCAGTGACATCACTGATGACATCTCAAATGACATCACTGATGACATCAGTGATGACATCATCCAGTGACTGTGTGTTTCTGTAAAGTTTAAATATGTTTAATATATATAGGGAAAGGCGTATTGAAGAATGAGTGGGTGTATAAGTGTCTGAATGGATGATTTAGCACGTGAGTGACTGACTCTACAAGTGAGTGATTAAATGTATCTTACTGAATGCATGGGTTAGTGACTAAACTGTGTGAATGTCTGTATCCGTCTGTCTGTTGGTTTGTAAGCGGCTGCATGGCTTTCTGAATAGCTACATGAGTGTCTACATGGGTTATTGATTGATTGTCTGAGTATCTGTATGGGTGCCTGAGTGTTTGTGTGGGTGGGGTGTGTGTGACTCTGTGCATAGATGTGTGAGTTGGTGATTCACTGGGTGCATGGTTTCAAGAGTGCATCTGTGATGGACTGTATGGGTGGGTGAGTGTGTGTATGGGTGTGTTAGTGATTGAATGTATATCTCAGTGGTACATGTGTGAGTAACTACATATGTGAAAGGCAGTATATATGTGTGTTGGAGTATATAAATGGCTATAAGTGAGAGTGTGTGATTGTGAGAGTGGCTGTATGGATGAGTGTGTACTTGTATCAGTGATTGTATAAGAGCGTAAGAATGTGCTAGTATTTGTATGAGTAAGTGAGCTGGTGTGTGTATAACTGTATAGGTGAGTAAATGGGTGTGTGATTAAGTTTTTGCATGACTAACTAGGTGTGTGAGTACCTCTATGGATGAGTGGCGGTGTGTGAGTGTTTATATAGGTGTATGAGTGCATATGATAGTCCTGTACTGAGTGACTAAGTATGAGTGACTGTACGGGTGAGTGAGTGGATGTGTGTGTAGACCTAAGAATCAGTGAGTGGGTATGTAGTTTTTAGGTCGAGCCTCGAGTAGCGCGCAAGCGCTGCTTAGAGGCGAAGACTTTTAGTAAGCGAGTTTGAAAAGCAGTCCCAAAAACGCTCGTGCGTCGTGGCTGGCCTTTTTGAGATGGGTACGCGCGGCACTAGCATCTGTTAGTAATTATCTCGCTCGCTCTCATAATGTTCATAGTCTACATGCACGAGTGCTTTCAGTTCCAAGTGCTTTCACTTTAGCCTACAGCGCGTGTTTACATTAAGCATCTGCTTGCAATTATCCTGCTCGCTCTCGCTCGAGGGCTTTCAGTTACGAGTGCTTTCACTTTAGCCTACAGCGCGTGTTTACATTAAGCATCAGCTTACAATTATCCAGCTCGCTCTCGCAAAGTACATGGATGAGTTCTTTCACTTACGAGTATTTTCACTTTCTTAGCAGCGCTAATTTACATGTGCTCTGCTAAACGCCACTAGAGCGGCTTTTTTTATTTGCTATATAAGCAATTTTTTTATATTTCATAAATAACAGCTTAGTATATACTGTAGCCTGGTCTTTAATTCCTAACTTATATTTAACACTGCTAATTTTTTGAAAAGCTGTAATCGCAACTTACAATAACTCGTGTTTTCTAAAAAAGTGTAAAGGAAAACTATATAAGCTGGCTCAATGTCGCGCTGCGCAGGCCTTTAATATATCACAGGATACTTATTGAACTTTTAAACACGTTGAAGCTTTAAAATAATGCACACTGCCACCGTGTTTTGCCCGTAGGAGTCTCAGGAGTTGGCTTAATGTCGCGCTGCCAAGGTCTTTAATATATCACAGCACACTTAGTGAACTGTCAAACACGTTCAAGTTTAAAAATAGCGCACAGCGCGTCACAGGTCCACACTTAATACACAAAATGCATTATGCTACTCGCATTTCTAGGCCACATGGTGGCGCGCTAATGCAGTTCTTATGAAGGTTGAGAGGCAAACAGTTTATGTTACATGTAGAAGCTAAATACATAAAAGTAAACCGCAGTTGCCTATGCAACAGATCGAATGATTAAATTACTGGTGTTTGCTAAAAGTAGGTAAACAAATTATATAATAAGCTGGCTTCATGTCACGGTGCACATGCATTTAATATATCACGGCATACTCAGTGAGCTTTCAAACGCGTTAAAGCTTAAAAATAGCGCACACTTTCTTGCTCACAGTAGTTTCAGGAATGCACTCACAAAATGCATTACGTTGCTCGCATTTTAAGGCAACATGGTAGGGCGCAGGTTCAGTAGTAGTAAATGTTAAAAGGCAAACTGTGTAAGTTGCATGTACGAACTGAACGCATAAAAGTAAACTGAAGTTGCCCATGTAATAGATACAGTAATTAACCCGCATTTAAGGTCTAAAATGCATTGTCGTACTGGTAATAGTACAAAATAAACGTAAAAAAACTATGCCATGCACATAGAGGTAGCTTACACACATTGGCCATAGCACACCAAACGGGTCCCAGCTGGCTCATTCTATAAGCAATGGCGCCATCTGTTTAGCATCTTGGCACTTTCCTTATCTCTTCTCTTTCCTAGGAGTCTCCCCGCCTCATCCTCCCACTCCGCCCCCCAACATCATTTGTTTGTTACATTCTTTAAACAAGTCCTCGGGTTTTTCCCCACACTTGCAATTACTATTAACAGGAAGAAAACCAGCAGCTAGATAGTGACAACACAGTTTGATTTGCTTAAAAAAAAAAAAATGCTCTACCGTAAATTTTCTGGCGGTTAGTCTACTTTTCCCCCACATTTGTCCAGAATAAAATGGTAATGTTTCCACACAGTGGGCTGGAATTTTAAGTTAAAACTTTGATGTACACTACTTCAGTTGATTCTTAGGGAGATTGTTGTAAGGAACACTATGTGTTTTAAAAATACCCCTCACACACCAAACGCTCATTTGATGTCATGCTTCATCATTGGGGTCTTCCCGTTCTTGCTACAAAACGGGGCGTGCTGCAACCTACGGAGACGTGGGAGCACTTTTTATGTAGAACACTATGTGTACTGCAGTTGTGTGAATGTTCGTGTTTAAAGGGAATAATAGTGTAAGTGTAAAAGTTACTTCACAAATCTCTAAAATATATACTATTATTGATTACAGCAGTTGTATTTGCTTAGAAAAGGTAAACAAACCAATAATATAATAAGCTGGCTACATATTGCGCTGCAGGAGTGTTTAATATATGATAGCAAACTCTGTAAGCTTTCAAATGAGTTGAAGCTTCCAAATAGCGCATACTGCATCTTTCCTAAGCACATACCACGTCTTGCCCACCAAAGTCTCAGGAAAACACTGACAAAATGCATTACGACACCTGCATTTGAGTACTTTCACTTTACCCTACATTGCGTATTTACATTAAGCTCTCGCAAAGTACATAGATGAGTTCTTTTACTTACGAGTATTTTCACTTTCTTAGCAGCGCTTATTTACATGTGCTCTGCTAGACGCCACTAGAGCGGCTTTTTTTATTTACTAAATAACAGCTTAGTATATACTGTAGCCTGGTCTTTAATTCCGAAGTTATATTTAACACTGCTAATTTTTTGAAAAGCTGTAATCGCAACTTACAATTACTCCTGTTTTCAAAAAAAGTGTAAAGGGAAACTATATAAGCTGGCTCAATCTCGCGCTGCGCAGGCCTTTAATATATCACAGGATACTTAGTGAACTTTTAAACACGTTGAAGCTTTGAAATAACGCCCAGCCACCGTGTTTTGCCCGTAGGAGTCTCGGGAGTTTGCTTAATGTCGCGCTGCCAAGGTCTTTATTATATCACAGCACACTTACTGAACTGTCGAACACGTCAAAGTTTAAAAATAGCGCACAGCGCGTCACAGGTCCACACTTAATGCATTATGCTACTCGCATTTCAAGGCCACATGGTGGCGCGCTAATCCAGTTCTTATGAAGGTTAAGAGGCAAACTGTTTATGTTACATGTAGAAGCTAAATACATAAAAGTAAACCGCAGTTGCCTATGCAACAGATCGAATGATTAAATTACTGGTGTTTGCTAAAAATAGGTAAACAAATTATATAATAAGCTGGCTTCATGTCACAGTGCACATACATTTAATATATCACGGCATACTCAGTGAGCTTTCAAACGCGTTAAAGCTTAAAAATAGCGCACACTTTCTTGCTCACAGTAGTTTCAGGAATGCACTCACAAAATGCATTACGTTGCTCGCATTTTAAGGCAACATGGTAGGGCACAGGTTCAGTAGTAGTAAATGTTAAAAGGCAAACTGTGTAAGTTGCATGTACGAACTGAACGCATAAAAGTAAACTGAAGTTGCCCATGTAATAGATACAGTAATTAACCCGCATTTAAGGTATAAAATGCATTTTCGTACTGGTAATAGTACAAAATAAACGTAAAAAACCTATGCCATGCACATAGAGGTAGCTTACACACATTGGCCATAGCACACCAAACGGGTCCCAGCTGGCTCATTCTATAAGCAATGGCGCCATCTGTTTAGCATCTTGGCACTTTCCTTATCTCTTCTCTTCCCTAGGAGTCTCCCCTCCTCATCCTCCCACTCCGCCCCCCAACATCATTTGTTTGTTACATTCTTTAAACAAGTCCTCGGGTTTTTCCCCACACTTGCAAGTACTATTAACAGGAAGAAAACCAGCAGCTAGATAGTGACAACACAGTTGGATTTGTTTAAAAAAAATAAAATGCTCTGCCGTTAATTTTCTGGCGGTTAGTCTACTTTTCCCCCACATTTGTCCTGAATAAAATGGTAATGTTTACACACAGTGGGCTGGAATTTTAAGTTAAAACTTTGATGTACACTATTTTAGTTGATTCTTTAGGGAGATTGTTGTAAGGAACACTATGTGTTTTAAAAATACCCCTCACACACCAAACGCTCATTTGATGTCATGCTTCATCATTGGGGTCTTCCCGTTCTTGCTACAAAACAGGGCGTGCTGCAACCTACGGAGACGTGGGAGCACTTTTTATGTAGAACACTGAGGGGTCGATTCCGATTCGGGCCGGAAATTTCCCCGACCGAGCCGGACCCGGAGAGATTTCCGACCGAATCGGACCCGTGCAGTCCGACCGAACGAGTCCGATGCGTCCGTATGTTATCGGACACGAGTCGGTCGGACTCCCATTGAACTCAATGGGAGCCGGTCGTACAACGCGTACGCGGGCTCCCATTGCCTCAATGGGTGCGAGGCGGACAAGGCGCCCCCTACAGCGAGTACGCCGCGAGCGCTTCGCGGCGTACACGCACAGGTAGGGGGGACCCTTGGGTCCCCCCTGTGTGCGCCTCGCACGGGTGCGCGTACAGGGGGTCCGACACGGACCCCCAAAGTACGGCTCCGACAGCGAGTTCGAGTCGGACGGCGCGGAGTCGGTCGGAGCGGTCGAGGTGCGCATCGTGCTTACCCGGCCGGAAAACGTCTCCATTGCGCGGTGCGGACTCGGGTCCGACCGAGTCGGTCGGAGCGGTACGGTCCGGGTACGAGTCGGTCGGAGCGGTCGGGTCGCCCGGACGAGTCGGTCGGCGAATTCGCATCGTACTCGCTCGGCCGGACCCGCGTACGGTTCGGTCGGGAAACAGGCTTTCGCATGGCTTTTTTCCCGACCGAATGGTATTGGGTGCGCCTCCGACCGAGATCGGAATCGGCCCCTATGTGTACTGCAGTTGTGTGAATGTTTGTGTTTAAAGGGAATAATAGTGTAAGTGTAAAAGTTACTTCACAAATCTCTAAAATATATATTATTATTAATTACTGCAGTTGTATTTGCTTAGAAAAGGTAAACAAACCAATAATATAATAAGCTGGCTACATATTGCGCTGCAGGAGTGTTTAATATATGATAGCAAACTCTGTAAGCTTTCAAATGCGTTGAAGCTTCCAAATAGCGCATACTGCATCTTTCCTAAGCACATACCACGTCTTGCCCACCAAAGTCTCAGGAAAACACTGACAAAATGCATTACGACACCTGCATTTGAGTACTTTCACTTTACCCTACATTGCGTATTTACATTAAGCATCTGCTTACAATTATCCAGCTCGCTCTCGCAAAGTACATAGATGAGTTATTTTACTTACGAGTATTTTCACTTTCTTAGCAGCGCTTATTTACATGTGCTCTGCTAGACGCCACTAGAGCGGCTTTTTTTATTTACTAAATAACAGCTTAGTATATACTGTAGCGATACAAAAGAGGATGATGGACGGAACGTTTGAGCCAATCAAACACTCACCCCCAGTCAACTGATCTGGGTTTAATCCATCATCATTCTTTAGCTCACTCCACCACCCCAGTTCAGACATGGCCATATGCAAATCAGTCTCACCCTGTGCCTTATGGGAACAGTCCAGCCCGAACTGCCAAACCATGTCTTCCCTGGACCGGAAACAAGCATCCTAGGACCGGTTTCTGGCATTTCAGCCGTCATCAGCCAGGCTTGCTTGAATCCAGTGGCAAAGTGAGCAAGGGACCCACGTCTGGGCATACCCCCGCCAACTTAGGGCGACCAAAGCGATACAAAAGAGGATGATGGACGGAACGTTTGAGCCAATCAAACACTCACCCCAAGTTGGCGGGGGTATGCCCAGACGTGGGTCCCTTGCTCACTTTGCCACTGGATTCAAGCAAGCCTGGCTGATGACGGCTGGAATGCCAGAAACCGGTCCTAGGATGCTTGTTTCCGGTCCAGGGAAGACATGGCTTGGCAGTTCGGGCTGGACTGTTCCCATGAGGCACAGGGTCAGACTGATTTGCATATGGCCATGTCTGAACTGGGGTGGTGGAGTGAGCTAAAGAATGATGATGGATTAAACCCAGATCAGTTGACTGGGGGTGGGTGTTTGATTGGCTCAAACGTTCCGTCCATCATCCCCTTTTGTATCGCTTTGTTCGCCCCAAGTTGGCGGGGGTATGCCCAGACGTGGGTCCCTTGCTCACTTTGCCACTGGATTCAAGCAAGCCTGGCTGATGACGGCTGGAATGCCAGAAACCGGTCCTAGGATGCTTGTTTCCGGTCCAGGGAAGACATGGCTTGGCAGTTCGGGCTGGACTGTTCCCATGATTCACAGGGTCAGACTGATTTGCATATGGCCATGTCTGAACTGGGGTGGTGGAGTGAGCTAAAGAATGATGATGGATTAAACCCAGATCAGTTGACTGGGGGTGGGTGTTTGATTGGCTCAAACGTTCCGTCAATCATCCCCTTTTGTATCGCTTTGTTCGCCCCAAGTTGGCGGGGTATGCCCAGACGTGGGTCCCTTGCTCACTTTGCCACTGGATTCAAGCAAGCCTGGCTGATGACGGCTGGAATGCCAGAAACCGGTCCTAGGATGCTTGTTTCCGGTCCAGGGAAGACATGGCTTGGCAGTTCGGACTGGACTGTTCCCATGAGGCACAGGGTCAGACTGATTTGCATATGGCCATGTCTGAACTGGGGTGGTGGAGTGAGCTAAAGAATGATGATGGATTAAACCCAGATCAGTTGACTGGGGGTGGGTGTTTGATTGGCTCAAACGTTCCGTCCATCATCCCCTTTTGTATCACTTTGTTCGCCCCAAGTTGGCGGGGGTATGCCCAGACGTGGGTCCCTTGCTCACTTTGCCACTGGATTCAAGCAAGCCTGGCTGATGACGGCTGGAATGCCAGAAACCGGTCCTAGGATGCTTGTTTCCGGTCCAGGGAAGACATGGCTTGGCAGTTCGGGCTGGACTGTTCCCATGATTCACAGGGTCAGACTGATTTGCATATGGCCATGTCTGAACTGGGGTGGTGGAGTGAGCTAAAGAATGATGATGGATTAAACCCAGATCAGTTGACTGGGGGTGGGTGTTTGATTGGCTCAAACGTTCCGTCAATCATCCCCTTTTGTATCGCTTTGTTCGCCCCAAGTTGGCGGGGGTATGCCCAGACGTGGGTCCCTTGCTCACTTTGCCACTGGATTCAAGCAAGCCTGGCTGATGACGGCTGGAATGCCAGAAACCGGTCCTAGGATGCTTGTTTCCGGTCCAGGGAAGACATGGCTTGGCAGTTCGGACTGGACTGTTCCCATGAGGCACAGGGTCAGACTGATTTGCATATGGCCATGTCTGAACTGGGGTGGTGGAGTGAGCTAAAGAATGATGATGGATTAAACCCAGATCAGTTGACTGGGGGTGGGTGTTTGATTGGCTCAAACGTTCCATCCATCATCCCCTTTTGTATCGCTTTGTTCGCCCCAAGTTGGCGGGGGTATGCCCAGACGTGGGTCCCTTGCTCACTTTGCCACTGGATTCAAGCAAGCCTGGCTGATGACGGCTGGAATGCCAGAAACCGGTCCTAGGATGCTTGTTTCCGGTCCAGGGAAGACATGGCTTGGCAGTTCGGGCTGGACTGTTCCCATGAGGCACAGGGTCAGACTGATTTGCATATGGCCATGTCTGAACTGGGGTGGTGGAGTGAGCTAAAGAATGATGATGGATTAAACCCAGATCAGTTGACTGGGGGTGGGTGTTTGATTGGCTCAAACGTTCCGTCCATCATCCCCTTTTGTATCGCTTTGTTCGCCCCAAGTTGGCGGGGGTATGCCCAGACGTGGGTCCCTTGCTCACTTTGCCACTGGATTCAAGCAAGCCTGGCTGATGACAGCTGGGTTGCCAGAAACCAGTCCTAGGATGCTTGTTTCCGGTCCAGGGAAGACATGGCTTGGCAGTTCGGGCTGGACTGTTCCCATGAGGCACAGGGTCAGACTGATTTGCATATGGCCATGTCTGAACTGGGGTGGTGGAGTGAGCTAAAGAATGATGATGGATTAAACCCAGATCAGTTGACTGGGGGTGGGTGTTTGATTGGCTCAAACGTTCCGTCCATCATCCCCTTTTGTATCGCTTTGTTCGCCCCAAGTTGGCGGGGGTATGCCCAGACGTGGGTCCCTTGCTCACTTTGCCACTGGATTCAAGCAAGCCTGGATGATGATGTCTGGAATGCCAGAAACCGGTCCTAGGATGCTTGTTTCCGGTCCAGGGAAGACATGGCTTGGCAGTTCGGGCTGGACTGTTCCCATGAGGCACAGGGTCAGACTGATTTGCATATGGCCATGTCTGAACTGGGGTGGTGGAGTGAGCTAAAGAATGATGATGGATTAAACCCAGATCAGTTGACTGGGGGTGGGTGTTTGATTGGCTCAAACGTTCCATCCATCATCCCCTTTTGTATCGCTTAGTATATACTGTAGCCTGGTCTTTAATTCCGAAGTTATATTTAACACTGCTAATTTTTTGAAAAGCTGTAATCGCAACTTACAATTACTCCTGTTTTCAAAAAAAGTGTAAAGGGAAACTATATAAGCTGGCTCAATGTCGCGCTGCGCAGGCCTTTAATATATCACAGGATACTTAGTGAACTTTTAAACACGTTGAAGCCTTGAAATAACGCCCAGCCACCGTGTTTTGCCCGTAGGAGTCTCGGGAGTTTGCTTAATGTCGCGCTGCCAAGGTCTTTAATATATCACAGCACACTTACTGAACTGTCGAACACGTTAAAGTTTAAAAATAGCGCACAGCGCATCACAGGTCCACACTTAATGCATTATGCTACTCGCATTTCAAGGCCACATGGTGGCGCGCTAATCCAGTTCTTATGAAGGTTAAGAGGCAAACTGTTTATGTTACATGTAGAAGCTAAATACATAAAAGTAAACCGCAGTTGCCTATGCAACAGATCGAATGATTAAATTACTGGTGTTTGCTAAAAATAGGTAAACAAATTATATAATAAGCTGGCTTCATGTCACGGTGCACATGCATTTAATATATCACGGCATACTCAGTGAGCTTTCAAACGCGTTAAAGCTTAAAAATAGCGCACACTTTCTTGCTCACAGTAGTTTCAGGAATGCACTCACAAAATGCATTACGTTGCTCGCATTTTAAGGCAACATGGTAGGGCGCAGGTTCAGTAGTAGTAAATGTTAAAAGGCAAACTGTGTAAGTTGCATGTACGAACTGAACGCATAAAAGTAAACTGAAGTTGCCCATGTAATAGATACAGTAATTAACCCGCATTTAAGGTATAAAATGCATTTTCGTACTGGTAATAGTACAAAATAAACGTAAAAAACCTATGCCATGCACATAGAGGTAGCTTACACACATTGGCCATAGCACACCAAACGGGTCCCAGCTGGCTCATTCTATAAGCAATGGCGCCATCTGTTTAGCATCTTGGCACTTTCCTTATCTCTTCTCTTCCCTAGGAGTCTCCCTCCTCATCCTCCCACTCCGCCCCCAACATCATTTGTTTGTTACATTCTTTAAACAAGTCCTCGGGTTTTTCCCCACACTTGCAAGTACTATTAACAGGAAGAAAACCAGCAGCTAGATAGTGACAACACAGTTTGATTTGTTTAAAAAAATATAATGCTCTGCCGTAAATTTTCTGGCGGTTAGTCTACTTTTCCCCCACATTTGTCCTGAATAAAATGGTAATGTTTACACACAGTGGGCTGGAATTTTAAGTTAAAACTTTGATGTACACTATTTCAGTTGATTCTTTAGGGAGATTGTTGTAAGGAACACTATGGGGTCGATTCCGATTCGGGCCGGAAATCTCTCCGACCGAGCCGGACCCGGAGAGATTTCCGACCGAATCGGACCCGTGCAGTCCGACCGAACGAGTACGATGCGTCCGTATGTTATCGGACACGAGTCGGTCGGACTCCCATTGAAGTCAATGGGAGCCGGTCGTACAACGCGTACGCGGGCTCCCATTGCCTCAATGGGTGCGAGGCGGACAAGGGCGCCCCCTACAGCGAGTACGCCGCGAGCGCCCGCGGCGTGCACGCACAGGTAGGGGGACCCTTGGGTCCCCCTGTGTGCGCCTCGCACGGGTACGCGTACTGGGGGGTCCGACACGGACCCCCAAAGTACGGCTCCGACAGCGAGTTCGAGTCGGACGGCGCGAGTCGGTCGGAGCGGTCGAGGTGCGCATCGTACTTACCCGGCCGGAAAACGTCTCCATTGCGCGGTGCGAATCGGGTCCGAGCGAGTCGGTCGGAGCGGTTCGAGTCCGAGCGAGTCGGTCGGAGTTGTCGGGACGCCCGGACGAGTCGGTCGGCGAGTCGCATCGTACTCGCTCGGCCGGACCACGCGTACGGTTCGGTCGGGAAACAGGCTTTCGCATGGCTTTTTTCCCGACCGAATGGTATTGGGTGCGCCTCCGACCGAGATCGGAATCGGCCCCTATGTGTTTTAAAAATACCCCTCACACACCAAACGCTCATTTGATGTCATGCTTCATCATTGGGGTCTTCCCGTTCTTGCTACAAAACGGGGCGTGCTGCAACCTACGGAGACGTGGGAGCACTTTTTATGTAGAACACTATGTGTACTGCAGTTGTGTGAATGTTTGTGTTTAAAGGGAATAATAGTGTAAGTGTAAAAGTTACTTCACAAATCTCTAAAATATATATTATTATTAATTACTGCAGTTGTATTTGCTTAGAAAAGGTAAACAAACAAATAATATAATAAGCTGGCTCCATATTGCGCTGCAGGAGTGTTTAATATATGATAGCATACTCTGTAAGCTTTCAAATGCGTTGAAGCTTCCAAATAGCGCATACTGCATCTTGCCCAAGCACATACCACGTCTTGCCCACAAAAGTCTCAGGAAAACACTGACAAAATGCATTACTACACCTGCATTTGAGTACTTTCACTTTACCCTACATTGCGTATTTACATTAAGCATCTGCTTACAATTATCCAGCTCGCTCTCGCAAAGTACATGGATGAGTTCTTTCACTTACAAGTATTTTCACTTTCTTAGCAGCGCTTATTTACATGTGCTCTGCTAGACGCCACTAGAGCGGCATTTTTTATTTACTAAATAACAGCTTAGTATATACTGTAGCTTGGTCTTTAATTCCGAAGTTATATTTAACACTGCTAATTTTTTGAAAAGCTGTAATCGCAAGTTAAAATTACTCGTGTTTCCTAAAAAAGTGTAAAGGGAAACTATATAAGCTGGCTCAATGTCGCGCTGCGCAGGCCTTTAATATATCACAGGATACTTAGTGAACTTTTAAACACGTTGAAGCTTTAAAATAACGCACACTGTCACCGTCTTTTGCCCGTAGGAGTCTCGGGAGTTGGCTTAATGTCGTGCTGCCAAGGTCTTTAATATATCACAGCACACTTAGTGAACTGTCAAACACGTTGAAGTTTAAAAGTAGCGCACAGCGCGTCACAGGTCCACACTTAATACACAAAATGCATTATGCTACTCGCATTTCAAGGCCACATGGTGGCGCGCTAATCCAGTTGTTATGAAGGTTGAGAGGCAAACAGTTTATGTTACATGTAGAAGCTAAATACATAAAAGTAAACCGCAGTTGCCTATGCAACAGATCGAATGATTAAATTACTGGTGTTTGCTAAAAATAGGTAAAAAAATTATATAATAAGCTGGCTTCATGTCACGGTGCACATGCGTTTAATATATCACGGCATACTCAGTGAGCTTTCAAACGCGTTAAAGCTTTAAAATAGCGCACACTTTCTTGCTCACAGTAGTTTCAGAAATGCACTCACAAAATGCATTACGTTGCTCGCATTTTAAGGCAACATGGTAGGGCGCAGGTTCAGTAGTTGTAAATGTTAAAAGGCCCATGTAATAGATACAGTAATTAATCAGCATTTAAGGTATAAAATGCATTGTGGTACTGGTAATAGTACAAAATAAACGTAAAAAACCTATGCCATGCACATAGAGGTAGCTTACACACATTGGCCATAGCACACCAAACGGGTCCCAGCTGGCTCATTCTATAAACAATGGCGCCATCTGTTTAGCATCTTGGCACTTTTCTTATCTCTTCTCTTCCCTAGGAGTCTCCGCTCCCACTCCGCCCCCCTAACATCATTTGTTTGTTACATTCTTTAAACAAGTCTTCGGGTTTTCTCCCACACTTGCAAGTACTATTAACAGGAACAAAACCAGCAGCTAGATAGTGACAACACAGTTTTATTTGCTTTAAAAAAAAAAAAAGCTCTACCGTAAATTTTCTGGCGGTTAGTCTACTTTTTCCCCACATTTGTCCAGAATAAAATGGTAATGTTTCCACACAGTGGGCTGGAATTTCAAGTTAAAACTTTAATGTACACTACTTCAGTTGATTCTTTAGGGAGATTGTTGTAAGGAACACTGGGCCCCATGCATCATCCGAAAATCGGGTCGCAAACGGGCAGATTCGCAGAATCTGCCCCTTTGCGACCTGTATTTTGCATTTGGGATGCATCATCCCAAATGCAAAAATCGCAATTTAAGGAATCGCACAATTGCGATTACTTAAATTGCGATTGCATTTAAGGAATCGCAAATTGAGATTCCTTAAATGCAATGCAACAAAGTTAAAAAATTAGCGATTTCGCTACTAGGGGCGCAATTTACCATGAAGTTGTACTTCATGGTAAATTACAAAACTTTTGAGAAATGCACTAAAGTGCATTTTTCAAAGTTGAAGGTTACACACACACATGTCCTTGGGACATGTGTGTGCGCAACATATGTGCACAGATCAATTTCAGGGGTGCAACAGGGTGTCCTTTTGACACCCCTGCACCCTTGAAATTGCATGCGCAATTTGCGAGTACCTATTGGTACTCGCAAATAGCGATCACAATTTCCCATTCATTCCTATGGGCCTGTAGGCCCATAGGAATGAATGGGAAGCCATTCCTTATTTGTGACTCGCAATTTGCGAGTCGCAAATAAGGAATGTGAAGGAATCGCTTTTATTATAGCGATTCCTACATGCATAGGATTTTGCGAATCCTTAATTGCGAATCCTTAATATTCGCTATTAAGGACTCGCAAAATCCTAGCTTGATGCATGTGCCAGACTATGTGTTTTAAAAATACCCCTCACACACCAAACGCTCATTTGATGTCATGCTTCATCATTGGGGTCTTCCCGTTCTTGCTACAAAACGGGGCGTGCTGCAACCTACGGAGACGTGGGAGCACTTATTATGTAGAACACTATGTGTACTGCAGTTGTGTGAATGTTCGTGTTTAATGGGAAAATTAGGGTCAATGTGATATTTGCATACAAATTCAGGAAAATATCGTTTTTTGCCTAAATATATATTGTTGCTTGATGTACCTCGAAAAATTAAACATTAGAGCATACAAAGTAAACTATGATTAGGAACTACTTGGTTTCAACTCACTATTATTAAAAAACCATGCTTAGAGCTTTTCCCTTGTAGCTAAATATAATCCCTAGTACACTCGAAGCACTTAAAGTGTGTCATCGTTTGCTTCCTAGTTTTGTTATCATAATTCATCCACCATAAATAAATATATAAATTGGACATAGAAACTTAAATATTAACCATAAGGTAACGTATTACTTTCCCAACATAGGAGTAGAAAACACAAAGCCTAAATTATATACTATTATACTACACCTCCTCGTAATACATCCTTATTATTACACTATTAATACATTCATGAGGATATATTTAAAATTTGGGAAGCTCTGTTTGTTTAGTCATTCTACACTACCTATCCCTCTTTAATTCATATCAACACTATACTTAGAAAACCTACTACTGTTTGGACATTACACCTCGTCACTCACAATAATAAACACTGCTTTTGCTACATGCCATTTGCCTTTTTTTACTATTAGACTCTGTTTATTAGAAACCAAACATCTAGTCATCATACCGACCACTTCTATTCCATACCATGTATCTGCTTACTATAATAACCTCTCTTGTATTCATACCATCACTACTTACCCCTTTTATTCTACCACATACATTAGCTGTTGCGAAACTCCATCTAAATACACACACAAAAACACACACACACCCCCATACAACACATACATATTCTGTACACACAATGCGTGCAACTTCATCTAAATACACATACAAAAACACACACACACACACTCCATACAACACATACATATTCAGTACACACAATGCGCGCCCTTCTCTACAAAAAAAATTGCGATAACTCAGTCTTCTTCCTTAGCATTCACTTTTACACTATACATAACACACACATATTACTTACATACACTAACCCTTTTTTCAGCCAACAGTTTTTAAATAGCTTTTGCTACTTTACAGTTGTTTTTAACCTCTCTGTCCCCAAATCTCTTACAAACTAATACATACAATACATATACTGCAAATACACACAAAGTACCAAAAAAATACACTACAACTACCAGCTTTACAAAAAACAAATTACACTGCAGCACCTACATTATACTATACAAATACATTACATCTTAATTAACATGCACACAACAGCATTTAAAAAAAAAACGCACTACACATATAGGTATTGCTTACGCACACTAGCTCCTAATTACAAACAAAACATTTGCCATCACTTTTAGCGTTCTTCTTCAGCCTTCCCATTCATATGTACTGTGCATAAATAAACATACACAACCTATTTTACAAGTCCACACTCAATATATCATACAAAATGCTACACACAGCTGCCTCACAACGCGCAAAAAACGCTGCGCTATTTACATTACAATAAATTAAATAAATTACAATGACATATTTGGAATACACTATTAAATATAATTCTTTTCCCCCAGTACTACCTTTTTTATTGCGTTTATCATTTTCCTTTTTGGAGTTTACCAAATAAAAAAAATTGTTGCTACAAAGTTGCAATGGCCCCTATCACCAACTGTAGCACCAAAAAACACAGCAGTACAGAAAGGAAAACGTAAAAGTGCTTTTCTGTTACTGTTTGTAGTCTATTTTATTGGTTAATGCACCTTTAGTATAGTAATTGCGTTTTCCATTGCTGTAAATGTGTTATATGTTATTTGTAAATATGCGTACTTCTGTTTATCAAATCTGCTAATGTTGATGCTATTTTTGTGATGGCCCCACCCATCGGAGCAAAGAAGGAGGAGCAGCGCACGAAGAAAAAGGTAAGAGTGTTTTGTAATATTGGTTTTGCTATGTGTTTATAATGTATAGCTACGATAAAGGTAATAGTATAGTAATTGTGCTTTTTATTGCTGTTAATATATTAATTGTAATTATGCGTGCTTTTGTTTAGTTCATCTGCCAATGTTGCTGCTATTATTAAAATAGCTTTCCAGTAACTGGAGTAACTGCTTTCTTAGGGAGCTAAAAAAACACATTTGCTACCAGCATTATAACGTATAAAATACATTCTAAAGCTTTAAGCAGAATAACTAGACAAACACACAAAAAATCCAGACAACACATATAGACATACTTTACACACACTGCCTCTTTTTGCAGGCAAAAGCTTAGGAATGTTTTTGGGGCTTCTTTGCCTTCACCCACTTCTAGGTGCTGTACACAAATGAGGCCAAACTGCTCAAGCTACACGTTTATATGTAATTCACATTTGGATGCTGCAACTTGTAGATTCACTAAAAACTTTGCTACCAGCATTATAACGTATGAAATACATTCTAAAGCTTTAAGCAGAATAACTAGACAAACACACAAAAAATCCAGACAATACATATAGACATACTTTACACACACTGCCTCTTTTTGCAGGCAAAAGCTTAAGGATGTTTTTGGGGCTTCTTTGCCTTCACCCACTTCTAGGTGCTGTACACAAATGAGGCCAAACTGCTCAAGCTACACGTTTATATGTAATTAACATTCGGATGCTGCAACTTGCATATTCACTAAAAACTTTAAGTATTATGCCTATTTTTTTACAATACCCACTGTTTTATTACACTGCTGATATACTTTTAGTTATTTAGCAATACACGCGCTTTTATTTATTACATCGATTACATTTATACTATTCCATCTCTTTTGCCACATAACAAGCACACCTCACTGTATTACATACTTAGTTTTGCAGTACATACTCTTACTCACTTTATACCATACGTTTACTCAGATTGTCAACACTCTACACTACATACTTTCTCTTTCTTCACACTTTAAACTCCTCTCATTATATCCCATTCCTCGATTCACACTATCAATTTCGTCATCATACATGCCATCCATTTACTCACAGCACAAACAGCTCTTCATTTTATGCTGTAAATTCCCTCGGAGTATTAACACTCTTCATTCCATACTATCTTTCTACTCACACTACCAGCACTCATTGCTCCAAATAATACTTCTGCTCCCACTACCATTTCCTTTTAGTTAACACTATTCCTCTAGTAATAAAAGTAATACTCTTTACTACATTCCGTCCCTCCACTTTTAAAACTAGCTTCTGTCCACTACACACAATACTTTTAGTTACACTACCTATCCCTTTATATCAATCTTGCATATCACCTACCAAAATACAAATAAAATAATAACTAATTTAAAATATTACAGACATCTTCCTTCAGCATATAAAACTAAACAAACAGATTGTCCCAAAAAATAAATATATATCATTCTTAAAATACCAATTACATACAACTAGTAAACAATATACCACTTAAAACTATTATCCTGGTAAACATTATGTGCTTTTAAGAAATCACTTACATACCAAATGCTGCTTTCTTGTTATGCTTCAGTAATAATGTGTTCCCATTCCTACTGCACTATAAAGCATGCTACAACTTGCGCACGTGTAGCCTCCACAACTATACTTTATTAAGGCTACAAACATTCTCTTTTATGCAAAAACTTAATTTAACAACACCTAACTAAATATTCTCCGAAAAATAGGGGCATTTACATAATATACATCTACCCACAAACACACTGTTCATTTTATTTAATACAAAAAAAAAAAAAATGCCCTAAGAGTCAATATTAGCAGCTGCCTAAAGCGAAACAGAAACTGCTGCAATAAACGCCTTACTAGGGATACCCCCCCTCTAACACCTCTCCCCGTCAGCAATTTGCCCCTTCTCTATCTCCACGTTATCTACACTTTTAGGGCAACAGCAATAAACCTTTCTTAGCGTTTAACTTCGTTTGCTACAATTTATTGCCCTTTACCTTATTTAAACTGTTGCAAACACTGCCTGCTTACTGTTCTTAGAAAACGCTCCGTCCTTGCTGTTCCTATACATCTGTGTACTTCTGCGGTTGCCAGTCTTACATTTTCGGTGAGTACATTTCCGCTTTTACAATACAATTTAAAATACCGGTTGCATACTTTATTCCCCTTTACTTTCTCCCTTTTATTAGCAGGCAAAAAATACTATTATTTATTTTACGTATTTGTCAATTCAAATCGGCAATTTGCACTTATAAATTAAGCTAACAATTTAAATACTGTACGTCTGTTTGCCTTTCGCTTTCTATGTTTTAATACTATTAATTTCTTGTACACACAGAACGCAACAGCTCCTAGCTCGGAATACTACTGTACCTGTCCTAAAAACATTTTGCGGCCAGCTTACTATCAATAATATTACTGCTTTGGTAAGTACATTACAAACAAAACGTATCTTTGCGCACCGTTAGCACTGAAAGCACCATAGGAATGGCATAGCATTGTAAAATAACGCGGCAGAACAATATCATAACATGCCTATTTATGTGCGCACATTTTCCGCTCAACTGCCCTCCGTTGCAATGTCGTCTGCCGCCTAGATTTCGCTTATGGTTACAGCTATTTACACCACTGCAGTCGCCACAACAAATATATCTCACCGCGCTATAACGCTTTTTGCTGCTTTTAGTACTCTTAACATCCTCTCCGCTACCCTCCATTACAATGTCGTCTGCCATCCACATTTCTCTTCCGGTTCAAGCCTAGTTTGCTCTTCCGGTTCAAGCTTTTACACCACTCCCCTAACAAAGCTACATCGCCTAACTTCCTATACCGCAACATTCATAATCTTGTACCACCACCTATCAAATCCTACCCCCTATCGCACAGTGTACACAATCCAGTAACTGTAAAATTATTACACGTACAATTGTCTACAATACGTTAGCAAAAATACGCAGAACGCGCCAAAAATTTTACACAACATATACTACTTACATTCACAGGTCCCTTTTTTCAGGTAGCAGTTTTACATTAGCTACTTTCATTCTTTTTTACAGCCCCCCCCGCATTCCCACAGCATACCTATTTATGTGCGCACATTTTGCTCTCAACTGCCCTCCATTACAATGTCGTCTGCGACACAAAATTTCGCTTTTGGTTACAGCTATTTACACCACTTCGCTCGCCAAGCTACATCGCCTAACTTCCTATACCGTTATATACACAGTCCAGTATCAGCATGTACCAAATACTAGCCCTCTGTCTTACAGCAGCACACATATTAACATATTAACAACATATCAAAATACACAATAAATATACTAAAGTTACATAAACTAATTTAACGAACATAACAATTACAATAAATATACATTATAAACACATAATAAAAACAATATTAGAAAAGCAGTCTTACCTTTTTGTTCCTACGCTACTTCCTATTTTCTGATCCACTCAATTAGGGGGGCATCGCAGCAATAGCATTAACATTCACAGATTAGGCAAACAGAAGCACACATATTAACACATTTACAGCATACGGAAAACAAAATTACTATACTAATGTAGCATCAATCAATTTAACAAACATAACATTTAGGGTAGATATACATTCAAATACATACTAAAACAATATTATAAAAGCTGTCTTACCTTTCTCTTCCTGCGCTGCTCCGTCTTCTCTGCTCCAGTGGGTGGGCCCGTCACAAAAATAGCAACAACATTAGCAGATTCGATAAACACACGTACACATATTTACAGATAGTACATTAACAGCGATAAAAACCACAATTACTATACTATTACTTTTATCCTAGCTATACATTATAAATACATAGTAAACACAATATTAAAAAACACTCTTACCTTTCTCTTCGTGCGCTGCTCCGTTTTCTCTGCTCCGGTCGGTAGGCCTGTCACAAAAATAGCATCAGCATTGGCAGATTCAATAAACACAAGTACGCATATTTACATATAGTACAGTAACAACGATAACCACAATTACTATACTATTACCTTTATCCTAGCTATACATTATAGACACATATTAAACACAATCTTATAAAACACTATTACCTTTCTCTTCGTGCGCTGCTCCGTTTTCTCTACTCCGGTGGGTGGGCCCGTCACAAAAATAGCATCAACATTAGCAGATTCAATAAACATAAGCACGCATATTTACAAATAACATATTGGCGGGGATAAAATACACAATCACTATAGTATTACCTTTATCCTACCTATACATTATAAATTCATAGTAAACACAATATTAAAAAACACTCTTACCTTTCTCTTCGTGCGCTGCTCCGTTTTCTCTGCTCCGGTCGGTAGGCCCGTCACAAAAATAGCATCAGCATTGGCAGATTCGATAAACACAAGTACGCATATTTACATATAGTACAGTAACAACGAGAAAAACCACAATTACTATACTATTACCTTTATCCTAGCTATACATTATAAACACATATTAAACACAATGTTATAAAACACTATTACCTTTCTCTTCGTGCGCTGCTCCGTTTTCTCTACTCCGGTGGGTGGGCCCGTCACAAAAATAGCATCAGCATTAGCAGATTCAATAAACATAAGCACGCATATTTACAAATAACATATTGGCGGGGATAAAATACACAATCACTATAGTATTACCTTTATCCTACCTATACATTATAAATACATAGTAAACACAATATTAAAAAACACTCCTACCTTTCTCTTCGTGCGCTGCTCCGTTTTCTCTGCTCCGGTCGGTAGGCCCGTCACAAAAATAGCATCAGCATTGGCAGATTCGATAAACACAAGTACGCATATTTACATATAGTACAGTAACAACGATAAAAACCACAATTACTATATTATTACCTTTATCCTAGCTATACATTAAAAACACATATTAAACACAATCTTATAAAACACTATTACCTTTCTCTTCGTGCGCTGCTCCGTTTTCTCTACTCCGGTGGGTGGGCCCCTCACAAAAATAGCATCAGCATTGGCAGATTCAATAAACACAAGTACGCATATTTACATATAGTACAGTAACAACGATAAAAACCACAATTACTATACTATTACCTTTATCCTAGCTATACATTATAAACACATATTAAACACAATGTTATAAAACACTATTACCTTTCTCTTCGTGCGCTGCTCCGCTTTCTCTACTCCGGTGGGTGGGCCCCTCACAAAAATAGCATCAGCATTAGCAGATTCAATAAACATAAGCACGCATATTTACAAATAACATATTGGCGGGGATAAAATACACAATCACTATAGTATTACCTTTATCCTACCTATACATTATAAATACATAGTAAACACAATATTAAAAAACACTCTTACCTTTCTTTTCGTGCGCTGCTCCGTTTTCTCTGCTCCGGTCGGTAGGCCCGTCACAAAAATAGCATCAGCATTGGCAGATTCGATAAACACAAGTACGCATATTTACATATAGTACAGTAACAACGATAAAAACCACAATTACTATATTATTACCTTTATCCTAGCTATACATTAAAAACACATATTAAACACAATCTTATAAAACACTATTACCTTTCTCTTCGTGCGCTGCTCCGTTTTCTCTACTCCGGTGGGTGGGCCCCTCACAAAAATAGCATCAGCATTGGCAGATTCGATAAACACAAGTACGCATATTTACATATAGTACAGTAACAACGATAAAAACCACAATTACTATACTATTACCTTTATCCTAGCTATACATTATAAACACATATTAAACACAATGTTATAAAACACTATTACCTTTCTCTTCGTGCGCTGCTCCGTTTTCTCTACTCCGGTGGGTGGGCCCCTCACAAAAATAGCATCAGCATTAGCAGATTCAATAAACATAAGCACGCATATTTACAAATAACATATTGGCGGGGATAAAATACACAATCACTATAGTATTACCTTTATCCTACCTATACATTATAAATACATAGTAAACACAATATTAAAAAACACTCTTACCTTTCTCTTCGTGCGCTGCTCCGTTTTCTCTGCTCCAGTCGGTAGGCCCGTCACAAAAATAGCATCAGCATTGGCAGATTCGATAAACACAAGTACGCATATTTACATATAGTACAGTAACAACGAGAAAAACCACAATTACTATACTATTACCTTTATCCTAGCTATACATTAGAAACACATATTAAACACAATCTTATAAAACACTATTACCTTTCTCTTCGTGCGCTGCTCCGTTTTCTCTACTCCGGTGTGTAGGCCCGTCACAAAAATAGCATCAACATTAGCAGATTCGATAAACACAACTACGCTAATTTACATATAGTACATTAACAGCGATAGAAACCACAATTACTATACTATTACCTTTATCCTAGCTATACATTAAAAACACTTAGTAAACGCAATATTATGAAACACACTTAGCTTTCTCTTCCTGCGCTGCTCCGTTTTCTCTGCTCCGTTTTCTCTGCTCCGGTGGGTGGGCCCGTCACAAAAATGGCATCAACATTAGCAGATTCGATAAACACAAGTACACATATTTACAAATGATACATTAACAGCAATAAAAAACACAACCACTATACTATTACTTTTATCCTAGCTATACATTATAAGCACATTGTAAACACAATATTACAAAACGCTCTTACCTTTCTCTTCGGGAACTGCTACGTTTTCTCTGCTCCGGTGGGTGGGCCCGTCACAAAAATGGCATCAGCATTAGCAGATTCGATAAACACAAGCCCGCTAATTTACATGTAGTACATTAACAGCGATAAAAACCACAATTACTATACTATTACCTTTATCCTAGCTATACATTATAAACACATAGTAAACACAATATTATAAAACGCTCTTACCTTTCTCTTCGTGCGCTGCTCCTTCTTCTCTGCTCCGGTGGGTGGGGCCATCACTAAATATAGCAACAACATTAGCAGATTCGATAAACACAAGTACACATTTACATATAGTACATTAACAGCGATAAAAACCACAATTACTATACTATTACCTTTATCCTAGCTATACATTATAAACACATAGTAAACACAATATTATAAAACGCTCTTACCTTTCTCTTCGTGCGCTGCTCCTTCTTCTCTGCTCCGGTGGGTGGGGCCATCACTAAATATAGCAACAACATTAGCAGATTCGATAAACACAAGTACACATTTACATATAGTACATTAACAGCGATAAAAACCACAATTACTATACTATTACCTTTATCCTAGCTATACATTATAAACACATAGTAAACACAATGTTATAAAACACTCTTACCTTTCTCTTCGGGAACTGCTACGTTTTCTCTGCTCCGGTGGGTGGTCCCGTCACAAAAATGGCATCAGCATTAGCAGATTCGATAAACACAAGCCCGCTAATTTACATGTAGTACATTAACAGCGATAAAAACCACAAACACTATACTATTACTTTTATCCTAGCTATACATTATAAACACATAACAAACACAATATTATAAAACGCACTTACCTTTCTCTTCGTGCGCTGCTCCTTCTTCTCTGCTCCGGTGGGTGGGGCCATCACTAAAAATAGCAACAACATTAGCAGATTCGATAAACACAAGTACACATTTACATATAGTACATTAACAGCGATAAAAACCACAATTACTATACTATTACTTTTATCCTAGCTACACATTATAAACACATAGTAAACACAAGGTTATAAAACACTCTTACCTTTCTCTTCGGAAACTGCTACGTTTTCTCTGCTCCGGTGGGTGGGCCCGTCACAAAAATGGCATCAACATTGGCAGATTCGATAAACACAAGTACGCTAATTTACATATAGTACATTAACAGCGATAAAAACCACAATTACTATACTATTACCTTTATCCTAGCTATACATTAAAAACACATAGGAGGAACAATATTAGAAAACGCTCTTACCTTTCTCTTCGTGCGCTGCTCCTTCTTCTCTGCTCCGATGGGTGGGGCCATCACTAAAAATAGCAACAACATTAGCAGATTCGATAAACACAAGTACACATTTACATATAGTACATTAACAGCGATAAAAACCACAATTTACTATCCTATTACCTTCATCCTAGCTATACATTATAAACACATAAAAAACACACTATTATAAAACACACTTACCTTTCTCTTCGTGCGCTGCTCCTTCTTCTCTGCTCCAGTGGGTGGGGCGATCACTAAAAATAGCAACAACATTAGCAGATTCGATAAACACAAGTACACATTTACATATAGTACATTAACAGCAATAAAAACCACAATTACTATACTATTACCTTTATCCTAGCTATACATTAAAAACACATACGGGGAACAATATTAGAAAACGCTCTTACCTTTCTCTTCGTGCGCTGCTCCTTCTTCTCTGCTCCGGTGGGTGGGCCCATCACTAAAAATAGCAACAACATTAGCAGATTCGATAAACACAAGTACACATATTTCAAATGATACATTAACAGCAATAAAAACCACAACCACTATACTATTACTTTTACCCTAGCTATACATTATGAACACATAGTAAACACAATATTACAAAACACACTTACCTTTCTTTTCGTGCGCTGCTCCTTCTTCTCAGCTCCGGTGGGTGGGGCCATCACTAAAAATAGCAACAACATTAGCAGATTCGATAAACACAAGTACACATTTACATATAGTACATTAACAGCGATAAAAACCACAATTACTATACTATTACTTTTATCCTAACTATACATTATAAGCACATAATAAACATAATATTATAAAACGCACTTACCTTTCTCTTCGTACGCTGCTCCTTCTTCTCTGCTCCAGTGGGTGGGTCCATCACGAAAAATAACAACATCATTAGCAGATTCAATAAACACAAGTACGCTAATTTACATATAGTACATTAACAGCGATAAAAACCATAATTATTATACTATTACCTTTATCCTAGCTACACATTAAAACACATAGGAGGAACAATATTAGAAAACGCTCTTACCTTTCTCTTCGTGCGCTGCTCCTTCTTCTCTGCTCCGATGGGTGGGGCCATCACTAAAAATAGCAACAACATTAGCAGATTCGATAAACACAAGTACACATTTACATATAGTACATTAACAGCGATAAAAACCACAATTTACTATACTATTACCTTTATCCTAGCTATACATTATAAACACATAATAAACACACTATTATAAAACACACTTACCTTTCTCTTCGTGCGCTGCTCCTTCTTCTCTGCTCCAGTGGGTGGGGCGATCACTAAAAATAGCAACAACATTAGCAGATTCGATAAACACAAGTACACATTTACATATAGTACATTAACAGCAATAAAAACCACAATTACTATTCTATTACCTTTATCCTAGCTATACATTAAAAACACATACGAGGAACAATATTAGAAAACGCTCTTACCTTTCTCTTCGTGCGCTGCTCCTTCTTCTCTGCTCCGGTGGGTGGGCCATCACTAAAAATAGCAACAACATTAGCAGATTCGATAAACACAAGTACACATATTTCAAATCATACATTATCAGCAATAAAAACCACAATTACTATACTATTACTTTTATCCTAGCTATACATTAAAAACACATACGAGGAACAATATTAGAAAACGCTCTTACCTTTCTCTTCGTGCGCTGCTCCTTCTTCTCTGCTCCGGTGGGTGGGCCATCACTAAAAATAGCAACAACATTAGCAGATTCGATAAACACAAGTACACATATTTCAAATCATACATTAGCAGCAATAAAAACCACAAACACTATACTATTACTTTTATCCTAGCTACACATTATAAACACATAGTAAACACAATGTTATAAAACACTCTTACCTTTCTCTTCGGAAACTGCTACGTTTTCTCTGCTCCGGTGGGTGGGCCCGTCACAAAAATGGCATGAGCATTAGCAGATTCGATAAACACAACTACGCTAATTTACATATAGTACATTAACAGCGATAGAAACCACAATTACTATACTATTACCTTTATCCTAGCTATACATTAAAAACACATAGGAGGAACAATATTACAAAACGCTCTTACCTTTCTCTTCGTGCGCTGCTCCGTCTTCTCTGCTCCGGTGGGTAGGCCCGTCACAAAAATATCATCAACATTAGCAAATTTAATAAACTGAAGCACGCATATTTACAAATGACATATAACACATTTACAGCAATAAAAAACACAATTACTATACTATTACCTTTATCCTAGCTATACATTATAAACACATAGTTAACACAATATTACAAAACACACTTACCTTTCTCTTCGTGCGCTGCTCCTTCTTCTCTGCTCCGGTGGGTAGGCCCGTCACAAAAATAGCATCAACATTAGCAAATTTAATAAACTAAAGCACGCATATTTACAAATGACATATAACACATTTACAGCAATAAAAAACACAATTACTATACTATTACCTTTATCCTAGCTATACATTATAAACACATAGTAAACACAATATTATAAAACGCTCTTACCTTTCTCTTCGTGCGCTGCTCCTTCTTCTCTGCTCCAGTGGGTGGGTCCATCACTAAAAATAACAACACCATTAGCAGATTCAATAAACACAAGTACACATTTACATATAGTACATTAACAGCGATAAAAACCACAATTACTATACTATTACCTTTATCCTAGCTACACATTATAAACACATAGTAAACACAATGTTATAAAACACTCTTACCTTTCTCTTCGGAAACTGCTACGTTTTCTCTGCTCCGGTGGGTGGGCCCGTCACAAAAATGGCATCAGCATTAGCAGATTCGATAAACACAAGTACACATATTTCAAATCATACATTATCAGCAATAAAAACCACAATTACTATACTATTACTTTTATCCTAGCTATACATTAAAAACACATACGAGGAACAATATTAGAAAACGCTCTTACCTTTCTCTTCGTGCGCTGCTCCTTCTTCTCTGCTCCGGTGGGTGGGCCATCACTAAAAATAGCAACAACATTAGCAGATTCGATAAACACAAGTACACATATTTCAAATCATACATTAGCAGCAATAAAAACCACAAACACTATACTATTACTTTTATCCTAGCTACACATTATAAACACATAGTAAACACAATGTTATAAAACACTCTTACCTTTCTCTTCGGAAACTGCTACGTTTTCTCTGCTCCGGTGGGTGGGCCCGTCACAAAAATGGCATCAGCATTAGCAGATTCGATAAACACAACTACGCTAATTTACATATAGTACATTAACAGCGATAGAAACCACAATTACTATACTATTACCTTTAAACCTAGCTATACATTAAAAACACATAGGAGGAACAATATTAGAAAACGCTCTTACCTTTCTCTTCGTGCGCTGCTCCTTCTTCTCTGCTCCGGTGGGTAGGCCCGTCACAAAAATAGCATCAACATTAGCAAATGTAATAAACTGAAGCACGCATATTTACAAATGACATATAACACATTTACAGCAATAAAAAACACAATTACTATACTATTACCTTTATCCTAGCTATACATTATAAACACATAGTAAACACAATATTATAAAACACACTTACTTTCTCTTCGTGCGCTGCTCCTTCTTCTCTGCTCCGGTGGGTAGGCCCGTCACAAAAATAGCATCAACATTAGCAAATTTAATAAACTGAAGCACGCATATTTACAAATGACATATAACACATTTACAGCAATAAAAAACACAATTACTATACTATTACCTTTATCCTAGCTATACATTATAAACACATAGTAAACAGAATATTATAAAACGCTCTTACCCTTCTCTTCGTGCGCTACTCCTTCTTCTCTGCTCCGGTGGGTGGGGGCCATCACCAGAAATAGCATCGCCATTAGTAGATTCAATAAACCGAAGCACCAATATTTGCGAATAACATATAACACATTTACAGCAATAAATCACACAAATACTATACTATTACCTTTATCCTAGCTATACATTATAAACACATAGTAAAAACAATATTAGAAAAGCAGTCTTACCCTTCCTTTTCATGCGCTGCTCCGTATTTTTGCTCCAGTTGGTGGGAGGACCAGCCCAAAAATAGCATCCACATTGACAAATTCGGTAAACAGAAGCATGCAAATTTACGAATAACATGTAACACATTAATAGCATAAAATAATACACAATTAGTGTACTAAAGTTCGCACGTCTTTACCTGAGTGCAATAGCTGCACCATATACCTAAATGTTCTGCTCACGCTATAAAGCTAGTGTTCTATTCAGAAACACAGGAAGCAAGCAGAGGGTATGGTCAAAAGCATTGCTAGTCATCACCTTATTCAGGAGTATATAGTTGGTGCAAAATCTAACGTATATAATTTATATAGCTTTACTTTAAGAAAAACTGTTTCTAAAAAATGCAACTAGTACCGTACAATAAATTGTTTATTTTATTTGGTTTTAATAACAAATTAACAATTTGCAATGAATTTTGTTTTACTTCTATACAGATTACTTCACTCGACAAGACTACAGAAAAAGGAAGGTAGCAATTTTTTACACGAAGTATTTAGAACTGAGAACACCATCTATATATGCACTACAAATAAACTTTTAACTAAAAGTACAACATTTAGACAAGGAGATAATATAACATTTAATACATATAAGCAAAACCATATAATATGAATAGAATAATACAAGCAAAGTATCACCAAGGGCATACTAAATTTAATAGTATTTCGTGAGGAAAGCAATGCCTACCAAATAGTACTTTTGCTATTATACATAATCTTTGTAAATCAGTCAATACATGGAATTCAAACGATTTACATTCCATTATGGAGTTAGGAGATGCTTTATATACAGAAATGCATTCTTTTAATAAAGAAGTACTTATGCATCCAGATGATTTACCTAAATATATAGAGCACAATACCAATATATACTCACTCTCACTAAAACAACCTTATTATGGTGACGTGCTACATTGCATTGATCCTTCCTACCCAGATATTCAAACTGCATTGAATCGCGGTATACATCGTTATACTGGCATTTTACTTTGTATGAATGCATATGTTATTTCGATTTTTTCAAACCAACAAACATACTTTGTATTTGATTCACATAGCCGAGATTACAGAGGGATGCCTCACCCTAATGGGACATGCATTGCTATTGAAAAAACAACTTTCGAAGGGCTAGTAGAATATATCTTCGAACTTGCTAACAGTATAAAAGTGCCAAATGAAAATTATGTAGCATTTGAATTAACTCCAATAGATATAAAAAGAATTACTAAAAAATCATTCCAAAATGTCGTTAGGGAAAACAAGAAAAAGGTCCAATTAACAGCTACCCAAAAACTATGTATACATAAAACAGGGAAAACAATAAATATAATGGACGATATTGTCATGCCTTTTACTAATAGTACGAAAATACAAAGAACAAATCCTGCTGATAAAGAGATTAACAGTTTAGGCGGACCATCAACTACAATACCTACAAAGCAAACAACCCTTTCTAGCAGTGACATTATGAATTTAGATGCTACCATGTTGTCAAACTCACAAAAAAGAACATACACTATTCCTGTCACAGAAGCAATACTATCGAGCAAAAAGCAACGTGTACAACCCAACATACATAGTGTAGTGGCCAATAGTATAGATATACAAACAAATATATTGCAAACCCAAAAACTATTAATCGACTTCCATAAACAAATAATCTATGGCCCAGAGTACGTTTGTACTATTTGTAATCAATTATGGCATAAACAATCCTTGAAAAACACAAGAGGTATTTCCACACATCCAAGATTTATACAATGTGACATTAGTCAAAACAAAACAGACTATATATGTACCACTTGCTATAGATATATTAGTAAAGATAAAATACCGCCATGCTCTTTTATAAATGGAATGAAGTTTGAAAATATACCAATGCAATTAAATTTGCATAATTTGGAGGAAAGATTAGTTTCGCCAAGAATTCCTTTTCTACAAATTAGGGCATTACCTCGTGGATCACAGAAATCATTAACAGGGGCTGTTGTTAATGTACCTGCAGATGTTATGACAACAGTTACAATTTTACCAAGGCAAATTAATGACAACATGACAATTCCAATAAAATTAAAAAGGAAGTTAGCTTATAAATCATATACACATTTTGAAAATGTCAGGCCAAATCATGTAAAACATGCAGCAGTGTGGCTAGCAACAAATAGTGACATGTTTAAAGAATATGGAGTCACTATTAATCCAGATTGGGAATATATACCACCAGAAATAAACTATTGCAATGAAACATCAGAACAAGATGAGTCATCAAACACTTCAGATAACATAGAAGCAGGAAATTTAGATACTTTGTTAACAAATGAAACTATTACCACTGATAGTGTCAATGCCTTATGTTTAGCACCTGCTGAATATAACACACCTAGAGGTTTATATGAAGACAAAGATTCAGAATTTTTGGCTTTCCCAACAATTTTTTGTGGCACTCGAAGACCAAACAATACTGACAGACACTTACCTGTACATTATAGCACAATATGCCAATGGGAATTAAGGAGCTATGATAGAAGAGTAGCTAAATCAATAACTAATATTTTCTTTAAGCTGAAAAAATTGCACATAAAACAAATACAGGGCAAAATAAACATTTCCCTACGGAAATTTTTCACTAATGGTGAATGTATTACTGCAAAAGACATAAAATGTAACTTAGAAAGCATCTTACACTATAATGAAGGATATAAAATACTGAAAACTATCCGCAGTTCACCACCATATTGGGAACACTGCAAAAAAGATCTGTTTGCTATGATAAGACAACTTGGAATCCCAACTTTTTTCCTCACTTTATCTGCTGCAGAAACAAAATGGCTTCATTTAATTAATATATTATTACGAGTGCAAAAACTAAATGAATGCACAGAGGAAGAGTTTAAAGATATGCCTTGGGAAACAAAATGCAAATTAATACAACAAGATCCAATTACCTGTGCAAGACATTTTGACTTCCAAGTTCGGAAATTATTTAATTGCGTTATAATGCATAAAACAAACCCTATTGGGAAACTAATTGACTTCTTTTACAGAGTAGAATTTCAACAAAGAGGTTCCCCACATATACACGCATTATTATGGATAGAAAATGCACCACAATATGGGATAGCGGAGTTAGCAGAAGTAATTTTATTTATTGACAAATATATAACTTGCAGTAAATCACAAGACACACAATTAGAACCTTTAATACCTCTACAAAAGCATGCACACACCAAAAATTGCAGGAGAAAAAACAAACGGACATGCAAATATCAATATCCTAGATATCCAATGCCACAAACTATAATACTAGAATCTTTACCATATGATGCAACAGATGAACAGTTGCAGGAAAACATTAAATCTATTCATGAAGCTATGAATACTCCGGAATTTAGTACACTAGATTTTGCACAGTTTTTAGAAGTAATACATTTAGATAATCAACAATATATTACATGTATAAGATCATTAATAGGGAAAACAACTATTTTTTTAAAGAGAACACCAGCAGAATGTTTTATTAATAACTATAATTCAATTCTTCTAAAAGCTTGGAGAGCAAACATAGATTTACAGTTTATATTAGATGCATATGCTTGCGCTGTTTACATTATTTCATATATCAGTAAATCACAAAGGGGAATGAGCAAAATAATTGCACAAGCTGCAAAAGAAGTAAATCATAATACTAATGTAAAAGAACAACTTAGACACATAGGCAACAAATTCCTAAACTGTTCAGAAATAAGTGCTCAAGAAGCAGCTTACCTCATTCTTCAAATCCCATTACGGAAAAGTTCTCGGTCATTTATATTTATTAATACTAGCCCCCCGAACAAAGAGCTTATTTATTGAGAGATGTAGATAGTATAAATTCATTGACAGATACATCAACTAACATACAGTGTGAAAATATTATCGAGAAATATTGCAAACGACCAAAACCATTAGAACAGTGTACCTTAGCTGATTTCGTAGCGACTTATAATTATAATGGTAAACTTTTTTTAAAGCAAAATAAAAATGACAGTGAAAATTTACTTGCTGAAACAAATTTTTATAGCTCAGACGAAGAAGAACTTGAAATAGACACCATAACTCAAAATACAGAAAATATACACATAGACACAAATTATACTTTCAAAAAGCGTTCATGTAGGAAAATTATACGCTACTGCAAATTTAACAAAAACACTGACTCAGAGAATTATTATCGGGAATTATTAATGCTTCACTATCCATGGAGAGAAGAAAGCAAAATAATATTAAATAACACCACATATTACGAAAGATATATGCAAGTTAAAAATATTGCAGATACCCATTATAATAATTACAATAAAAACAACGAGATTATTACAGAACTTACTAGCCAGAGCGACAATGAAATGCTAAATAGCCCTCTTCAACCGACAGTAATAATACCATCAAATATAGTAAACAGTGAGATCGGAAATAATGAACAGACTATATATGACTTATCACTAGATTTAGGTATCCGAAGCATAACTGAAGAACAAACTTTAACTAATTCTATATTAACAGACGATAAGTACTATGAAATAATGCATAATTTAACAGAAGAGCAACTAAATTTTGTCTATCATCATTTACACTGGCTAAAAACAAAAGAAACACCATGCTATACATTTTGCACTGGTGGTGCAGGAGTTGGGAAGAGCTTTCTTATTACTGCACTTTATCAAACATTGCTACGGTATTACAATACCAAAGCTGGTGAAGATCCAAACAATGTTTATATATTACTTACTGCTCCAACAGGGAAAGCAGCACATAATATTAATGGTAAAACACGGTATCACAAAGTTTACATTATAAACCACTAACACATGAGCACAGAAGTACTCTACAAGCTCAACTAATACATCTTAAAGTGCTAATAATTGATGAAATTTCCATGGTTGGGAGGAATATGTTTAACTTTATACATAACAGGCTACAAGAAATAAAATCATCTAACCAACCTTTTGGAGGCATTACAATTTTAGCTATTGGGGACTTTTATCAGTTAAAACCTGTGTTTGACACCCATATATTTGAAAATGGTAAACACTCATATGGACCTCTAAGCACTAACTTATGGGCAACACATTTTAAACTGTTTGAGTTGACAAAAATCATGCGTCAACAAAATGACCTATTATTTGCTGAATTGCTAAACAGATTAAGAGAAGGTAAACATACAGCCAAAGATATATTAGACATAAAGCAGCGTGAAAAAGAACCAGATAACACCATTGCTAAATATATCCCATATATAATGTCAACTAACAACGAAGTAAATGCTATTAATCAGAAAGTTTTATTGCAACATAGCCAGCAATATCAAGTTTATACTACAATAGCAAAAGATATCGTTAGTTCTGATCTTGCAGAAAAAGTTAAAGAGGCAATATTACAACAATTACCAAAAGATCCGTCAAATACTATGGGGCTTGCCCACACACTACACATAGCTTTAAAGCTACGCTATGATTTAACTTGTAATGTCGATGTTAATGATGGCCTAACTAATGGAGCTTCAGGTTTAGTGGAATTGGTTGAAAATATTAATAATACACCATTTATTGTTTGGATTGCATTTGATAATAAAACAGTTGGAAGAAATGCACGGGAACAAAACAAACACTTATATCACTCACAGATTTCATCAGCGTGGACACCCATACATCCAATTTCAAGACAATTTCAATTTACGAAAAAATTTATAACAATTATACGCAAACAATTTCCATTACGACAAGCATCTGCACGGACTATACATAGGACACAAGGAGAAACTATAGAACCACTTTATATACACTTTAATGACAGTAAAATACATCACTTGCATTATGTTGCTTTAAGCAGAGCAAAATCAATATCAAACATATACATTCAAAACTTTAACGAACAAAAAATTATAGTACATCCAAAAGTTAAAGAAGAAATGCAAAGATTAAGAACATGTATGCTATTAGAAATATCTGTACCACAAATAGGAACATACAACACACAATTAAATATTATTACACAAAATATACGCTCAATTCAGAAGCATTTTATATCCCTAACATCAGATAAAAACATTATGAAAGCCGACATTATTTGTTTGACTGAAATAAACACTACTAGAAAAGCAGCACACAATGATTTTATTATAGACCAATATCATCATATGATTTTTGATAAATATCATAATCACCAAACAAGCCATGGCATTATATTATATTACAGAAAAGGCATTTTCATTTTACCTATTTATGAAACACAACAAGGAATTGACATTATACATTTTACGCTACATATTAATGAAAACAACTACTTAGTTATAATCCTATATAAACCGCCACATATATTATTGCAAACACTATTACAAGCAATAAATAATATAACTCAGTTCTACCCAAATTATCTATATATAATAATGGGAGATTTTAACATAGATTTAACAACAAAATGCCCAAAAAGTACAAAACTTCTAGAATATATGGAAACACAATTACAATGCAAACAACTTATAAACACTTACACAACAAACTACCATTCATTATTAGATCACATAGACACAAATGAAGTACTTAAAGCATTTGGAACATTAGAATGCTATTATAGTGATCACAAAGCATTATGGCTGTCAATTTGAAATGTTACTAATTTTTCTATCATTGCAGATGCTTACAATTGAAGAAATTATTAATAAGGCAACAGACAACAGCAAACCTTACCAAAAGCCAATAAGAGTAAACGTTGTGAAATGTTCACCCAAAACATATTACCGGAATGCAAAAGAAGACAATAAAGTATTATATCATTTGGCATTAGCAGACACAACTGGAACCATTAAAGCAACCTGCTACAATGAAGAATTCTACAACCAGACAAAAGAAAGGAATGGTTTGCTAATTCGCAACTTTTTAATCAAAAACAATGCAATTATTATAACAAAACAAACCAAAGTAACAAAATATCCAGCAATGGTATTACCAGAATGTATAATCAAAGAAGCAGAAAAAATATTGCAACCACCAGCACCTCCAGCATCGCCGATAAAGGCAATAAAGGAAGCAAAATTAAAAACCATGATGAGTGTTTGCAGCACAATTACAGAGGTAAGTCAATAAACAACACTTACAGTACCTAATTACTTGACTTCAACGCTAACACTACTCTTTCAACTTTACAAACTGTTCTAAACACTCCAATAACCGCACACTGCACTACTAAATACATTGCACTACTAGCTACTCTTCACTTCTACACATATTTCTACCTTTCCTCAAACAACACAATACACTTCACTTAAAACATTATCTCCTCTCCGACGCACAGCTAAAAACACATACACACTACTACTCTTACACACTTATATCCTCTTTCCCAATAAATAACCCATCCAAACATGCAACAAACACAACTCATTTCAACACAGCGCTATCTCCTCTTCCACAACAACTTTATCATCTACAAATACACCACCATTACAAAAATAACACAACTTCCTATTCAAAAATACCTCACCACACTACAACTTACAATAAACTCTATCTCCTCTTCTATAACACTTAGCTACAACAAAACTAACACCAAGCAACACAACACACATTTTCTATCAACACAATATAATAAGCAACACCACCACACACACATCCACCACTAACACCTTACTCACTACTCATTCCTTCTACACAAAACACTAAAACACCTTAAAAAAAAAAACAATACTAACTGCACCTACATACTACCTACTGTTCACTTACCAACATACCTAACTCTCTATCTTCATACATCACTTTATCACTATTTCGCTACATAACTGTCCAAACACTACCTACTCTTCACTTAGCAACATAACTATCTCTCTCTCTTTAACTACCTGGTTTTATTACTATCTCACTATGTTACTCTCCAACTATCTCTCTTGCTAACTTACTCTCACTATCTTACTCTCTTCCTATACATCTCACAAAATAAATCTCTCACTATCTTTCTTTAATTCACTTACTCCCCCTCTTCTTAACTACATCACTATCTAACACTTTCTTTCAATAACTACTATTATCTCTCTCACTAATTAACTCTCTTTTTCACTATCTCTACTACTTCAATAACTAACTAATAAACTTAACTAAATTATAATCGCAATTTCATTTTTTTTTAGGAAGAAGAAACCAAAAATATATTTGTGGCCGGACAAGAAACTCTTATAAAATCCATTACAATAAAGGATTCCACAGACTATGTAAAAATTGCATCGTGGAGAGAGGCAACTAACTTCAATATTCAAATTGGACAATATGTAAAAATAACTCATGTCACAGTACATGAGTTCAACGGGGAGAAAATATTAAATACGACGAGACACAGCCAATTTGAAGTAAGTATATATTTAATTATTTCTTTTACACAACCATAAATCTGCTCCCTAACAAGCATCTAGACAATATACACATAGGACAAAAAGCCAAAATAGTTAACAAGTTAAAATATCACACTTTACTAAATCCTTACAAAGCAAACATGCTCATAGCATTCTCTTATATAAGTAAGGAGCTAGTTCCAATACAAAAATAGGACAGTAAAACAAAGCTTTTACATCCAACATTAATTTCTAGAGCAAAAAAACTACAAGGACACATTTAATTCCTAGGCAAAAAAACCTTGTTCAAATGTAGTAATTGGGTATCCTTACACAGTATTTAAAAGCCTTCTCATACAAGGCTTTCTACTACCTACAGTGTGCTTAGCAAATGCTAATTACCTAAAATATTTAAAGCACTACAATAGTACAAGCAACTTACTACCAATATCTCAATAAAAGTGGTCTGTATACACACAGGGAACAAACATACACTAAATATAACAAACAGAGCACATAGAAAAAATAGTCAGCTATGTAAGCCGCATATTATTTTATACTCATTGACTACTCTAAACAAGTACCAACATTATTTGCGATACTATTAGTAGTAAGCACGAATTCTAAAACTATTTAGAAAAAATACACTAACAACTTTTAAACAAACCTAATCTTTACTTTAACATCTATTTACAGGCAACAGAACCTCCTTCTGAAACAATCCAAATACAAATATATGGAATTGAAAGGACCGATCAAGAAACAAGCACTATTACAACACAAGTGCTAAATAGTGATACATATCAGTCTATGAAAATAAGCAACGACATTCTAATGGACTGGTTTAGTATTAATACCGAAGTTGAAGAATTATCAGATGCAATTATACCATATTTGCCATGTATATGCGAAGTTCTTTTTGCAATGACATTATTATGGAAATAATACAAAATATTTCATACGAGTAAATAAATGTTACAAAAAACTGTATAAATGTTACTTCTAACTGTTTTTTCATATTACAAACTTTTTATGTGCAAATAAAAATGTTACAGCCAACTTTATAATCTTACAACTGTTTACTTGCCTTTTTTAGTATTACATATACCAATTTACAAACATTTACTACTACTAATAACATTTGAAAGTGCTTAGTTTTTTAAGTTAGCTTCTTTCAAAGAATAATCTTCGCTTTACACTTATAACTACATCCATTTAAAAATGCAACACTGTAGAGAAAAAATGCTTTTATTTGTTTAGTGTTTTTAACAACCGTGTGCCATCAGAGCAAGTTCTATTCACTAATATAACAATGGGCTTATCAATACCAAAAAGTAGAACTTTAGCACATCTTATACTATAACAAGCAGCATTTCACCACAGCTGCTCCTCTTCCAACCATGCTTCCAAATCTTTATTCATTATTGCATATAAAAGCATTTCCACATACATAACTTCAGACTACAAGTTGTATAGAAATTACTTTCAATTTACATACTTCGCAAAGCAATGCTAAAATGTAGCCATTACTATCAATGCTTCCATCTTAAAAAACAGTACATGTTATAGCAGTTAACATAATGTGCTGCATAAGTAAAAACTTATAAAACCGGAAAGCGAGACCTATTGGCTATGCCAATGCTTGTTGGTGTTGGAGTGTCTATGGTTTTGAGAATGGCAGTCTGTAATTTAGAGTGGGTGTATCAAAAGTTATATTAGGGTGTGAGAAGATGCATGAAATTATCACATGGATGATGTCATCAGTAATGTCATTTGAGATGTCATCAGTGATGTCATCAGTGATGTCACTGACCATGTCATGAGTGATGTAATATGTGACGTCATCAGCAGTGCATTGCGGGGCGCGAGTTATAGTTAGCTGAACTAACTATAACGGGGAATTTCTATGGTTTTGTACGAGTGAAATGTCCAACTAACTATAACTGTCCCTAAAACCTATGGTTTTTTCAGTGAATTTCAAAGGTTTTTTAAATGCTAATTTCTAACTATAACGTGTCTGAAACCTATGGTTTTTTCAGTGAATTTCAAAGGTTTTTTAAATGCTAATTTCTAACTATAACGTGCCTGAAACCTATGATTTATTTTTTAAGTGAATTTCAAAGGTTTTTTTAAATGCTAGTTTCTAACTATGCCTACAGAGGTAGGACATGTGAAGAAAGAAGAAAAAACGCACAGAAAGAAGCAAAAGATGTGCAGAAAGAACCAACAGAGGAGCAGAAAGAGGCCTTGTTGCAAAATCATCCTGTGCCCACAACGTTTTCAGACGGGTACTGGTGGTAACTGACTCTGACTAACCAGAGCCAGTGCTATGCTAAAAGACACTTAGAATACAGTGAAAACACCTACATACACTAGGGAACACTATGCGTTGGGGTACCCCTGTGATTAGCATGACCTCCTCTGCAAGTCCCTAGTACATAATAGGGCAGGGGATTAAAACTACCTCTTAAAACGCTGCTACAGGGCGCGTTTGCACAGTGGTGAAGGGAGGGGGGCCTGAGGTGACATGTGTACAAACGCACCCCGTGGCGCGTTTTAAGTTGCGGGATTAAGTCCCTTGAATTCTGAGGGTCCCTGGGGCCCAACTAGCCCCCCAGGTACCTACAGTTAGGACCACAGAGCTGAGTTGCAGAGAGGCGTTCCGAGGCCACGCACCTTTTTCACCTCTCTGCAACGCAACTCTGTTGTGCTTACTGAAGGTACCTGGTGGACTAGTTGGCCCCCAGGGTCCCTCAGGATTCAAAGGGAATTAATTCCCCAACTTAAAACGCACCACAGGGCGTGTTTGCGCACATGTCACCTGAGGCCCCGCCCCTCCCTTCACCATTGTGCAAACGCGCCCGTGGTGCATTTTAAGTTGGGGGATTAGGTCACCTTGAATCCTGAGGGTCCCTGGGGCCCAACTAGCCCACTAGGTACTTCCAGTAAGCACCACAGGCCTGCGTTGCAACGCCTGTAACAAATTGTGCAGTTGTGTTTAGGTAGTGAAGAGGGTCGTGCTGGGGGTAGTGTTTTAGGGTTTAGGGTAGTGCAGTGGTGTTTGTGTAGTGTAGGGGGTCATGCTGGGGGTAGATTTAGGGTTTAGGGTAGTGCAGTGGTGTTTGGGTAGTGTAGGGAGTCGTGCTGGGGGAGTGTTTTAGGGTTTAGGGTAGTGCAGTGGTGTTTGGGTAGTGTAGGGGGTCGTGCTGGGGGTAGTGTTTTAGGGTTTAGGGTAGTGCAGTGGTGTTTGGGTAGTGTAGGGGGTCGTGCTGGGGTAGTGATTTAGGGTAGTGCAGTGGTGTTTGGGTAGTGTAGGGGTACTGCTGGGGGTAGTGTTTTAGGGTTTAGGGTAGTGCAGTGGTGTTTGGGTAGTGTAGGGGTACTGCTGGGGGTAGTTTTTAGGGTTTAGGGTAGTGCAGTGGTGTTTGGGTAGTGTAGTGGTTCGTGCTGGGGGTAGTTTTTTAGGGTTTAGGGTAGTGCAGTGGTGTTTGTGTAGTGTAGGGGGTAGTGTTTTAGGGTTTAGGGTAGTGCAGTGGTGTTTGTGTAGTGTAGGAGGTTGTGTTTTAGGGTTTAGGGTAGTGCAGTGGTCTTTGGGTAGTATAGGGAGTCGTGCGGGGGTAGTGTTTTAGGGTTTAGGGTAGTGTAGGGGTCATGCGGGGTAGTGTTTTAGGGATTAGGGTAGTGCATTGGTGTTTGGGTAGTGTAGGGGGTCATGCGTGGGGTAGTGTTTTAGGGTTTAGGGCAGTGCAGTGGTGTTTGGGTAGTGTAGGGGGTCGTGCTGGGGGAGTGTTTTAGGGTTTAGGGCAGTGCAGTGGTGTTCGGGTAGTGTAGGGGGTCGTGCTGGGGGAGTGTTTTAGGGTTTAGGGCAGTGCAGTGGTGTTCGGGTAGTGTAGGGGGTCGTGCTGGGGGAGTGTTTGAGGGTTTAGGGCAGTGCAGTCGTGTTCAGGTAGTGTAGGGGGTTGTGCTGGGGGTAGTATTTTAGGGTTTAGGGTAGTGCAGTGGTGTTCGGGTAGTGTAGGGGGTCGTGCTGGGGGTAGTGTTCTAGTGTTTAGGGCAGTGCAGTGGTGTTTGGGCAGTGTAGGGGGTAATGCTGGGGGTGGTGTTTTAGGTTTTAGGGCAGTGCAGTGGTGTTCGGGCAGTGTAGGGGGTCGTGCTGGGGGTGGTGTTTCAGGGTTTAGGGCAGTGCAGTGGTCTTCGGGCAGTGTAGGGGGTGGTGTTTCAGGGTTTAGGGTAGTGCAGTGGTGTTTGGGTAGTGTAGGGGTACTGCTGGGGGTAGTTTTTAGGGTTTAGGGTAGTGCAGTGGTGTTTGGGTAGTGTAGTGGTTCGTGCTGGGGGTAGTTTTTAGGGTTTAGGGTAGTGCAGTGGTGTTTGTGTAGTGTAGGGGGTAGTGTTTTAGGGTTTAGGGTAGTGCAGTGGTGTTTGTGTAGTGTAGGAGGTTGTGTTTTAGGGTTTAGGGTAGTGCAGTGGTCTTTGGGTAGTGTAGGGAGTCGTGCGGGGGTAGTGTTTTAGGGTTTAGGGTAGTGTAGGGGGTGATGCGGGGGTAGTGTTTTAGGGATTAGGGTAGTGCATTGGTGTTTGGGTAGTGTAGGGGGTCATGCGGGGGGTAGTGTTTTAGGGTTTAGGGCAGTGCAGTGGTGTTTGGGTAGTGTAGGGGGTCGTGCTGGGGGAGTGTTTTAGGGTTTAGGGCAGTGCAGTGGTGTTCGGGTAGTGTAGGGGGTCGTGCTGGGGGAGTGTTTTAGGGTTTAGGGCAGTGCAGTGGTGTTCGGGTAGTGTAGGGGGTCGTGCTGGGGGAGTGTTTGAGGGTTTAGGGCAGTGCAGTCGTGTTCAGGTAGTGTAGGGGGTTGTGCTGGGGGTAGTATTTTAGGGTTTAGGGTAGTGCAGTGGTGTTCGGGTAGTGTAGGGGGTCGTGCTGGGGGTAGTGTTCTAGTGTTTAGGGCAGTGCAGTGGTGTTTGGGCAGTGTAGGGGGTAATGCTGGGGGTGGTGTTTTAGGTTTTAGGGCAGTGCAGTGGTGTTCGGGCAGTGTAGGGGGTCGTGCTGGGGGTGGTGTTTCAGGGTTTAGGGCAGTGCAGTGGTCTTCGGGCAGTGTAGGGGGTGGTGTTTCAGGGTTTAGGGCAGTGCAGTGGTGTTCGGGCAGTGTAGGGGGTCGTGCAGGGGGTGGTGTTTCAGGGTTTAGGGCAGTGGTGTTCGGGCAGTGTAGGGGGTCGTGCTGGGGGTGGTGTTTCAGGGTTTGGGGCAGTGCAGTGGTGTTCGAGCAGTAAAGGGGGTCGTGCTGGGGTGGTGTTTCAGGGTTTAGGGCAGTGCAGTGGTGTTCGGGCAGTGTAGGGGGCGGTGCAGGGGGTGGTGTTTCAGGGTTTAGGGCAGTGCAGTGGTGTTCGGGCAGTGTAGGGGGTGCTGCAGGGGGTGGTGTTTCAGGGTTTAGGGCAGTGCAGTGGTGTTCGGGCAGTGTAGGGGGTCATGCAGGAGGTGGTGTTTCAGGGTTTAGGGCAGTGCAGTGGTGTTCGGGCAGTGTAGGGCGTCGTGCTGGGGCTGGTGTTTCAGGGTTTAGGGCAGTACAGTGGTGTTCGGGCAGTGTAGGGGGTCATGCTGGGGCTGGTGTTTCAGAATTTAGGGCAGTGCAGTGGTGTTCGGGCAGTGTAGGGGGTCGTGCTGGGGCTGGTGTTTCAGGGTTTAGGGCAGTGCAGTGGTGTTCGGGCAGTGTAGGTGGTCGTGCTGGGGCTGGTGTTTCAGGGTTTAGGGCAGTGCAGTGGTGTTCGGGCAGTGTAGGGGGTCTTGCTGGGGCTGGTGTTTCAGAGTCTAGGGCAGTGCAGTGGTGTTCGGGCAATGTAGGGGGTCTTGCTGGGGCTGGTGTTTCAGGGTTTAGGGCAGTGCAGTGGTGTTCGGGCAGTGTAGGGGGTCGTGCTGGGGGTGGTGTTTCAGGGTTTAGGGCTGTGCAGTGGTGTTTGGGCAGTGTAGGGGGTCGTGCTGGGGCTAGTGTTTCAGGATTTAGGGCAGAGCAATGGTGTTCAGGCAGTGTAGGGGGTTTTGCTGGAGGTGGTGTTTCAGGGTTTAGGGCAGTGCAGTGGTGTTCGTGCAGTGTAGGGGGTGGTGTTTCAGGGTTTAGGGCAGTGGTGTTCAGGCAGTGTAGGGGGTCTTGCTGGGGTTGATGTTTCAGGGTTTAGGGCAGTGCAGTGGTGTTCGGGCAGTGTAGGGGGTCGTGCTGGGGGTGGTGTTTCAGGGTTTAGGGCAGTGCAGTGGTGTTCCGGCAGTGAAGGAGGTCGTGCAGGGGGTGGTGTTTCAGGGTTTAGGGCAGTGTAGGGGGTCATGCTGGGGGTGGTGTTTCAGGGTTTAGGGCAGTGCAGTGGTGTTCGGGCAGTGTAGGGTGTTGTGCTGAGGGGTGGTGTTTCAGGGTTTAGGGCAGTGTAGTGGTGTTCGGGCAGTGTAGGGGGTCGTGCAGGGGTGGTGTTTCAGGGTTTAGGGCAGTGCAGTGGTGTTTGGGCAGTGTAGGGGGTCGTGCAGGGGGTGGTGTTTCAGGGTTTAGGGCAGTGCAGTGGTGTTCGGCCAGTGTAGGTGGTCTTGCTGGGGGTGGTGTTTCAGGCTTTAGTGCAGTGGTGTTCGGGCAGTGTAGGGGGTCTTGCTGGGGGTGGTGTTTCAGGGTTTAGGGCAGTGCAGTGGTGTTCGGGCAGTGTAGGGGGTCTTGCTGGGGCTGGTGATTCAGGGTTTATGGCAGTGCAGTGGTGTTCGGGCATTGTTGGGGGTCGTGCTGGGGCTGGTGTTTGAGGGTTTAGGGTAGTGCAGTGGTGTTCGGGCAGTGTAGGGGGTCGTGCTGGGGCTGGTGTTTCAGGGTTTAGGGCAGTGCAGTGGTTTTCGGGCAGTGTAGGCGGTCGTGCTGGGGCTGGTGTTTCAGGGTTTAGGGCAGTGCAGTGGTGTTCGGGCAGTGTATGGGGTTGTGCTGGGGCTGGTGTTTCAGGGTTTAGGGCAGTGCAGTGGTGTTCGGGCAGTGTAGGGGGTCGTACTGGGGGTCGTGTTTCAGGGTTTAGGGCAGTGCAGTGGTGTTCGGGCAGTGTAGGGGGTCGTGCTGGGGCTGGTGTTTCATGGTTTAGGGCAGTGCAGTGGTGTTCGGGCAGTGTAGGGGGTCGTGCTGGGGGTGGTGTTTCAGGGTTTAGGGCAGTGCAGTGGTGTACGGGCAGTGTAGGGGGTTTTGCTGGGGGTGGTGTTTCAGGGTTTAGGGCAGTGGTGTTCGGGCAGTGTAGGGGGTCTTGCTGGGGGTAGTGTTTCAGGGTTTAGGGCAGTGCAGTGGTGTTCGGGCAGTGTAGGGGGTCGTGCTGGGGGTGGTGTTTCAGGGTTTAGGGCAGTGCAGTGGTGTTCGGGCCGTGTAGGGGGTTGTGCAGGGGGTGGTGTTTCAGGGTTTAGGTCAGTGCAGTGGTGTTCGGGCAGTGTAGGGGTCGTGCTGGGGCTGGTGTTTCAGGGTTTAGGGCAGTGCAGTGGTGTTCGGGCAGTGTAGGGGGTCTTGCTGGGGGTGGTGTTTCAGGGTTTAGGGCAGTTGTGTTCGGGCAGTGTAGGGGGTCTTGCTGGGGGTGATGTTTCAGGGTTTAGGGCAGTGCAGTGGTGTTTGGGCAGTGTAGGGGGTCTTGCTGGGGGTAGTGTTTCAGGGTTTAGGGCAGTGCAGTGGTGTTCGTGCAGTGTAGGGGGTCGTGCTGGGGATGGTGTTTCAGGGTTTAGGGCAGTGCAGTAGTGTTCGGGCAGTGTAGGGGGTCGTGCAGGGGGTGGTGTTTCAGGGTTTAGGGCAGTGCAGTGGTGTTCGGGCAGTGTAGTGGTTCGTGCTGGGGGTAGTTTTTTAGGGTTTAGGGTAGTGCAGTGGTGTTTGTGTAGTGTAGGGGGTAGTGTTTTAGGGTTTAGGGTAGTGCAGTGGTGTTTGTGTAGTGTAGGAGGTTGTGTTTTAGGGTTTAGGGTAGTGCAGTGGTCTTTGGGTAGTGTAGGGAGTCGTGCGGGGGTAGTGTTTTAGGGTTTAGGGTAGTGTAGGGGGTGATGCGGGGGTAGTGTTTTAGGGATTAGGGTAGTGCATTGGTGTTTGGGTAGTGTAGGGGTCATGCGGGGGTAGTGTTTTAGGGTTTAGGGCAGTGCAGTGGTGTTTGGGTAGTGTAGGGGGTCGTGCTGGGGGAGTGTTTTAGGGTTTAGGGCAGTGCAGTGGTGTTCGGGTAGTGTAGGGGGTCGTGCTGGGGGAGTGTTTTAGGGTTTAGGGCAGTGCAGTGGTGTTCGGGTAGTGTAGGGGGTCGTGCTGGGGGAGTGTTTGAGGGTTTAGGGCAGTGCAGTCGTGTTCAGGTAGTGTAGGGGGTTGTGCTGGGGGTAGTATTTTAGGGTTTAGGGTAGTGCAGTGGTGTTCGGGTAGTGTAGGGGGTCGTGCTGGGGGTAGTGTTCTAGTGTTTAGGGCAGTGCAGTGGTGTTTGGGCAGTGTAGGGGGTAATGCTGGGGGTGGTGTTTTAGGTTTTAGGGCAGTGCAGTGGTGTTCGGGCAGTGTAGGGGGTCGTGCTGGGGGTGGTGTTTCAGGGTTTAGGGCAGTGCAGTGGTCTTCGGGCAGTGTAGGGGTGGTGTTTCAGGGTTTAGGGCAGTGCAGTGGTGTTCGGGCAGTGTAGGGGGTCGTGCAGGGGTGGTGTTTCAGGGTTTAGGGCAGTGGTGTTCGGGCAGTGTAGGGGTCGTGCTGGGGGTGGTGTTTCAGGGTTTGGGGCAGTGCAGTGGTGTTCGAGCAGTAAAGGGGGTCGTGCTGGGGGTGGTGTTTCAGGGTTTAGGGCAGTGCAGTGGTGTTCGGGCAGTGTAGGGGGCGGTGCAGGGGGTGGTGTTTCAGGGTTTAGGGCAGTGCAGTGGTGTTCGGGCAGTGTAGGGGGTGCTGCAGGGGTGGTGTTTCAGGGTTTAGGGCAGTGCAGTGGTGTTCGGGCAGTGTAGGGGGTCATGCAGGAGGTGGTGTTTCAGGGTTTAGGGCAGTGCAGTGGTGTTCGGGCAGTGTAGGGCGTCGTGCTGGGGCTGGTGTTTCAGGGTTTAGGGCAGTACAGTGGTGTTCGGGCAGTGTAGGGGGTCATGCTGGGGCTGGTGTTTCAGAATTTAGGGCAGTGCAGTGGTGTTCGGGCAGTGTAGGGGGTCGTGCTGGGGCTGGTGTTTCAGGGTTTAGGGCAGTGCAGTGGTGTTCGGGCAGTGTAGGTGGTCGTGCTGGGGCTGGTGTTTCAGGGTTTAGGGCAGTGCAGTGGTGTTCGGGCAGTGTAGGGGGTCTTGCTGGGGCTGGTGTTTCAGAGTCTAGGGCAGTGCAGTGGTGTTCGGGCAATGTAGGGGGTCTTGCTGGGGCTGGTGTTTCAGGGTTTAGGGCAGTGCAGTGGTGTTCGGGCAGTGTAGGGGGTCATGCTGGGGGTGGTGTTTCAGGGTTTAGGGCTGTGCAGTGGTGTTTGGGCAGTGTAGGGGGTCGTGCTGGGGCTAGTGTTTCAGGATTTAGGGCAGAGCAATGGTGTTCAGGCAGTGTAGGGGGTTTTGCTGGAGGTGGTGTTTCAGGGTTTAGGGCAGTGCAGTGGTGTTCGTGCAGTGTAGGGGGTGGTGTTTCAGGGTTTAGGGCAGTGGTGTTCAGGCAGTGTAGGGGGTCTTGCTGGGGTTGATGTTTCAGGGTTTAGGGCAGTGCAGTGGTGTTCGGGCAGTGTAGGGGGTCGTGCTGGGGGTGGTGTTTCAGGGTTTAGGGCAGTGCAGTGGTGTTCCGGCAGTGAAGGAGGTCGTGCAGGGGGTGGTGTTTCAGGGTTTAGGGCAGTGCAGTAGTGTTCGGGCAGTGTAGGGGGTCATGCTGGGGGTGGTGTTTCAGGGTTTAGGGCAGTGCAGTGGTGTTCGGGCAGTGTAGGGTGTCGTGCTGAGGGGTGGTGTTTCAGGGTTTAGGGCAGTGTAGTGGTGTTCGGGCAGTGTAGGGGGTCGTGCAGGGGGTGGTGTTTCAGGGTTTAGGGCAGTGCAGTGGTGTTTGGGCAGTGTAGGGGGTCGTGCAGGGGTGGTGTTTCAGGGTTTAGGGCAGTGCAGTGGTGTTCGGCCAGTGTAGGTGGTCTTGCTGGGGGTGGTGTTTCAGGCTTTAGTGCAGTGGTGTTCGGGCAGTGTAGGGGGTCTTGCTGGGGGTGGTGTTTCAGGGTTTAGGGCAGTGCAGTGGTGTTCGGGCAGTGTAGGGGGTCTTGCTGGGGCTGGTGATTCAGGGTTTATGGCAGTGCAGTGGTGTTCGGGCATTGTTGGGGGTCGTGCTGGGGCTGGTGTTTGAGGGTTTAGGGTAGTGCAGTGGTGTTCGGGCAGTGTAGGGGGTCGTGCTGGGGCTGGTGTTTCAGGGTTTAGGGCAGTGCAGTGGTTTTCGGGCAGTGTAGGCGGTCGTGCTGGGGCTGGTGTTTCAGGGTTTAGGGCAGTGCAGTGGTGTTCGGGCAGTGTATGGGGTTGTGCTGGGGCTGGTGTTTCAGGGTTTAGGGCAGTGCAGTGGTGTTCGGGCAGTGTAGGGGGTCGTACTGGGGGTCGTGTTTCAGGGTTTAGGGCAGTGCAGTGGTGTTCGGGCAGTGTAGGGGGTCGTGCTGGGGCTGGTGTTTCATGGTTTAGGGCAGTGCAGTGGTGTTCGGGCAGTGTAGGGGGTCGTGCTGGGGGTGGTGTTTCAGGGTTTAGGGCAGTGCAGTGGTGTACGGGCAGTGTAGGGGGTTTTGCTGGGGGTGGTGTTTCAGGGTTTAGGGCAGTGGTGTTCGGGCAGTGTAGGGGGTCTTGCTGGGGGTAGTGTTTCGGGGTTTAGGGCAGTGCAGTGGTGTTCGGGCAGTGTAGGGGTCGTGCTGGGGGTGGTGTTTCAGGGTTTAGGGCAGTGCAGTTGTGTTCGGGCAGTGTAGGGGATCGTGCTGGGGGTGGTGTTTCAGGGTTTAGGGCAGTGCAGTGGTGTTCGGGCAGTGTAGGGGGTCGTGCTGGGGGTGGTGTTTCAGGGTTTAGGGCAGTGCAGTGGTGTTCGGGCAGTGTAGGGGGTTGTGCAGGGGGTGGTGTTTCAGGGTTTAGGTCAGTGCAGTGGTGTTCGGGCAGTGTAGGGGTCGTGCTGGGGCTGGTGTTTCAGGGTTTAGGGCAGTGCAGTGGTGTTCGGGCAGTGTAGGGGGTCTTGCTGGGGGTGGTGTTTCAGGGTTTAGGGCAGTTGTGTTCGGGCAGTGTAGGGGTCTTGCTGGGGGTGATGTTTCAGGGTTTAGGGCAGTGCAGTGGTGTTTGGGCAGTGTAGGGGGTCTTGCTGGGGGTAGTGTTTCAGGGTTTAGGGCAGTGCAGTGGTGTTCGTGCAGTGTAGGGGGTCGTGCTGGGGATGGTGTTTCAGGGTTTAGGGCAGTGCAGTAGTGTTCGGGCAGTGTAGGGGGTCGTGCAGGGGGTGGTGTTTCAGGGTTTAGGGCAGTGCAGTGGTGTTCGGGCAGTGTAGGGGGTCGTGCTGGGGGTGGTGTTTCAGGGTTTAGGGCAGTGCAGTGGTGTTCGGGCAGTGTAGGGGGTCGTGCTGGGGGTGGTGTTTCAGGGTTTAGGGCAGTGGTGTTCGGGCAGTGTAGGGGGTCTTGCTGGGGGTGATGTTTCAGGGTTTAGGGCAGTGCAGTGGTGTTCGGGCAGTGTAGGATGTCTTGCTGGGGGTAGTGTTTCAGGGTTTAGGACAGTGCAGTGGTGTTCGGGCAGTGAAGGGGTCATGCTGGGGGTGGTGTTTCAGGGTTTAGGGCAGTGCAGTGATGTTCGGGCAGTGTAGGGGGTCGTGCAGGGGCTGGTGTTTTAGGGTTTAGGGCAGTGCAGTGGTGTTCGGGCAGTGTAGGGGGTCGTGCTGGGGGTAGTGTTTTAGGGTTTAGGGTAGTGCAGTGGTGCTTGTGTAGTGTAGGGGGTCGTGCTGGGGGTAGTGTTTTAGGGTTTAGGGTAGTGCAGTGGTGTTTGTGTAGTGTAGGGGGTCATGTTTTAGGGCAGTGCAGTGGTGTTTGGGTAGTGTAGGGGGTCGTGCTGGGGGTAGTGTTTTAGGATTTAGGTTAGTGCAGTGGTGTTTGTGTAGTGTAGGGGGTCGTGCTGGGGGTAGTGTTTTAGGTTTTAGGGTAGTGCAGTGGTGTTTGTGTAGTGTAGGGGGTCATGTTTTAGGGCAGTGCAGTGGTGTTTGGGTAGTGTAGGGGGTCGTGCTGGGGGTAGTGTTTTAGGATTTAGGTTAGTGCAGTGGTGTTGGGGTAGTGTTTTAGGGTTTAGGGTAGTGCAGTGGTGTTTGTGTAGTGTAGGGGGTCATGCTGGGGGTAGTGTTTTAGGGTTTAGGATAGTGCAGTGGTGCTTGTGTAGTGTAGGGGGCCGTGCTGGGGTAGTGTTTTAGGGTTTAGGGTAGTGCAGTGGTGTTTTTGTAGTGTAGGGGGGGTCATGTTTTAAGATGCAATGCTCCAATACCTGACCAGTCTGCACTACATAAAACTGCAAAAAACTAAAAATAAAAAGTGTTTTGCACACTTTTGTCATTGGGCTATATGTGGGCTACATCTGGGTAATATTTGTGCTACATTTGGGCTCTTTTTTCACTGGTGGCCATCTTGGAAGACTTCTTTGTTATGAAGTTTCCTAATTTCCTCATTTACTGCAGTCTCCTCAGTAGGAAATGCTTTCAGTTTTTTACTTCCATCAAGAAGGCATTCAGATGTGTCACACATTTGCCATAAATTCAGAATGTTATTACTCTAGTTGTTCATTAGATCACTGTAGTAAAGCTACTACTCACCAAGGAGTTAACTGGAAGTCTACTGCTGGTATTGAAAGTGATTGTTTCAGTCTGCATGTCAGAATTTTCTAATGAAATAGAAGAGGATTTGAGATCTCACTTAAAACATGCACTAAATTTTCTTTTTGCAGCACTAACCATAATTTCTATGGCAAAATGAACCCCCTCATTTTGTTCCTTTTTAAATTAAATGTTTTAAGTGTTACCAGTTTATTCCAATCAAGATGGCTTCAGGTGTGCCATACTTTTGTCATAAGTAAGGCTGTTAGCACTCTAGTTGTTCTTTAGAACACTCTGGGAAGCTGCAGTAGAACACAAAGGCATCAACTGACAGGCTGCTCCTGTTGAAATATAACAGGAAGATATTTGAGATCTCACTTAAAACATGTCCTAATTTTTCTTTCTACAGCACTAACCATAATTTCTGTGGCAAAATTAACCCCCTCATTTTGTTCCTTTTTAAATTAAATGTTTTAAGTGTTACCAGTTTATTCCAATCAAGATGGCTTCAGGTGTGCCATACTTTTGTCATAAGTAAGACTGTTAGCGCTCTAGTTGTTCTTTAGAACACTCTGGGAAGCTGCAGTAGAACACAAAGGCATCAACTGACAGGCTGCTCCTGTTGAAATATAACAGGAAGATATTTGAGATCACACTTGAAACATGTCCTAATATTTCTTTCTACAGCACTAACCATAATTTCTATGACAAAATGAACCCCATCATTTTGTTCCTTTTTAAATTAAATGTTTTAAGTGTTACCAGTTTATTCCAATCAAGATGGCTTCAGGTGTGCCATACTTTTGTCATAAGTAAGACTGTTAGCGCTCTAGTTGTTCTTTAGAACACTCTGGGAAGCTGCAGTAGAACACAAAGGCATCAACTGACAGGCTGCTCCTGTTGAAATATAACAGGAAGATATTTGAGATCACACTTGAAACATGTCCTAATTTTTCTTTCCAGAGCACTAACCATAATTTCTATGACAAGATGAACCCCATCATTTTGTTCCTTTTTAAATTAAATGTTTTAAGTGTTACCAGTTTATTCCAATCAAGATGGCTTCAGGTGTGCCATACTTTTGTCATAAGTAAGGCTGTTAGCACTCTAGTTGTTCTTTAGAACACTCTGCGAAGCTGCAGTAGAACACAAAGGAATCAACTGACAGTCTCTGCCCTTGTTGGATGTACATGTTTTACTGAGAATGTCAGACTTCATTCTCACATGACTGAGAAAGATAATGTGAATTTACAGAAAATATGCTCTCATTTTAGCTTCTGGAGCACCTTCCAAAACTGTATGGGACAAGCATGTGAAAATAGTTTTCTCTCAAACATGATTCATGATATCCCAGCAGAAGGTTTTTCACAGGGTAAAATCACCTTAGAACACACCACAATTCCTGAAATTAGTATGGTACCATCAACAAATGAATTCTAATGTAACTAAAGTCTGTTATCACCCTTTATAGTTCTCCTTTTGGTAACCCTCAAAATCTTCGATTCAGTACAATGCATTTCAATGTGGTACTATCATTTATATTGGTCCCAAGATGGCTGCCAGCAATTCCAGGATGAAGTGCTGACAGCCAATCAGATCTCACGATGACATGTGTGGTTAGGCTCCGTCCAGATATATATGTGTTTTTACTTTTGATTTTCTCAGCAACTACTGAACGGATTTACACCATTTAACAAAAAGGGTACTTTTTGAACCAAGAACTACCTCTTTGCCAAATTTGGTGTAATTCCGTTCAGCAGTTCGGGCTGTAGCCTTGCATAAAGTTTCCTATGGGAAATTGATTTTTTGACTCTTATTTTTTTAATTTCTCCGCAACTACTGAACGGATTTACACCATTTAACAAAAAGGGTTCTTTCTGAACCAAGAACTACCTCTTTGCCAAATTTGGTGTAATTCCGTTCAGCAGTTCGGGCTGTAGCCGTGTCTAAAGTTTCCTATGGGAAAATGAATGGGGAAAACACGTTTTGGGACCCCCTTTTTCTCGGCCCCGCTTGACGAATCACCCTGAGACTTTCAGGGTAGGAGCGGACCGGAGCGGGCCATAAAGTTTGAAAATTTTGCGAAGATTCGTCAACCGACGCAAGAGTTATTTCAAATAGAATGTCGCCGATTTCCTATGGAAAATAGGTCCTAACTATAACTATCTACTGGCGACCGCCAGTAGATATATATATATATATATATATATAATATATATATATATATATATATATATATATATATATATATATATATATATATATATATATACACATAATTGTATGCCTGTCTGTGTGTGCTTATATGTGTGTGGGGTTCTGTGTGTCATGGGAGAAATATTCATATATGTCAGTGTCTAAGGTTCTGTGGGTGTGTGATTACAGAAATATGTGATTATGTGGTTGTGTGTATTACGCTGTGTATAATTATTTACATGTAGGTGTCATTAACATTCAGTATGTGGGGTTTTGTTATTGTGTGTGTGAATCTCTGTTCTGCATTATGTGGAGGGAGTTATTCTGTGTGACGAGGTGGTTATGTCTGAATTTGTCGTTGAGTATGTGTGTGTGGGGTTATGTACATGTGTCTCTGTCTATATCAGTACATGCCTGTGGGTTTATGTTTGTGTGTAGGATTAGCATTACATATACCTCTATGGAATATAGCATTTTACTACGCATGCTATTACATCTCGTTCTATTACAACGCGGTCGTTACAATGACCGCGTTTTAGAACAGCGATACCTTTACATCGCAAGTCATTAGATTGACTTGCTGTAGGGGGCGCGCTGGACTTAGTAATCGTATAATTTACTATTCCAACTCCAGCATGCGCCACAGTAGGGAAGGCGTTGGAATAGTAAATTATACTATTCCTTAGGTTAGAGCGCCCCCTACAGCAAGTCGATCTAATGACTTGTGATGTAAAGGTATCGTGTTCTAACAACGCAGTCGTAGTAACGACCGTGTTGTAAAAGGAACGCAATGTAATGGCAGCTTTGTAAACGCAGTTTCCCACCTCTATGTATAGGGGGTGTTTTGTATCTTGTGGGGGAGGCTTTATGCATGTGTATCAGAGTATGTGTATGCAGTTGAATATTTTACTGTATGTGTTTTTGTGACAGTTACTAAAATTGTTTAAGTGACTATGTGTGTGATTGTGTACATGTGTGTGTCTGTGAATGAGTATATGGGCTTACATAAGTATGTGGATGACTGTATCTATGAGATTGTGAAAGTGGGTGTCATTCTGCGTGTGGAGTATGCTCGAGTAGAGTTATGTGGGTGAGTATGTATCTGTGAGATTGTGTACGTGTCTCTGTATATATCACTGCCTGCAATTGTGAGATGTGTATGAGAGCGTGTATCGGAGTTGACAGTGTCTGTATGTGACTATGTTTATAATATTATCTAGTTATATATGCCACTGTATGTATGTATGCCATCATGTCATGAGGGTAAATGAAACTGTGTACGTGAGTATGTGGGTGCACAGTTATGTACATGTGTGTGTGTGTGTGTGTAAGTAAGTCTGTCACCTTGCGAGGATGTGTGTGTGTTTGACTGTATCTATGCAATTATAATTGGCAGTGTCACTTTGTGTGTGGTATCTGGAGTGCTTTTGTGTGTGTAAGTTTGTTTAAGTGCGGGAGGCCTTTGTGTAGCTAGGGGGATTCTGTCTGTCTAGGGGTGTTGTGTACGTGTCTGTGTGTGATGAATTGTGTAAGTGTGTGAGTGTGTGTACGTGTGTATGATAATGCCACTGGTAGGTGTATGTATATATGTGTGATTGATAATGTGACTGTGAATGTTGGTGTGGGTGTGCACATGTGTATCTTTATAAGCAATGTTTCTAAAAATGGTATATGGATTTGTGGACCTACTGCACAGACTTACGGGGCAGCGATGATCGCCGCGAAGGATCCAACATGTGTTTGTGTAAGTGAGTATGTCAGCTTGTGAGGATGTGTGTGTGTGTTTGACTGTATCTATTCAATTATAATTGTGGGTGTCACTCTGTGTGTGATATCAGGAGTGCTTGTGTGTGTGTGTGTAAGGGTTTGACATTTGTTTACAAGCGGGAGGCATTTGTGTATATAGGGGGATTCTCTGTGTGTCTAAGGGTGTTGTGTGAGTGTCTATGTGTGATGAATTGTGTGAGTGTGCGTATGAGTGCGATTGTGTGAGTGATAATGTGACTGTGTGTGTATGTGTGTTTATGTATCTTTGTTAGGGGTGGGCAGTAAACTCCGCTGGTAGAGTTCACCATGTTTTGCCCACTCTGTGCTCCGCTTGGAGCATGGAATTCAGCAAAACTCCACCATCCGCTGCATGGCGGAGTTTACTGCCCATCCCAATAAACAGCCCAGACGTAACTAAGGTCTGCGGCTCCTCCTCCTCACAAGCTATTGGCTACCTCAGTTCCCACTCAGCTCTGAGACCACCATTTTAAAATTTTAAAAGAAATACATACGCTTGGCTGCAGTGCTAAGCAAGCTGCTGCTTGTTGTGCCAGAAAAGGCTCAGAGGATTAGAAGTCTGGGCTCTTGTCACCAGCGTTACATCAGCCAGAAAAGGTGAGCGATTAATCAATGGCAGAAATTGCCTCCCCGCCTGAAGAGCAGCGGCTTGGGACTCCTGGCTTTCACCCCAGGACAGCACTATGGTGGCTCTCAGGTGCCCAGAACTGTTTCTGTTGTTGCAGCCCTCGCACCACAGCAGCAGAAGGGCAACTCTCCCACAACAGAAAAAGGCAGTCTTCGAGCAGAGCAGATCTCGCCCGCAGCAACAGAGGAGCTTTTACACATCAGCTGCAGAGAAGCCCTCTCCCCTGGCTTAAGAAGACCTGGTCCCTCTCGTGCTAACGCTGTCGGGAGCAGGCTCCCAGGTCCAGCCAGCCATGGGTGCTGGGAGCCATTACAGCCACTGCCCCGTTGAGGCACCTCTCCCCGCCCTCCTGCTCTATGTGCAGGCTCCTCGAGGCAGCATGGCCAAGCAGTACAACGTCCTGTTCCGGCTGCTCCTCAGAGGGGACTCCGATGTGGGCAAGACCTGTCTGCTGTGCAGATTTACCAACAACATGTTACATTCGTTGCACATCTCCACAATAGGTAAAACGTCCACATTCATTCATCCATTGATTCATGGGGTCCCAGTATGTACCGTAGATTTGCATACTTTCGCCTGTGCTCCCTGAAGGTGCACCTGTGCGTAGTGTGGGCTGTAGACATGTCCATTATTTCATCCATTCATTGAGGGTGGTTCCCAGAAAGTGATGTAGAGATAAATAGATTTGAACACTAGCATATGTGCTGTCCGATGGCATCATCCTGGCATGTACATGTGCTCTGGGAATGCCCCTAGCTACTCATCCATTCATTCATAGTAATCCCAATGTAATAGCACTTATGCTGACCTGAGAGCTTTCTAATGGCATATCCTCATTAATTCATCCAGTCAAAGAGCCATTAAGCTCCAGGTATGTGGTATAGATTTGTATATTAGCGCTCGTGCTGCCCGTAATGAGCTGCACTAAAGTCATGTCCCATCCATCATTCCTGGTAGCCCCAGAGATTTGTATAGCGTTTATGCCACACCAAGCCAGGCTGGAGACGCTGAAACCAGCACAGACAGTCTGGTTAAGGCAAACACCATCATTGTTGTGGGGGTGTGCTATGTTTTTGTTACGCTAGCTTTGTAACATGTCAGCAATGCATAGTGTATGTGTCAGAAATTAGGTTTAGGGATATTTGTGTTTTGGGGCGGCGGGGGGAGACAGCAGCAAATGATGACTAGTTTTTTTGTGCAATTACCTGAACACCGGACAAAATACAGCTGCTCCTCTGCCAATATTGTTTCACGTTTCTGAATGTCCCCGAGAGCAGTGTTCATACCTTGCACAGCATAGTAATCCACGGCCCGAGAGGCATCTGTTTGTGTTGCTTTGGCAGGCTTTTCCTTTGAGGTTTGAGTGAGTTTTTGGTGTCAGCCACCCCTCTCTTTTTTTATTTGAAATTGAAAACATGCCTCTCATGAGGACAATGACCCTTTTTCGCGCTCACATCTTGGGAAAGAAGGTTTCTAGGCCCAAATGCCACACAAAGGGGCCTTGGCAAAGATATTTAATTTATACCAGTGCAAGCGGATGAAGTACAGATTAAAAAGACACCCCGTTCATTTTTAACTTTGCTTCAGCAGTTAACAACTTTTCCAGTAACCTCAAGAGAGACTGCAAAGGTATTCAAGTGGTGTTAATCGGAAACCGGTCACAACGAGGTACGGGAGAGCGGAACTCAGCGGAATTTCACAGAGTGTTTACATAACTCAGCGGAATTCCGTGGAGTAAAACTCTGTGAGCTCCGCCCACCCTTAATATGAGCAACTATTTTAAAAACAGTGTATGAATTTGTGGATCCACCGTGAAGTCTTAGGGAGCTGTGCTGGGTGCCGCAGAGGTTCCAACGTCTCTTTCTGTGAGTATGCAACCTTGTGAGTATGTGTGTGTGTTTGACTGTATCTATTCAATTATAATTGTAGGTGTCACTCTGTGTGACCTGTGTGGTATCTGGATGCTTTTATGCGTGTAAGGGGCGGATGTTTGTTTAAGTGTGGGAGGTCCTTGTGTTTATAGGGGGCTTTTGTGTGTGTCTGAGGGTGTTGTTTGTGTGTATGTGTGTGATGGGTTGTGTGTGCGTTTGTTTGTTTGTTTGTAGGTCAAAGCTACCAGACAGCGCAAGCAGTCAGTTCAGCAAAAAATGTATTGTATTACCATTGGTTGGCTTTATTGTCAATCCTATTCAATGGCTTGCCTTCCCTTCTTGTTTTTGTGTCCCCCCTGGCGCATATCATCCTTTTGAGTGGCTGACTTGCATCCTTCCACTGCTCACTTTTAAGGAACTACATTTTTCTTTATGTTCCATCACTTCATTGGTGTCAGTCGCGGCGGCACTGATCGGAGGTAGGGGGCGATCAGGACGTGGGAGGTGCAGGCGGTTGGTCGGAGGACGCAGGGGAAATGGGAATAAAAAAATGTTTAAAAAAACCCATACTTTCTCGGCGCTTCCTTGCCTCCGTAGTCCTCCCTCGCTTGCCCTTACCGGAAGCACACCTGGGCTCCCAGTCAGCCAATCACAATGCTGCCTTAGCAGCATTGTGATTGGTCTGAGCATCGTGGTTCGGCGCTCAGACCCTGACTGGGGGCCTGGGCATGTTCTCCATGTAGGCAGTAATGCAGCCTGCATGGAGAACATGTGAAGTGCACAAGACTGTTTTGGGTGGCCCGAGAGGACTGGCCAAGCAGTCACTGTGCACTTTAGGAGGGTGCTACCACTCCTTCCCTGCCCCCGCCCCCTAACGCAAAGAGGGCGGAAGTAGGAGAAAATAAAATTATAATATCTCCGTTATTATCATTTTATTTTCCTTTTGTGTCACTGCCAAAAAACAGTGGGGCTAAAGCGGAGGAGCCGCCACTGATTGGTGTACATATATCTTCTTGCTCTCTCTTGTGTACTTTTCTTTTTCTCATATCCCCTAACTCACCATTTTGCTCTCTCCATCCTCGTGGCAAAGCACATCACAGAATCAGTCTCTTGGCACCTACATTATCCTGCTAAAGCAAAATACTTAAATTCCTAATTTGCTACGGAGTTTAACATCTGCCCTGAGATGAGAGTGTAGCCGGGCTACTAAATGTGTCAGCTGCATATGCCTCTTACTGATCACTGAGAAAGACAGTGGTACACCATTCATTCTGCAATCCTGGTTAGTGATAAGGTAGGCTCAGCTGAGCTCACACTGCTGCATGGCACAACCACCAGTACAATATGGAAGGCAAGTTGGGGAATGCTTCAATCTTTTATTTTGGGAGAAGATATGCCTGTATGTTTATTATTCGTGCTATATGTACCTTCTACCTTGTTGAGGGATAATAAAAATGTACTGCAAGAAGTCCCAGGATGTAAAGAATTGCAATTAAGATTTGAGTTTGATGATATTATTTGTTTCCCCATGTGTGTTATCTGTCAACTTTGTACTGCTTGGTTACTGCTTTCTGTGTCTTTGGAGGCCTGTATCTGGTTACAAAAGTAATATCTGGACAACTTCATCACAAATCCTATTCCCCTTCTGCCCCTTGCTCGGGGCAGCAAAATATTTTTTGTTGAAAATGAATTATCAATCCCTTTTTTGTGAGGGCATAGGAAATTCAGGTTTTGCATTGTGCTAAAATGACAATAGATGGGTAGCTAATTGTAATTAACATTTACTTCCGTTTTGGTTTTGCATTTTTCATCTCTTTCTAGAAATTGAAAAGGTAAAGTTCAGCATTAATTCTGTGAACACCAGCAAGTCTTTTGCAATATATCACAGCCCAGTATTGGTGTGTGATCCCCCTCATCCTCCAGTTTGTAATTGATACAGGCCAGGATAATAACTATTTTAACATACATACTCTTGCTTTATGCACGCCAGGCACCAAGACCAAATCCAGAGGTGGTTGAAGGCAAAAGCTTTTACTCTGAGAACAAGAATACCAATAATACCAGATGTGGTGCCTAAAAGTAGGGAGCAGGAGAATGTCAGTGAAGAGAATTGTCAGTGAAAACAATTACATAATGTTTACTCAATTCAATTCAATTTTTATTAATGTTTAGACACACTCTTTAAAACATAAATACATAGCGATTTATATATACATTAACATTAAAATTAACAATTCAACTAAGATAGGGACGGTCTTTAGACCAACCCTGGTTTGAGGCCTAGGACACAAATACATGGTAGACTATGTCAATAAAAGCAAAAAAGCCTTCCTCCCACTATTCCTACATTTCTAACCAATACATACTTTTAAAAATCTTGCCATGGCAAAAGCGACATCCAAGAATTCCATGTTCAACAAAAGTGCAAGTGCATTATTACGGTGATTTATACCATACTTTAAGAAAAGGATTTTTAAAAATGGAGCCAAGAGGCCTATTAAAATGGCGACAATCAATGAAAAAATGTACATTAAAAATTTTACATTTCAGTCCACACGTGCAATTATTCTCCCTATCCAAAAGAGATTTGAATTTCTCCACACTGAGAAACCGGACATTTAAAGCCACCCAAAATTTTAAGAGAAGTAGATGTAGATTGGCATTGGGGAGAGCATCTAAGTAAGGAAACACTCTTCTATTATCCCATGAATATAGCATACATACTGCAGAGGATTTCAACCCCGCATACTTCATATCTGCCAGTCTAGACTCCCTTCTGCAGGTCATCTGTATCTCTGCTTTAGTGAGGAATGAAGCCTCGGTCACCTTAAATATTTCCATTTTTAGGGCCCCTGTGTTTAAACCGAGTCGCTTCCTAACCTGCCCTGCCATTCTTAGCTCACTTCATCCTATTTCGGAAGCACAAAGGACTGGTATCTTGAGTCTCTGAGGACCAAACTTTATCCCAGAATCTCAGGGTTATTTTGTATGCCAGGAAATTCGTGGCATGTAAATCGCATTCAAGTCTTATTGCTGGGCCCATCGCAGATTTGGGAAGGGCCAGGAGTCTTTTCAAGCACTTATTCTTGCATCTTTCCCAACTTCCCGGCATACTTAAGGACAATACCTCGGTCCCATAAAGACATTGAGTGGGGACCATCACACTGTATGCCTTTAAAAGGGGATACCACGAGGGACTGCCAAAACTATTCCTAAAGTGAGCTAGGCCCCCTAAGGTTGCAGCTGCCCTCGTCTCAACCATTTCTTTATGTTGGGCCCAGTTCAAATGTTTTGTAAACATCATGCCTAAGTATTTATATGATGACACCACCTCCATTGTCTTGTTCCCCAAGGCCCACTTAAATAAATTAATTATTTTTCCAAATGGTATTATTTCTGTTTTACCCATATTCACCTTTAATTTATTTGCCTCAGAATAATTGTTAAATTTAGTCAATTTCCTCTGTTGGCCCAATTGGGTAAGATCGAGAATTGCCAAGTCATCTGCGTAAAGTAAGCAAGGCACATGTCTTCCCCCCATTTTCAGCGAGAATGACTGTGCGTTGGTCAGTTCCCTCTGGTGGTCTGCGAGAAATAAGGAAATAACGTAGTGGCCAACACACAACCCTGTCTTAACCCATTGCCTAAAGATATCCTTTCTGAGAAGGCCCTGTCCTTGTCAAGCTTCACCTGGGTCCAATTTTGTGAATGTAATCTCTTTGTGTTTGCTTCATTCCTGCAGCATTGCCAATAAGCATAGGGGAATGCCCTGTTGACGGAATTTTGTCCAAAGCAAATTATGATCTACCAAATCAAAAGCAGAACTAAAATATACAAAACAACAAAACAAACTCCCTGTGGTTTCCATAGCCTTTTTTCCCAAGGCCCACACACTAAAGCAGTGATCTATCGTAGAGTGCTCGCGTTTAAATCCCCCTTATTCCATTGGTATTATATTATTGCAATCAATTTAATTCTTTAAGGAGATTAGTATGACCTTGTAATACAGTTTTTCACCCACGTCTTTTAGGCTTATCAACCGATAATTACCAGGTACATCCAACTCCCCTTTTTTATGGATCGGTTTGATTACTGCATCCTTCCAACTAGGCGGGAATAAGCCTGACTTGGTTATGGCTATAAAAACCTTTGAGAAGAAAGTTGCCCACCACAGGCGGTTATTCTTTATCGCAATTGCTGGTCAGCTTTAAGGAGGATATTAACTTGACCATTGTTTGGACGGTGAAGAACTGCAATGCCTCATCCTTCAATTCATGCCACTTCTTCCTCAGAATATCCTCTCTGGGCTTGTAGGTATCACTTAAAAAGTTTGCCCAAACTGTTTCTGGAATCATGCATCTTGCTGGAGGTGATGCATTCCCAAATCCCTTCTTTACTAATTGCCAAAATTTCCTCTCACTTAAAAAGGTTACCCAAATTATTTCTGGAACCATGCATCTTGCTGGAGGTGACACATTCCCAAATCCCTTCTTTACAAATTGCCAATATTTCCTCTATAATGTTTACTCTCTCCATCCACCCACTGCCAGAAAGGAAAACAGCTCCAACATTAGTCCATTAGGAGGGTAAACAAGCTGGATGCTGGCTGAAGTTGACCTATTTGGGTCCCAGTGCCACTGCACATGCTACACTAATGATAACTATGCCCCTGTGTAAGAAATTGGGTTACTAATTGAGATGAAGCTTCACTTATATAATAAGCACAATCCTTGTCAGTGTGAACCACAACAGTCACTAAATAAACCTGTGCTTAACCGGCTGATAGCTTGGCACAAAAGCAGCCAGGCCTAAATCAGGGGCAATGTGTAAAATATTTATACAGTACTCAAACAGTCATAGAGTGAAAACACAACTCAAGAACAATCCCACCAATTTAGAAACATAGGGGGATATTCACAAGAACGTGCGATAAACATCGCTAAAATAGGTTAACGCAAGTTTCCATATCGCCGTCTATCGCGGGAAAATAACTCTGTGTTAACGTCGTATTTTCAACACGGCGGTAACATGCGATAGTCTCCCGATAACGCGGAAAATGTCCGCGATAACATTACCGGGACGGCGATGAAAATCCAAACCCGAACGCGAAAAAAGTTGCAATGGGCCCAACCGCGAGAAGACAATCAGCGAGAAGCAGTGCCAGGCCTGCAATTCACACACATCAGGCGGGGAAAATCACTACAAAAGCAGAAAACAAAAACACAAACAAAAACAAAACAACAGCGAAGCACAATGGAGGCAGCCGGAGCAAGTACAGTGGACAACCAGAACCCCACAAGCCCCCCGGAGGACCAGCCTGGGACCTCGGGGCAGGGAAGCGCAAGGACAAGAAGAAGAGGAGGACACGGTTCAGTCCACAGGGAAACCGTATCCTGAAAACGGAGGTGACAGAACACCATCAACAACAGTTCGTCACCTCCACTGTGTCATTGGCAACAAAAAATGCAATATGGCAGTCCATCGTGGACAAGGTGAAGGCAGTCGGAGTGCTGAGGAGGACAATGGGAGAGCTCAAGAGGCGCTGGAATGATGTGAAGCGCAAGACCAAGCTGAAACTCGCCAACAACCAGAAGGCAGCAATGCAGACTGGAGGTGGGAGTCCAGCGCCACAGGAGGAGCTGGACGAGATGGAGGAAATGGTGTCCACAGTCATCAGTGGGGAGAGGGTGGCAGGAGTTGGGGGACCGGACACTGCTCAACATGAACTGACACAACAGCAACAGGGCGAGTAACGACCAGGGACTGGGGGCACGGGGGGAGATGGGCACAATGGCACACATGCACAATTAAGTACAGCACATCTGCGGGCAAACCATGGCCAAGAGTCACAACTCCAACCAAGAGCACAATGTACCCAAGTCTGCAATATCACAGCACTGTATAAGCACAGAAGTGAAAGCCACACCGCCTGAAAGGGATAAGGGCCAGCCAAATCAGAGCTGAAGGGGCAACTCACCTACAATGCAGCACACACACATGAGCTCCAGAGCACCTCAACAGTTACAACAATGTTGAACAAACAGCAACACCAGCACAACAGAACAGAGGACACAACTGCTGCCGCTTATGTGTGGAAAATGGCCATTCGCATGTGGCAAAGCAGGAAACTGTGAGATGATAATGTACTAGTACAACCCCACATCCATGATGGTGTAGAAATGCATGTATGGCCGTGACCCAGATAGGCAGTGAGACACACATTGTCAAACAAATCAACACTCAACACAGTTGAATACAAGTGAAGGTGCGTAGACTTCATTAGCACATGCGTGTCAGTATGGGCAAGATAAGTGCCACAACATGCAGACCAATGCAGCAGTATGTCAGAACGTGGAACGTTGCCAAGCACCGCTGTCCACTCCGGGGGTGTGCCGCACCATTCACAGTGTGTGTTCACCCGCATTTTTGTCCGCTCATGTATTCGGAGTCCAGGCGAATGCAGCCATGTTCACTGTCATCGTGGGAGATGTGACCAGAACCCCAAGATGCAACAAGGTGTCGGGACATGTGCAATGTGTTCCAAACTGTTGTGGCTGCAGGCACGTAGTTACACGTCCATGAAGGCGAGTGCAGCTCCGTAGGCAAGCATTTCCAACATGAGGTCGTTGTTGACGTCATCAAACAGGACAGCGAGGTAATCCATTACCAGGTCCGGACAGATGTGCTGCGTCCACCCCCTTTCACCAATTAGCACTACAGCCCAATAGGGGAGCTGTTCAATGTGGTCATTGCACATGAGGAGTTCTGCAATCTCCCAGGTCCAGCTGCCAGCATGTATGCCAAGTATCCAGGCATCCCATAGACACTCCTGGTCGTGGGCCAACAGAGGGTGCACACACATGTCGAAATCCAGTTCGGCTACCGTCCTGTTGGATAAGCAGACATCCATGGACCACTCGAATATGCACGAGCGACAATGCAACACAGGCTGCACGCACGTGGCGTTGGCAAGGCGGAAGCTCAGCCGGTAACTGATCCGCAACACTACCAAGGGCAGTGCCCCCAGTAAATACAGCATACGTGCATGGTACAGTTCCACGTGACAGGGGTTGTGCATGTGTCCGGGATGTTCTGCCATTGCGTTAGTGGCTCTGGTTGAAGTGGCACTGTTTTGACCTGCGCCAGTTCTGTGGATGAAATGCCACAGCCCGGATCAATGAGCAGTGTTTGTGTGCAATGGTTGTAGGCCTGGGATGGTGTGGGAGTAAGTGTGAAGGCCATTCCATGCACGATAACTTCGAGCAAGGACTTCTGTGTGTGGGATGTGTACACGTTGGTCTCACGTCAGGCTGTGCGTAGTGTGGGAGTCGTCATCAAATGCTATCGTATCTGCCAGGGGGTGCCGGGCACATGCAATTCCCAGGTCGGAGCTGCAGATGTGCTTCCGCCTGATAGTCCAGACAAAGGAGCTTTCATCCCTACACTCAGTTCGTCATCTGCTTGCATTCATGAAATGTGTAGAGGCTTGTTGGGGGGGGATGTCTGCGAGTTTGGTAATCATGTATGACATGCCTAGCATGTGGCAAATGAGCGGCCTCACTGTGTGTTACGTTGCCTCACAGCTGCTCCTCCCTACCACCGTGCCTTTTTACTTGTGTGCGCTGAGCGGTTGCATCACTTGCACTCCTACGGAACACCATTGTCAAGCCTGACAACGACACTGTGATGTTGGCCGTTGAGGGTGGGCGGCCACATGAGTGTAGGCCTATGGTAAGGACAGGGCGGACACAGGTTTACATTTCATGGCTGGCAGTACTCGCGCTGCGATTGAGGCCAGGCATTTGGCTCATGCTGAGGCAATACAGATACACACAACACCTGGCATGTATGGGCCAAGACCCCGAGCGGTCTTGCACTCCTTCATTGCCCTGTACATTCAAGCCCGCCCTCCGGGTGCATGATACATTGCAACATTGACAATTGTGGGCCGGGTGGCGCCCACACTGCAACAGAGACACACGCATTACGTACTTCCTTGTTCCGGCCAGAACAGAACCACGCCCAGTGCCCCGGGCAAAATCTGCGAACCCCTACGCTGGATTGGCGTACGCCGGCCCAGCCCACTCCGCTTGCACATACAGGGGCTGACCACGAAGCTACATGTCCAAGGTCTTACCCACTGCCTGAGGTGACATGGTTGCATCCGCTGTACACAGCACAATGTAATGTGGTAGGGCCCGGGCCCATCATGCATACATTATGACCACACGGACACACTTAGATGTATGGTGGAACTGGCTACGGGCACGTGCGCCCGGCCCCTTTTTATTACCAGGGTCACATGTCCAGTGACGCCTGTGCTGGATGGGTGTGGGGTGAGTGTAAGCCAGCCCCCAGGGAGTGGTTGGTGCTGGCAACAACTAGAACAGTGAGCATTGGATCACACACACAGATTCAATCATAAAGGGTCCATGACTTGCAGTGCACTGAGGTAGGGGCACCAGAACTGGACTCACACAGAGAAGATTACATCATGAATGGTCCATGACTTGAGCTGCACTGAGTTAGTGGCACCTGACGCGCTCGACTGGTGCGCGGCCTGCGATGATGCGTCGTCCGGGCAGGCCGCCCTGGAAGCAATGTCTGTCGTCTACTGGACTCCGCCATCAATGAAGCAAGACTCAATATGACTTGGGGGACCTGCTGACCGCAGTGTTGGCCGGAGGCAGCGGTCAGCAAGGGCCCACAGCCACGTGGCGTCGGCTTATGGTGCACAGGGTCAGGGGCACCTGGTGTCCTTGAAGGTCGTCGGCTTGTGTAGCACAGGGTCAGGGGCACCTGCTGGCTTTGCAGGTCGTCGGCTTGTGTAGCACAGGGTCAGGGGCACCTGGTGTCCTTGCAGGTCATCGGCTTGTGTAGCACAGGGTCAGGGGCACCTGCTGTCCTTGCAGGTCGTCGGCTTGTGTAGCACAGGGTCAGGGGCACCTGCTGTCCTTGCAGGTCGTCGGCTTGTGTAGCACAGGGTCAGGGGCACCTGCTGTCCTTGCAGGTCGTCGGCTTGTGTAGCACAGGGTCAGGGACACCTGGTGTCCTTGCAGGTCGTCGGCTTGTGTAGCACAGGGTCAGGGGCACCTGCTTTCCTTGCAGGTCGTCGGCTTGTGTAGCACAGGGTCAGGGGCACCTGCTGTCCTTGCAGGTCGTTCGCCTGTATTTTTGGCTACTGAATTCTGCCTCAAAATTGCCACGTGGCGTCAGCTTGTGTGGCACAGGGTCAGTGGCACCTGGAGTGCTCAGCAGGTGCACATGCGTTGTCCATGTGGGCCGCACTGGGTGAATGTCTGTTGCCTCATACACACTGCCATAAATGAATCAAGACTGAGATTGACTTGGGGGACCTGCTGACCGCAGTGTAGGATGAATGCAGTATCCGGCACACACATATCTCCGTGTTGCTGTGCCGCTGGCTGCGCTGGGGGCCTGTGTCGCAGAGTCTGGAGGTCACGGCGGCGGACTCGTGGCAGGGTGAGGTGCGCCGCCCTGGCAGACGCGTTGCCCATCCTGGGAGAGAACCACACCCAGAGCCCCGGCCTTTTTATCCACACTCCTACGCTGGACTGGCGTACGCCGGCCCAGCCAACTCCGCTTGCGCTTACAGGGGGGGACGTCACAGCTACATGACCGAGGTCTTCCCCACTGCCTGAGGTGACATGGTTGCGTCCACTGTCCACAACACTACATACGCCAGCAGTATGTGTCCACATGGCCATGTCTGGGCTCTGCATTCTGTGGTCTGTCCAGCACATCACCGCCACACTTGGCATTGTATGCATTCTTCTTCATGGGTGAGTTGCCTCCTTCACACTTACTTGGTTCCCACCTCTCCACACATTCTGCCCTTGTGTGGCTGAGGGGCCATGCCGTTTTCGGAAGGTCCGCTGTCTTGTTCTGCGCTGCCTCGGTGGTAGTCCGGGGGGAGGGGGCGCGGGGGGACCTGGGGGTGGTGGTGGTGGGTGTTGTGGGCCTCTAGGGTCTCCGAGCTGCATGATCAGTAGCTCCATGACATCTGTTGGTCTTCAGATGTGGCTCTGGGCTGGGCTCCCTTTCATGCTGCAGGTAGTCATCCTGCTTAACACCAGCAACAGTAAAGTGTTAAATCCCTGCTGCTAACGCGCCTTATAGCCTGTTTTTGGTTCACCTCGCCGATCTGGCTGGTCGTTGAGAATCTCGCGGAGTGGTGTTTTCGTGTTTTTTTGCACGGGAACGCCTACTCTGTCCTGGTGTCCTTGCAGGTCATCGGCTTGTGTAGCACAGGGTCAGGGGCACCTGCTGTCCTTGCAGGTCATCGGCATGTGTAGCACAGGGTCAGGGGCACCTGCTGTCCTTGCAGGTCGTCGGCTTGTGTAGCACAGGGTCAGGGGCACCTGCTGTCCTTGCAGGTCGTCGGCTTGTGTAGCACTGGGTCAGGGGCACCTGGTGTCCTTGCAGGTCATCGGCTTGTGTAGCACAGGGTCAGGGGCACCTGCTTTCCTTGCAGGTCGTCGGCTTGTGTAGCACAGGGTCAGGGGCACAGGCTGTCCTTGCAGGTCGTTCGCCTGTATTTTTGGCTACTGAATTCTGCCTCAAAATTGCCACGTGGCGTCGGCTTGTGTGGCACAGGGTCAGTGGCACCTGGAGTGCTCAGCAGGTGCACATGCATCGTCCGTGTGGGCCGCACTGGGTGCAATGTCTGTTGCCTCATACACACTGCCATAAATGAATCAAGGCTGAGATTGACTTGGGGGACCTGCTGACCGCAGTGTAGGACGAATGCAGTATCCGGCACACACATATCTCCGTGTTGCTGTGCCGCTGGCTGCGCTGGGGGCCTGTGTCGCAGAGTCTGGAGGTCACGGCGGCAGACTCGTGGCAGGGTGAGGTCCTCCGCCCTGGCAGACGCGTTGCCCATCCTGGGAGAGAACCACGCCCAGAGCCCCGGCCTTTTTATCCACACTCCTATGCTGGACTGGCGTATGCCGGCCCAGCCAACTCCGCTTGCGCTTACAGGGGGGACGTCACAGCTACATGACCGAGGTCTTCCCCACTGCCTGAGGTGACATGGTTGCGTCCACTGCCCACAACACTACATACGCCAGCAGTATGTGTCCACATGGCCATGTCTGGGCTCTGCATTCTGTAGTCTGTCCAGCACATCACCGCCACACTTGGCATTGTATGCATTCTTCTTCATGGGTGAGTTGCCTCCTTCACACTTACTTGATTCCCACCTCTCCCCACATTCTGCCCTTGTGTGGCTGAGGGGCCATGCCGTTTTCAAAAGGTCCGCTGTCTTGTTCTGCGCTGCCTCGGTGGTAGTCCGGGGGGAGGGGGCGCGGGGGGCCTGGGGGTGGTGGCGGTGGGTGTTGTGGGCCTCTACGGTCTCCGAGCTGCATGATCAGTGGCTCCATGACATCTGTTGGTCTTCAGATGTGGCTCTGGGCTGGGCTCCCTTTCATGCTGCAGGTAGTCATCCTGCTTAACACCAGCAACAGGCAGGTGTTAAATCCCTGCTGCTAACGCGCCTTATCGCCTGTTTTTGGTTCGCATCGCCGATCAGGCTGGTCGTTGAGAATCTCGCGGAGTGGTGTTTTCGTGTTTTTTTGCACGGGAACGCCTACTCTGCATGTCATTAGCGTTAGTTGTCGCACTCATCTGTGGCGATGTGTTTTGCGGTAGCTATCGCAGGATAACTGGCGATGTCGGCAGTTTACACCAGCTTGTGAATGGGGCGGAAAATCTATCACAACTTTTGCGGCGCTAAAGTGCCGATAAATCGGCGATAACTCCTTGTGAATATGCCCCATAGAGTAAAATTAAAATGTAATAATTAAAATTACACCAAAATGACAAAAATCCAATCAGTAGAACCAGAGATATGAGTTTTCAAGTTTTAGGTAAAAATAACACCAAAAGGCACAAAACTCCACTCATGGTTATCTGGTTGCATTGGACTGGAAGAAAGTCACAAGTTCAGGCCAACTGCAATAGATTATCAGTCAGATAGAGTCTGTCGATGCAGATGTTTACTCTCAAGAGCAGGTCCCACTGTAGCTTCGCGTTAGCAGTCGCCGTGGGCGGTCTATTCTCGGCACAAAGGGATCACTTTGCAGTCACGAGGAGCCCAAAACTTCCGTATCTTTAACTTTTTTTATGAGGAGAGCACTCTGATTCCACCCAGGAGTCCAGGACCTGGGGGGCACCTCCTGGGAATCAGAACTCACTCAAGCAGAGGCCATCAGCAAGACTCAGGCAGGTTCAGGCAGGTCCAGTTGGTGCTGGTCAGCTGGGCAGGCCTCTGGAAGCTTGCTGTGTCCCTGTAGCTCAAACAGGAGGTCAGCCAACTGGCCTTTGGAGATACTTCTGGGGAGCCTGGGTTCAAGACACGCAGGTCCAATCTTCCTGTCCAGACAGCAGAGAAGTCCTTCTTCTGAAACTTCCACAGGTCCATGCTTGTCTCTGATGAGGGTTCTCGAGGTCAGGACTATGTTTCCCACAAAGCAATAGACCAGTTACTTTTGGGTGATCCCTCTGTGGGCCTGATGGCCAATGATTCTTTGGTCCCGGGAGTGTGTTTGTATCTGCTGGCTGCAGGGGACTCGTACCTCTAGACCAAGGGAGTTCTGGAGTTGCCTTTGGTGCTCAGAGACGTTCCTTGTTACTTTGGAGTGGTCCCTGGTTTGGGACGAGTCATAATTGTGCAGGTGCATGTGCAGGGTGGTTTCCACAGGTGCAGTGTATTCAGTAGCGGCCGGTGGTGGGAGTGCCGCCAGGCGCTGACGTGGGGCAGGGGAGGGGCAGGGTGGGGGGTAGTAAACTACGGATTACGGGCGATTACAGGTAAGTACACTTATAAATAAATAAAACAAATTTCGTTTCTCGCGCTGCATCACATTTGGCGATGCAGCGCGGAAACGAAGTCGTTTTATTTATTTATAAGTGTACTTACCTGTAATCGCCCGTAATCCGTAGTTTACTACCCCCCACCCTGCCCCTCCCCCGCCAGCGCCTGGCGGCACTCCCACCACCGACCGCTACTGAGTGTATTGCGCCTTTGCTTTGTGCAGGTCCTGAAGTTGCAGACTCGGGTCTCTTCTTTGTTCTTTGTTGCAAGTTGTTTCAGATCTCAGGTTCTGGTGCCAGGGGTGACCCTTAAATCCTAGATTTATAGGCGTTAGGGGTGTGGGCGCTAGTGGCCATTGGGCTATGAGCCCCAGCGGCTAATCTGCACATGAGGTGACCACATCTGGGGGTATGTGTCACCTTTTTTTCCCAGAACCCTCTATTCTGCCACTGTTAAAAATCGCAATACCCTTTTTTGACTGTACAGACCAGGTAGCTCACCCTGGCAGTGTGCCTTGCCTTCTGGGGGTGTACACCTCCTGACAATCTCATTTTCCCACCTTACCGGGTGCAAATGTGCCTAGGAGCAAGGGAAGGGCTGTTTCATCCCTTGGGAGGCAGCCTGATTGTATATCAGAGGCAGTGAAAGCTTTGAAGCTCACCGTCTTGATGTGCCACTTCACTAGCCATTCTGTCAGGGAGAGAGGTGTCACCTCTTTCCCAGGCAGGCCCTTGTTTCTGACTCCTGGGAGTGTTCACATCTCCTGGCAGGGTGTCAGATTTCTGTCTACATGGTAGCAGCTGCATGCTGCCAGCCAGCGCACAGCAAAGGCTGGGGCAACCAGATGGGCATCCTCTAGGGTAGCCACCTTCATGCATGTAACATTGAATCTGACTTCAGGGGGGCGGGCCAGCCAACATGGCCGATCGGACATGAATCTGATCGGCTCCGTCCAAAGCCCCGTAGTTGTTATGGTCTAAGGCGTATTGCAGCGCATCCCGACCGCCCCCAATGAGCAGCTAGCCGTGGGGGAGTTGTTGCGCACTGTTTCTCTGCTAAGGGGACACCCCGGGGGCGACGGTTGACTTCCAGCAGACCGCGGCCGCCCCGGGTCGAACTGAACAAAATGGAGGCGCGGCCTGCCGGGCGCGCCGCAGCGGAGTACAACTGAGCCCCCGGATGTGAGAAGTTGGCCTGGTATATGCTGTCCACTAATTATAGTGGGCACCTTGCACCAGTCCAAACAACCCCTTATTGGAGATAGGTTAAAGACAACCTTTATTGAAAGCTATCCTAGTGGTAGCTATGGAGAGCAGCCTTCAGGCTAAGTCTTGAAGGAATGTAAAGCAGCTTGTTTTACCAGTCTATAATCTCTTGAGTGACCAAATGAAAGAGGACCACACCAGGTATATATTTAAAATATATGTATTTAGTCTTAAACACACCTCTCTAGTCTCTTTATGAGGTAGAGTTCGAAATACATAAGTTATAAGTCGAATATCAACAGTAATAGCACAAATACACGTTTGAGCCCTAGGGGCGTACCAAACCATATACCAATAAAGTGGTATAAGAACCACGACTGAGCTAGACACAAGGCCTAGAGCCTGTAGAAGTGCTTGGACCACAAGGAACCACCCAAGGTAGTGACACAGGGGACCCACGGGGGACGCGTGCAGTGTGTGAACACAGCCGCGAGCCACCGTTGACTTCTATGGGGAATGTCGCGGTTGGAGTTTTAAAGAAAAAGGGCACTTGGAGGAGGACTTGGAGCAAACCCCTTTAGAACTAGGCCGTTCTAGAGTCAATACCCATGGGAGCACCGGAGTACTCGAGTTACCTCACCCAGGGGAGCCGGGTGCATAGGTGTCTTTCGGGGTCGGGTTTCGTCGTCGTTTTCAATGGCGATCTGCTGCAAAGTGCTGCTGGCGGCCAAGTCGAAAGCCTCCGGGTGGATCCAAGGATGGATCGAAGATCTGAAGAACCTGAAAGCAGAGGGGTCAGAGTCTGGGTCACTAGCCAGTGACCAGGAAGGCGATGAGCAGATGCCCACCGATGTCGGGTGCTTCAGGTAGGTTGATGGTTGTCTTGACTCTTCAGGCACGAGGTCCAGGAGGCGTCGACGACAACCAGGAGCTGAATTCGAGCTGTCCCATGACGTCTGTCGATTGCTGCGGTGTTGGCGACCGGATTGGACCCAACAAGCCTTGGCAACGGCAAGTCACGTGGAAACAAAGAAAGGACGTTGATGCAGACCAGCAAGGTCTGGGGGACTCACCCAGTGAGGGTAAGTCAGGGCACCTTTGGAGCAACTAGGAAAGCCCAAGCAGAAGAAGAGTTACCTTCGGGAGGGCCCACTAGCCAACGGACTACCGACCGCGAAGGAGCCTCAAGTGGACGCACTTGGAGCTGGCTCACAGGACACTCGTGGAGTGGAGGCCAGTGATCTTCGGTGCAGTTAGTGCTGGAGGCAGGGGCTACTTGGAGCCCAAAGCACAACTTTGTGGGAGACCAGGAAGAGGATGCACTTGCAAAAGTTCTCGGTGTCCAGGGGTCACGGTCCCACATTACCCACGACAGCTACGGGCCTCAGCTTCACTGGGGACTCAGGGCAGCCTCAGAAAAGTCTGGAAATCCACCTCTGGTGATGCAAAGACTTCGGCGTCCGGCGGGAGCTTCAGCGATGCAGACCGGACAATTGCTTCTTAGGTGCCTGCCAAGGAGGGGAGCCACTCCTTGACCCCAAGGGAGATTCTTCAGTCCTCTAATCTTGAAGTAGAGCGTCGAAGGTCCGGGATTCGGCTTCAGAGTTTCATCCAGGGTAATCTAAAGTCCTAAGGACTGGGGTCCCATACTTATACCAAGTTAGGGGGTTGGACATACTCTGGGGACCCACCTATGGGAGGGTCAAGGAAGAGGGGTGGTTACACCCATTCCCTTTGTCCAGTTTCACGCCAGAGCAGGGGCAGGTAGCCCCTGCAACCGGTTTGAACTGGCATATGCACAGGGACACCAAATGTGCCCCCAGTGCAGGACTTCAAAGCACAAGAAAGTGCTCCCGCCCAGCCCCAATAAACACTATCCTGTCTGGGGAGGTGGTTACACCTCCCTTCGACAGGAAACCTATTGTCCAGGCCTCCCCTGCCGGAGTTTCAGTCAGCAGCAGGAGGCCAGACCCGTGTCTGTGGCAGCGGCATCCATTTTGTGATGCCAGGGCTCTGTAAAGTTAATACCGGGCAGCCCGGTGTGTACATGTCTCTCCCTCTAGAAGGGTGGAATGCTACCCCTGCCGCCAGGACTGGCGGGGGGGTAGTATTCCAAGATGTTTGACACCAAACACAACATGTTTTGGTGCAGCCAGTCCAAAGTTAGCATTGTACCGCGAGGATATAATGCACTTAAGAGTATATGGTCAGGCTGTACCACAAACAGCATCAGAGGAGGGACTCCAAACGCTGCAGAGGGGCTCTGCTCATGCAGGGGCACCCTCTCACATAAAAACCAAACACTCTGCCTTCAGGATTGTTAAGGCCTGCCATAGGAGTGACTTATAGGTTTATATATGTGTGCAATGGTAGTGATATAGGTAGCCTATATCACAGTAAGGGGTGCATGCATCACCTTACCCAGGCTGCAGTAGCAGACCTGTGGTGTCATTTTGGCTGGCCTTCCAGGGGTGGCATAATACATGCTTCAGCCCCTGGCAGGGCTCTGGGGTACGTATGCCCTGGGTACATAGTATACCATATACTAGGGACTTATAAGGGCACTCCAGATTCCAATCAAGGATGTACCTAAGGTACATGGGAACCATTTTAGAGAGGAAGCAGCTAGGCTGGGGTTCTGATTAGCAGGGCCCCAGCCAGACTAAAGTCGAAAAACAGTGAAGCATCAGCAAAAAGTGGGGGTACCCATGTGAAGCAGATCCTACTCTCCTACACAACCCCCCCCAAACGCAGGGACATTAAACTAACCTTGACCAGTTGAGTCTTCAGGTTCTAAGTGGAAGTACCTAGAGAGTCCATCTGCATTGGCATGGTTACTCCCAGGTCTATGTTCCACTGTAAAGTCCATCCCCTGTAGGGAAATGGACCACCTAAGCAGTTTGGGGTTTTCACCCTTCATTTGTTTTAGCCATAGGAGGGGCTTGTGGTCTGTTTGAACAAGGAAGTGAGTACCAAACAAGTATGGCCTCAACTTCTTCAGAGCCCAAAACACAGCAAAGGCCTCCCTCTCTATGGCTGACCAATGTTTCTCTCTAGGGGTCAGCCTTCTGCTAATAAAAGCTACTGGCTGATCCTGACGTTCATCATTCAATTGTGACAGTACTGCCCCTACCCCCAATTCAGATGCATCTGTTTGGACACTGAACTTCTTGGAGTAATCAGGACTCTGGAGAATGGGAGCAGTGCACATGGCCTGCTTCAGGTCATCAAATGCCTTTTGACAGCTAGCTGTCCACTGAACCTTTTTGGGCATTTTCTTGGAAGTTAAGTCATTCAGGGGTGTCATTATTGATCCATACCCCTTGACACATCTCCTATAGTACCCAGTCAGGCCTAAGAAGGCTCTCACCTGAGTCTGGGTAGTTGGAGCAACCCAGTCCATGATGGTCTGGATTTTGCTCTGCAGTGGTTGAACCTGGCCTCCACCCACAAGGTGGCCCAGGTACACAACCTGACTCTGCCCTATCTGGCACTTGGTGGCCTTGATAGTGAGGCCTGACTTTTGCAGGGCCTCTAAAACATTCCTTAGGTGGACCAGGTGATCCTCCCAAGTGGAGCTAAAGACAGCAATATCATCAAGATAAGCTGCACTGTAGGCTTCCAGACCTGTGAGAACTGTATTCACCAACCTTTGGAAAGTGGCAGGTGCATTCTTCAGACCAAAGGGCATTACCACAAATTGATAATGCCCACTAGGGGTTGAGAATGCTGTTTTTGGCTTTGCATCATCAGCTAGCCTGATCTGCCAGTAGCCAGCTGTTAGGTCAAATGTGCTTAGATACTTGGCTGAGGCCAAAGTGTCTATTAGCTCATCTGCCCTGGGTATTGGATGGGCATCAGTCCTAGTGACTGCATTGAGACCCCTGTAGTCCACACAAAACCTCATCTCTCTTTTCCCACCACTGGTGTGAGGTTTTGGCACAAGGACCACTGGACTAGCCCAAGGGCTATCTGAGGGTTCAATAACTGCCAAATCCAACATTTTCTGGACTTCTGTCCTGATACAGTCCCTGACATGGTCAGGTTGCCTATAAATCTTATTTTTAATAGGCAGACTGTCCCCAGTGTCCACTTCATGAGTGCACCAGGTGGTCTGACTTGGAGTCAGAGAGAACATACGTCTGTACTGATTGAGCACCTGTCTGCAATCAGTTTGCTGCTGAGCAGTGAGGCTGCCTGCCAAGGCTACACCATCCACTGACCCATCATCAGGGTTCTGTGAGAGCAGGTCAGGGAGTGGGTCACTCTCTTCCTCCTGTCCCTCATCAGTAGCCATGAGCAAGCCCATGTCTGCCCTGTCCACATATGGTTTCAATCTGTTGACATGGAGAACCCTGTGGGGACTCCTGGGCGTTCCTAGGTCTACCAAATAGGTAACCTCACCCTTCTGTTCAACAATGGTATGGGGTCCACTCCATTTGTCTTGGAGAGCTGCTGGGGCCACTGGCTCCAACACCCACACCTTCTGCCCTGGCTGGTAAACAGTCAGTACAGCCTTTTGGTCATGCCAGGCTTTTGGAGTTCCTGGCTAGCCTCAAGGTTTTTAGTTGCCTTTTTCATGTATTCAGCCATCCGGGAGTGGAGACCAAGTACATAGTCCACTATGTCTTCCTTTGGGGGCTTGAGAGGTAACTCCCATCCTTCCTTCACCAAGCACAATGGACCCCTGACAGGGTGACCAAACAAAAGTTCAAAAGGGCTGTAGCCAACCCCTTTTGAGGCACCTCCCTGTATGCAAACAAAAGGCAGGGCAAGAGTATGTCCCATCTTCGCCTAAGCTTCTCTGGGAGCCCTTTAATCATGCCCTTCAAGGTTTTGTTGAATCTCTCAACTAAACCATTGCATTGTGGGTGATAGGGTGTGGTGAACTTGTAAGTCACTCCACACTCCTTCCACATTGCTTTCAAGTATCCAGACATAAAGTTGGCACCCCTGTCTGATACAACCTCCTTAGGGAAGCCCACTCTTGAGAAAATTCCCAGGAGGGCTCTTGCCACCACAGGTGCTGTAGTGGTCCTAAGGGGAATAGCCTCTGGGTACCTAGTGGCATGGTCCACCACCACCAGGATAAACCTGTGCCCAGATGCTGTTTGGGGATCCATGGGAATAACAATATCAATCCCCACTCTTTCAAAGGGCACCCCCAACACAGGTTGTGGTATCAGGGGAGCCTTTGTGGTGCCACCTGCCTTCCCACTGGCTTGGCAGGTTACACAGGAGCGACAAAACTCCTTGGTGTCTTCAGACATGTGGGGCCAGTGAAAGTGAGGGACAATTTTGTCCCAGGTCTTGTTCTGGCCCAGGTGACCTGCTAGGGGAATATCATGGGCTAGGGTCAATAGGAAGCCCCTGAACTTCAGAGGTATAACCAACCTCCTGGTGGCACCAGGCTTGGGGTCTCTACACTCTGAGTACAAGAGTCCATCTTCCCAATACACTTTACGGGGACCACTAGCATTCCCAGCAGCCTCAGCAGCAGCCTGCTGTCTGAGGGGTTCAAGAGAGGGGCAGCTCTGCTGCTCCTGGCTCAGATCTGCCCTGGAAGGGCCCCCTGTCCCTAAGAACTCAACCTGATCAGGCTCAAGCTCCTCTGGGACAGTTCCTTCCTCAGGACTGAGATCATCTCCCTGAAGAGACTGATCTTCCTTCTGAGCCAAGGGGAAGGCACTGCCTTTACCCTACTACTCCTCCTCTTGGATGGCACTTGGTCCATTGTTCCAGGATCCAAGGCCTGTTCAGTGTTAGGCATTTTGCTCTGTGACCTGGTCACAGCAAACACATCTGCAGGGATGCCCATCATTTCTGCATGGGTCCTGAGCTCCACTTCTGCCCAAGCTGAAGTTTCTAGATCATTACCAAGCAAGCATTCGACTGGTAGGTTTGCACTCACCACAACCTTCTTAAGGCCAGTTACCCCTCCCCAGGAGAAGTTAACAACTGCCAGAGTATGGTCTGTTCTGACATTGCTAGCATTGGTCACTTGGTACATTTCACCAAGTATAATCTGCCCAGGATCCACACGATCTTGTGTCACCATGGTGACACTTGCTCCTGTGTCCCTAAATGCCAAAGCCTCTTTTCCATTGATTAATGGCTGTTGCCTGTACTTGCCCAGATTGCTGGGACTCACAGAGGAGGTCACATCCATGCCTCCATCACAGACTAGGACAGCCTGAGTGAGTTCTCTGACTAGGCCAGAGCTCATCTCATTACCCAGGGTCAACCCTACTAAACCCTTAGCTGGAGTACTCCCACCACCATTTGTAACTGTACTAGGGGGAACAGGTGCCTTAGGGGCAGTGGTGGTGGCTGGAATAGAGTCTTTGGACTTGGTGCAATCACTGGTCCAGTGGGTCTTTTGCTTACAGACCTTGCACCATGGTTTCTTTTGGCCTTTTCCCTTGTTAGACTGTGAATCCCCACCTGAAGAAGATTTTGGGGGGCCTTGTGAAGACTTCTGGTCTTTACCCTTCTCCCCACCCTTATCAGAGTTTTTAGAATCTTGCTTCTTTGGGTCACCACCTTGGTTCTGTACCTTCTGCCTCACCCTGGTTCTGACCCATTTGTCTGCCTTCTTTCCCAATTCTTGGGGAGAGGTCAGATCAGAGTCCACCAGGTACTGATGCAACAGCTGATTTTGAGAGTTATTAAGAATCTGCTCCCTCATGAGAAGATTGTACAATCCGTTGAAGTCACATACCTTACTGCCCACTAACCAACCTTCCAGAGCCTTAGCAGAACAATCAACAAAGTCCACCCAGTCTTGAGTCTGTGCTTTTTGGGTATCTCTGAACTTTAACCTGTATTGTTCAGTTGTTAGGCCAAACCCATCAATCAATGCACTCTTCAAGACTGTGTAATTGTCAGCATCCTCTTCTCTAACAGAGAGGAGCTTATCTCTACCTTTGTCTGCAAAGGAGAGCCACAAGATTGCTGCCCACTGCTCCTGAGGGACCCTCTGTACTTTACAGGCCCTCTCTAGAGCAGTTATCCATTTGTGGATGTCATCCCCACTCTGGTAGGGAGGGACAATCTTGCTCAGGTTTCTATGGTCATAAGACCTTTCCCTATCTCTGGGGAAATTTCTGCCACCATGGGACTCTAGTCCCAACTTTTTTCTTTGTCTATAAAGATCTAGGGACTCCCTGTCTATAGCCAACTGCTGTCTTCTGAGCTCAAGCTGGGCTTGTTCATACTGAAGCAGTCTCTTTTTCCTCTCATGAGAGGATTCCCTCCTATGAGAAGAAACAGAGGTCCCTACTGAGGTGTCAGAGTGGTTAGACTCCTGAGAAGGAGATCTAGACCTTCTGGGCACACTCCCAACTCTTCCTGGGGGACAAAGGGGAGGTCATTCTGAGTCTCCTCCTCATCCTCAGGAGTAGCTGCATTGTCCAGGTCAGGATCATTGTCATCCCCCTGGCCAGTTTCAGAGGTCAGGTCCTGGGCATTTTCAACCCTGGCCCCTCCCTCATCTTCTGCCCCACCCTCTCTGCCTACCCTTGCAGACCCTATGGGTCTTCTAAGATCATCTAGCAGAAGCATCTCCAGGAGACGTTGGGTGTTGGCACTTTTGCCTGTCTTCAACTTCCTAACCTTGCACAACTCTCTTAATTCCAAGAATGAGAGGTTGTCATATCTGGATGGCAGGAGCCCACTGGTTCCTGGCAGTGAAGACATTACTGGTGTGGTGTATGCACTACCTACTCTAGTGTGGCCTACTAAACTCTCTTGAGTTGTAGAAAGGGTGTGCTATCCCTTAACACACAACTCTAAGTTCAGTAGAACTTACTGTATCCTAAGCTTAATTTATATGTACCTTAGGTACCTTTAGTGGTTTTCAGTTGATCAATTCAATTGAGATTATCTGGTAAAACAATAGCAAGCTGGAATCCCACACGCTGCACACCAATGTGAGAAGTTGGCCTGGTATATGCTGTCCACTAATTATAGTGGGCACCTTGCACCAGTCCAAACAACCCCTTATTGGAGATAGGTTAAAGACAACCTTTATTGAAAGCTATCCTATTGGTAGCTATGGAGAGCAGCCTTCAGGCTAAGTCTTGAAGGAATGTAAAGCAGCTTGTTTTACCAGTCTATAATCTCTTGAGTGACCAAATGAAAGAGGACCACACCAGGTATATATTTAAAATATATGTATTTAGTCTTAAACACACCCCTCTAGTCTCTTTATGAGGTAGAGTTCGAAGTACATAAGTTACAAGTCGAATATCAATAGTAATAGCACAAATACACGTTTGAGCCCTAGGGGCGTACCAAACCATATACCAATAAAGTGGTATAAGAACCATGACTGAGCTAGACACAAGGCCTAGAGCCTGTAGAAGTGCTTGGACCACAAGGAACCACACAAGGTAGTGACACAGGGTACCCACGGGGGACGCGTGCAGTGTGTGAACACAGCCGCGAGCCACCGTTGACTTCTATGGGGAATGTCGCGGTTGGAGTTTTAAAGAAAAAGGGCACTTGGAGGAGGACTTGGAGCAAACCCCTTTAGAACTAGGCCGTTCTAGAGTCAATACCCACAGGAGCACCGGAGTACTCAAGTTACCTCACCCAGGGGAGCCGGGTGCATAGGTGTCTTTCGGGGTCGGGTTTCGTCGTCGTTTTCAATGGCGATCTGCTGCAAAGTGCTGCTGGCGGCCAAGTCGAAAGTGTCTGGGTGGATCCAAGGATGGATCAAAGATCTGAAGAACCTGAAAGCAGAGGGGACAGAGTCTGGGTCACTAGCCAATGACCAGGAAGGCGATGAGCAGATGCCCACCGATGTCGGGTGCTTCAGGTAGGTTGACGGTCGTCTTGACTCTTCAGCCACGAGGTCCAGGAGGTGTCGACGACAACCAGGAGCTGGATTCGAGCTGTCCCACAACGTCTGTCGATTTCTGCAGTATTGGCGACCGGATTGGACCCAACAAGCCTTGGCAACGGCAAGTCTCATGGAAACAAAGAAAGGATGTTGATGCAGACCAGCAAGGTCTGGGGGACTCACCCAGCAAGGGTAAGTCAGGGCACCTCTGGAGCAACCAGGAAAGCCCAAGCAGAAGAAGAGTTACCTCCGGGAGGGCCCACTAGCCAACGGACTAGCGACTGCAAAGGAGCCTCAAGTGGACGCACTTGGAGCTGGCTCACAGGACACTCGTGGAGTGGAGGCCAGTGATCTTCGGTGCAGTCGGTGCTGGAGGCGGGGGCTTCTTGGAGCCCAAAGCACAACTTCATGGGAGACTAGGAAGAGGATGCACTTGCAAAAGTTCTTGGTGTCCAGGGGTCACGGTCCCACGTTACCCATGATAGCTACGGGCCTCAGCTTTGCTGGGGACTCAGGGCAGCCTTGCGGAAGTCTGGAAATCTACCTCTGGTGATGCAAAGACTTCGGCGTCCGGCTTGAGTTTCAGCGATGCAGACCGGACAATTGCTTCTTAGGTGCCTGCCAAGCAGGGGAGCCACTCCTTGACCCCAAGGGAGATTCTTCAGTCCTCTAATCTTGAAGTAGAGCATCGAAGGTCTGGGATTCGGCTTCAGAGTTTCGTCCAGGGTAATCTAAAGTGCTAAGGACTGGGGTCCCATACTTATACCAAGTTAGGGGGTTGGACATACTCTGGGGACCCACCTATGGGAGGGTCAGGGAAGAGGGGTGGTTACACCCATTCCCTTTGTCCAGTTTGGCGCCAGAGCAGGGGCAGGTAGCCCCTGCAACCGGTTTGAACTGGCATATGCACAGGGACACCAAATGTGCCCCCAGTGCAGGACTTCAAAGCACCAGAAAGTGCTCCCGCCCAGCCCCAATACACACTATCCTGTCTGGGGAGGTGGTTACACCTCCCTTCGACAGGAAACCTATTGTCCAGGCCTCCCCTGCCGGAGTTTCAGTCAGCAGCAGGAGGCCAGACCCGTGTCTGTGGCAGCGGCATCCATTTTGTGATGCCAGGGCTCTGTAAAGTTAATACCGGGCAGCCCGGTGTGTACATGTCTCTCCCTCTAGAAGGGTGGAATGCTACCCCCGCCACCAGGACTGGCGGGGGGGTAGTATTCCAAGATGTTTGACACCAAACACGACATGTTTTGGTGCAGCCAGTCCAAAGTTAGCATTGTACAGCGAGGATATAATGCACTTAAGAGTATATGGTCAGGCTGTACCACAAACAGCATCAGAGGAGGGACTCTGAACGCTGCAGAGGGGCTCTGCTCATGCAGGGGCACCCTCTCACATAAAAACCAAGCACTCTGCCTTCAGGATTCTTAAGGCCTGCCATAGGAGTGACTTATAGGTTTATATGTGTGTGCAATGGTAGTGATATAGGTAGCCTATATCACAGTAAGGGGTGCATGCACCACCTTACCCAGGCTGCAGTAGCAGACCTGTGGTGTCATTTTGGCTGGCCTTCAAGGGGTGGCATAATACATGCTTCAGCCCCTGGCAGGCCTCTGGGGTACCTATGCCCTGGGTACATAGTATACCATATACTAGGGACTTATAAGGGCACTCCAGATTCCAATCAAGGATGTACCTAAGGTACATGGGAACCATTTTAGAGTGGAAGCAGCTAGGCTGGGGTTCTGATTAGCAGGGCCCCAGCCAGACTAAAGTCGAAAAACAGTGAAGCATCAGCAAAAAGTGGGGGTACCCATGTGAAGCAGATCCTCCTCTCTTACACCGGAGTCCAGTTGGAGCGGGCGAAGTGATGGAGGCTGTGATCGGTGCCCCTTGAGTGCCCCTGACTCACCAGGCGAGACGACGGTGTTCTCCAGTGACAGCGGGAGGTCCCCGCGATAGCCACCGGAGCCCAGACTCTGCAAAATGGCGGGGCGCCCCCAAGACTGAGACGCGCAGACTGTCGAAAGAACGCCCGGAGCCTTCACGTATTCCTCAATGACCTGCTGAGAGCCCCCGCCGCGTTGTGGAGCGCGTGAACGGAGCTGAGTGTGCCCGGGTCCGGGGCCCTTGAGTCAGAACTCTTTTTCCCGTTGAGACCATGGAAGACAGAGCAGAGGTGCCCCCGAGCCCCCACGGGGCCAGCAGGTGAGCGCTGCCATCGGGGCCCCCAATTGGGCCAGGGGCCCAAAGCGGGCAGCTCGGGGCTTGCACCGGTGGGGGGGCCCTGGAGGGAGAGTGAGAAGGCCCACAGACCACATGGCGCCTGACCCCAAGATGGCCGACGTGGCCAGTGCATGATGCGGGAAGGCACCAGGGAGCAACAAAGAAGCGGTGGGGTAGGCAAATTGGCTCCAGAGCCCTGCGGGGAGTGAAGGGTCTGGGCAGCATGCAGTGATAGGGGCCTGAGGACAACCCAAACGCGAGGCACCGGGCGCCTGCTGCCTGACCCTAATATGGCCACCGTCCACTGAGGATACTCACTACAGAGCTGCAGCAGCATACCCAGAGCTGTCTTACTGCCCTCCCCCACATCAATCAAAGCAAAGAGTCAATGGAGTGTGGAGAGTAGCGTCAGTGGGCGCCACCTTTCTTGAAGAGTCCCAATGCTAGCTCACACACGGCCAGATCTAGGAGATATTCTGCACTGGGAGTTCGCCTGCGGGGGTCTGCGAACCGCCGGTGGTCCCCTGGTGAGTCGGAGAGCGCACAGCCCGGTTCTGCACGACAACGGGGGTGGCCAAGCTACGTAGTCACCTATGCCACCAAAAAAGGCCCCCAACAACAAGGTCTCCAACTACTTTGCTGCCACAGGGGCGGGTACGTCCAGCGAGGACACGGTGCAGCCTACAGGAGAAATGGCGCTCACCAGGGAGGACCTCTTGGCTTCTCTCCGGGAGTTTAAAAGAGAGCTCCGAGCGGACATCAAAACCGACATGGACGCCTCCTTCGATGCGTTTCGAGCGGCAATGAGGGAGAGGCTAACGACCCTACAGGCCGACGTGGATTCGGTGGGCACTAGAACGCTGGATCTCGAGGCGAAAGTGCAAGAACTGACTGACCGCATTCAACCCCTGGAGGATGGCTCTGCGGACTTAAGGGACCAGCTGCACGCCACCCTGCTCAAGTGCGAGGACTTAGAAAACAGGTCCAGCCGAGATAATATTCGAGTCCGTGGCTTGGAAGAAGACTGCGAGGGGCCGGATCTGGAGGCCTTTATGGTGGGCCTTTTCTCCACGGTTTTGGGCGAGGATGGGCCCGAGATCCACCTGGAGAGAGTTCACAGAGTGGGGCCGCGGCTCCCTGGGGAAAGCAGGCGGACTCGAGACATTCTGGCAAAGTTCAGCTCATTCAAAGTTAAAGAACTGGTCCTACAAAAAGCTAGAAACGTCGACAAAGTCTCCTTTCAGAATGCAACATGTACGCTCTACCAAGATGTGGCCCAAGCCACTCTTATGCGCCGACAGCAATTCCGCCCGATCACCGACAGCTTGCGAGAGAAGAAGGTCAAGTACAGGTGGACCTATCCGTTTGGGATTGCCTTCCAGTGGGACAACAAACACTTGCATTGTACCGAGCTGGCGGAGGCAGCTGACATCATGGGTATCACGATCCCAGGGCCCAACGGCGGGGCAACTTCAAGGGCCACAGGAGGGGACAAACAACGAGAGAGACAAGGGGCCGGACAGTGGCGGAGAGCAGGGCGCAAGGGCAACATCTCTCCGGACTGAGCTTCAACACCGAATGGTCCCACGACCGGACGGCCTCCAGATGACACGATACTCTACCCCCCTGCCCCACTGGGGGCAACTGGTGGTTCTTATGGAGAGTTGGATGGAGCAGAGGACTTGCAATTCACAAGACTTTGGTGAGCCGCCCGCCCACTCACCTATGGGTAGCCTTGGAACTGAGGTTGTCACCACTGCGGTAAGGAGATTTCAATGGAAGGGTGGTTGGAGCGGAGGACTTGCAATACTCTGGTCCCTTATGGAGTAGCCGAAGCGGACAGATTTGAGCCATGAGCGGATGGAGGGAGCGGAGGACTTGCATCCAAGAATGGAGGGTCTTATGATCGATCCGTTTTCAGAAAAGAAGGTGCTCCACCCCCCTCACCACAGGGGGATAGCCAGTCGATGGTGTGGAGAACTGAATGGTGCGGACGACTTGCATTCCACAAGACTTTAAGGATCCTCTGGCCCGCCCAATTTTATGTAGCCTAGGGTCAGGAAACCGTATCCTGTGGACCGTATGAATGGGCTGCGATGGGTGTGAGTGGAGTACATCGCTGCCTGTCACTGCTGCGGTAAGGAGATTACAATGGGAGGGTGATTGGAGCGGAGAACTTGCACACAGTCGGACACCTATGGAGACGCCTGAGCTGCTAGACTGATGTTGCTATTACAGGGGTGCTCAGTAATGCGACAGCCACAGTGTGCTGTATAATTTTTCTATGCATATGCCTTAACAGTTGATGTTGTAGGGGCTGGGGGAACGGGAATAGTTACGTTCCTCGAGTTTGTTGTAGGATGGAGGGTCACCTCTATGATGGGGATCCTCTACACTCGATTTTACAGTTTCTTTTGTTTTGTTAAGTTAGTTCGATGTCATGGTGCCTTTTTTTACATTTTTTGTTTGAGGGGAGGGGGGGTGCCGGGGACACAGTCAGCGCAGGAGGCTTAACGGGGGAGGCCGAACCCCACCCAAATCCCCATGGCAGTCCGGGCTATAACATGGAATGTCCAGGGCCTCAACTCCCCTAATAAACGTCAACGCCTTTGGAAATATTTACTTGATCATAATGTCCAAGTGGCGGCCCTTCAAGAAACGCACCTCAAAAAAGCAGAGGAACAACGTCTGAAGCATAAAGCATATCCTCTTATTTTCAGATCCTCTCACGCTTCCAAACAGAATGGGGTGGCACTGCTTTTCCATGCGGGGGTCCCATTTCAAGCTCAGGACAACAAAGCTGACAAAGCGGGGAGATGCATTATGATCAGGGGGGATCTGAGGGGCCAGCAATGCACGTTTGCAGTTATCTATGCAGCAAATATGGGTCAACAGGACTTTATACTCTCCTTAAGGCCTTGGAGAACTTTGCGCAAGGAGACATTCTCCTAATGGGAGATTTCAATCTCATTTGGGATCAGGGGCTGGACACGACTCACCCACACAGGGCAGCAGGGGGGATTTTTGGCAAGGCACTTAGAGCGCAGCTCCAACTCCTGGGCCTGGTGGACGTATGGCGGGAGGGTAACCCCACCGTGCGCGATTATTCCTTCTTCTCCCACTCCAACAGAACATACTCCAGCATCGATCACATATTTGTGAGCCAATCTCTGCTCCCCTCGATACTACAGACACACTTCCACCCGATTTGTTTGTCGGACCATGCCCCTCTCGAAATGACCCTCACCTGGCCGAACCAAGTCCAAAACATGCACGTTGGTACTTCCCCCACTTCCTTTGTAGGGACAGACTGCTGCGCGACGAAATCAGGCAAACCATTAAAGATTTCTTTGAGCAGAATGACCCCGAGCTTACCCCTCACGCCACCACCTGGGACGCTTGCAAAGTGGTAGTCCGGGGAAAATGCATCGAATTGGCCACTAACCTGAAAACGCAACAGCGAGAGGAGCATCTCATGTTGGAACGGGAACTGCAATCTGCAGAACTGGCACACACGACTAGCCCCTCGGCTCCGGCGCTAAGGAAAGTTACTGCCCTTAAGGGGGAACTACAGGCCATTTACACTAACAGGGCGGAAAAAACTATCTTACGCTTACAGGCCAAGGGATATGAGGGAGGCAATAAAGTGGGGTCCCTTCTCGCACGTCAATTACGGGCCAAACAGGAAAGGGAATACATAAAACTTATCATAGATGACGCGGGCGTCTCACAAAAGACAGAGGAGGGGAAAGCGCAAGCCTTTGAAAAATTCTACCGTACTCTCTACACCTCAGAGCTCCCACGGGCGCAAGACCAAGAGGAGTACCTGGACTCTTTGGACCTCCAAATAAACAAATAATGGTAGTAGTGTTTTCCTCTCCAGGAAACGGAACCGCACATCAGTAGTCCACTCAAAAACAAAACACAAAGTGATTCAGTGTGAATAAATAACAGTGTTTCTCAATAGAATGACGGGGTGCTACTATTGCTCACCACATCTACTACCAAAAGATGCGATTAACACAGGAAGTAATTCCTGTGTGTATAAATCATAAGAAAGAGAGCATCATTCGGCACACCCTTAAACAGTTGGAATATCTTATAGGTATTAAACAAGTAAAAATAGTCCTAATTCAAAAGTATCATGTAGAGTTCACTTGGTTGATAATTAGCTATTAACCAATGTCGAAACAATTCAAATTCTTGAAAAGATGTTTCTTTATTCTTGTTGATGTAACATCCAGCATGAAAGACTGTGACAATGCCAACACGTGTTTCGTCTCCCCTTAGACTTTATCAAGGCAATTGGTAAAACAATCCTGGTCCAACCAGCATAATACACGTAGACCCAACTTGTCTATTGTTCTCAATAGGAAGAGTCTCAAAGTCTCTTTTCATGGCCATCGGGTGGAATCGTGTCACTTCGACCTCCCACAGGTCTCGGCTACCGTTAATGAGGACTTAGCTCAACCCATTTCCCTGAGGAAGTGCAGAAGGCGATTGACGCACTTAAACTACAGAAAGCGCCGGGGCCGGATGGGGTTACGGCACAGTTTTACCGTACCTTTGCACCGGAACTTGCCCCCTTTTTAACTACCTTATTCAATGTCGTCGCTTCTACACAACAAGTCACCCCCTCTATGGGAGAGGCGATTATAGCAGTAATTCCTAAACCGGGGAAGGATCCTACAGCCTGTTCCTCTTACCGCCCGATCGCCCTTCTGAATGTAGACGCCAAAATTTACTCCAAAATCTTGGCTACTCGCCTCAAAGCAGTGCTCCCCGGTCTTATTGACCCAGACCAAGCTGGCTTTATTAAGGGGCGACAGACCCATGATAATCTGCGGCGCATCATCCATACACATCCCAGTGGCCCTTCTCTCGCTAGACGCGGAGAAAGCATTTGACCGCGTAGAGTGGACCTTTTTGTTTCGAGTGCTTCGACGCTTTGGATTCAATGAAACTTTTATGGGGATGATTCGTGCCAATTATCACTCCCCTAGATCTCGGGTCCTGGTCAATGGCATTGCTTCCCCCTCCTTTGATTTAGCACGTGGGACGAGGCAGGGGTGCCCGTTGTCCCCCCTCCTTTTCACTTTAAGCATAGAACCCCTAGCATATAAAATCAGAGCTAACCCGGATATACCTGGGGTGCGGTTTGGCTCAGACGATCATAAGATATCGCTCTTTGCCGATGACGTGCTTCTCCCGGTCACGGAGCCATTGACTTCCCTTCCGGCTATTCAGGGGGAGCTTGCCCTGTTTGAGAGGGCGGCGGGGTTTAAGATTAACTTGGCCAAATCCTTCTTACTTAACCTGACCCTATCTAAAGAAGAGTGGCGACAAGTAGAGAGCGTGTCATCATTTAGCTACACAACCAAGGAGATTACCTATTTGGGCGTTAAGCTCACCCCCCGTATCTCAGATCTCTACAAGGCCAACTTCCCTCCCCTTCTTCGCCAATTAAAAATTGACTTGGGCAAGTGGAGTGCTGCATACATCTCCTGGCTGGGCCGGATTAATGCTATCAAGATGAACGCGCTCCCCCGCTTGCTTTACCTCTTTCAGGGGCTACCCATTCCAGTGGAAAAAGGCCTCCTCAGGGAGCTGCGACAAATGATCACTAAATTTATCTGGTTGGGAGGGAGGGCCCGCTTGCCCCATCACCTGCTCACGAGGCCTGGTAGGGAGGGGGGTCTGGCTCTGCCGGATTTTCAGGGATATTACAGGGCGGCACAGCTACGAGTAATCACAGAATGGTCGCTGCGTGCCTCGGAGAAACACTGGCTTCACATAGATAGACAGATCACCGGCCGAACTATATGGGATCTATTGTGGAAACCCAAGCACGACAGACCGCCCAACGCCTACATCAGTACACCCACATCCACCACATTGCGGGTATGGGACACTCTCACTAGGAGGTTACAGCTGACCACCTTTCCATCTCCCTACACGCCCATACATTTTAACGCTGCTTTCCCCCCTGCGCTTCACGTGGGACCCTTCGAGGCATGGCGGGAGGGTGGCTCTCTCACAATTTCCCACCTGTTTCACAAAGGTGAGATTCTCACCTTTCAAGAATGCATGAAACAATTCGCACTGCCCACCAAAGAGGAGTTCCACTATTTGCAGTTTAAACATTGGGCGCAGCAACCCCTGGTGTGGCTGACCGCCACCAGAGACCTGCTCCCCTTGGAGAAGTTCGCCCAATCGGGATCCACCTCCAAGGGATGTATCTCCTTTCTGTACGCTCTCATACAAGCTCTAAGCCCCAGGTCGACCCCACGATATAAACGCTTTTGGGATGCACTTTTGGGCACTCCTCTAGCAGACAAGCAGTGGGAGCGTTTACATAACGACATAGCGAAATTCAATCGCTCGATGTATCTCAGGGAGACGCAATATAAAATTATGTATGACTGGTACTTATATCCCCAGAAACTACACAAGATCTTCCCCAACACTTCAGATAGGTGCTGGCGGGGTTGTGGGCTACTGGGCGACTTCCGTCATATCTGGTGGGACTGCCCCTCCATCCAGCCTTTTTGGAAAGAGATCCTATCCCAAATCAAACTCATGTTAGGCTACCCACTTCCCCATACCCTGGAACACACCTTGCTGGGGGTAAGAGATCCAACCCTGAAACGCCAAACGCAGAGTGATAGGTCTGTCATGTGGCTTTGCCTAGGGGCAGCTAAAATGGCAGTGGCTGCCGCGTGGAAAAAGCAAGAGGCACCATCATTAACCCAATGGCATGCAAGGCTGTGGAGGGCGCTGGCTCTGGAGCGTATGGCGGACATAATGGATGACACTAGAAAAGGGTTCGAATACATATGGTCCCCGCTGGTGAGTTACTTATCGGAAGGCCTCCCGTTGACGGCATGCGCCCCACGGCTAAGGGCCCTTAACCTATTCCATATCTAATGTTATAGCAGTACAGCTAGTAATCTGCAGCTGGGACGATGTCTCATCATGGGCCCCGGAGCCCAGCCCTCATGATCACTTCCTTATCATTTGCACCATGACATCAAGGTTTTGTTGGTTTTTTAGGTGTATTAAGTTTCCTTTCTATGTTCCTCTCTCTAGAGGGTGGATTGACGGAAGATTGTAGAATACTACATGCAACACGATGCAAGTGTAACTATCAATATGGTTTTTATGCCACAGAACTCGTGACCAAGCTGTAACCTACATGTGATCTCTGTAACTCTTGGCTTACTTTGATAATTTGTTGCTTGTGTACTGCATTACCGTATCAATCTCGAAAATTCAATAAACAGAATTTGAAATAAATCTGACTTTAGGAAAAAGTCGGATTTAATGAGACAAGTTGTTTGATACCAAAAATGACAGTTTTCAGTGGGACCATGATTGAGCTGGCAACATCAGGGTGCCCGGGTGTCAATCTGTGTTATCCTATGGCCCCCTGATCACTTATATAGTAGCCCTTAATGGAAACAGACTACTATAGGGACCTTTAATATAATGCACCCTGCCTTATGGGATATATATATCATGGTGAGAGCATAGTCGAGTTGGAGCAGTTTGCACTGTTCCCGCGGCCTGTAATGGCACGCCTGCTGTCATTTCTTTACTTGGGTCGCTCAGGGTGGCACATACAGTGCTTCAGGCCCTGGTGACCCCTTTAACTCCCATGCCTTGGTTACCTCTTGTACCATTTACCAGGGACGTATAAGGAGGTTAAAGTCCTTGCCAATTGGGGTTGGCAATTCCCATACATCATATCTACGGAAAGAGCACTGGCACTGGGGCCTGGTTTGCAGGTTCCAGTGCACTTTCAAAGTTGAAAACCAGCAGCTAATAGTCCATCTGGGGGCAAAAAGTTGGGGGAGACCTGCTAAAAGCCCTAAAAGCTTGTTTTCCTACACAGGTGTTGAACCAATGCAAGTATCATGTTAAGAGTTTTACAGGTCAACAGATTAAAAGACTGATTTCTACAGTGGATGCATCAGTCCAACCAGCTATGTGAATAGGAATGTGTGGTCTGCAAGTTACAAGCAAATTTCTGAAGCAGATGCTCCACTTAGGGATATATTGCAGCAAGGCTGGAATGTACCTATACATACACAAAGGTCTCTGCAGTGAATGCACTGAGTTTGGTTGAAAACTGGAACCTCCGACTCGCAGGTTACATACGTAGTTCTGAATCAGTCACTCAGTCCATTAAGCTATCTGTTGGAAATGACGTGTGGCCTGAAGGTAAAACACTGATCTCTGAAGCAGACGCCGTAACTTTGTGATCAACCTTTCTGTCACTGTAGCATGTGAATGCAGGTTACACATGTATGTATGTAACAGACGTTCTGTTCACTGAGATATCTTGCTCGGATGGATTTGTAACCAGCATTTTACACACAGATCTTTCTAGCTTAATTCTTTTCTCCCCATTGAGCTACATTATATGATTGGAACCTGTGAGGTGCACGTTCACACTTTATTGTGAAGTATTTTGTAATTATTTCAAAAATCATCAACACAGGGTCTACTTTGCTAACATAAGCTGAACCAAAATGCTTGGCTCAGCTTGCAAGCAATTTGAAAGTAAAAATGCAGCTCTCCTGGATATTGTTGTTTCAGGAGGTGTTTGAAATTAGAAAGTACATAAATAAATATCAGAAATCCAAATGTTAAGGACAGTGACAGCTCACGCTCACTATGGAGCTTAGAGTAACAAAAAGGTTATAGAACCATCACAACGGCAAAAAAGAAACCCAAGCTTTGGATAGCAGATGCTACAATTTCACACTATGATTAAGGGTAATGCGGATGCTTGTGACCTTCCTAACCCATTAATTATCAGTCCTATTGAAATCTTCTACAAAACTGACTGTGCTTGTGCTTTGGTAGTAGTTCCACATGGAAATGAATGTTTATGAATGGATATGTCAATCTCTGTTAGTCTGTTGAATGTACTGACTGAATGAATTAATGCAGATCCAGAGATTTTATTTGAATATTTATAAGTACGTATTGTTTAGAGAATGGGAATGGGTCCAGATCATCTTTTACGTCTCATATTTTAACAAGATAACAATTTATTTAATCCCATTCTCTAAAACTTTTATCACATACACTCAATGGAATCCAGTCTAAATGCGAATTCAGTTTGTTTTGCCCATGCAGGGTGTCATTATTGATTTGTTTTCTCTGAAGCAGCGGGGGAGAAGGTCCCTAGGCCAGCTCCCCCCGCTGCTGCTGCAGGCTGAGCTTCCGCTCAAGCCTGTAAATGCTGTCAGCCAGACAGCTCGCCGGTGCTCTCAGCCTCTCCCAGAACCAGGTTTTTCTTCCGCATTACTTGAATCTTTTTTTGCTTCCTTTTTGCCGCCATAAACAATCTTTTTCCCCACCACAACTTAGGGGCATATTCACAAGGACTTATCTCCGAATTATCCCCACTTTAACTCATCAAAAGTGGTGATAGAAATAACACCCCATTCACAAGCTGGTGCAAACTGCAGACATCACCAGTATTCCTGCGATAACTACCCCAAAATGTATCCCAACGGTGGACAACACCAAATAACTCTAATGAGATGCAGAGTAGGCGTTCCCGTGCAAAAACACACGAAAAAACCACAACACAACTTTCACAACAAAATGCCAGATCTGCGAAGCGAACCGAAAACAGGTGATAAGCCGCGGTAGCAGCAGTGAATTTACACCTGCCTTCTGCTGGTGTTAAACAGGACGACTACCTGCAGCATGGAAGGGAACACAGCCAGGAGACTTTCAAGATGCAGGTATTCCAGATGGAAGGTGTCTGCCTAAGATAGCCCCACTAAAATGACAGTATTTTTGGTTAAAACAAATGGTTAGACTACGAGGAAGCTGATTGCCGCGGTCACCATGCTGCCAGTCTCACAGTGACACCTGGCTTCCTGCAGGGGCAGTGTTGGGCCGGGAGCTTAAACTGGTGATGATGGGACTATTCAGGCGATTATCGGCCATTCACAACGTATCGCCGGCTAACGCAGGATTTTACTTCGCCATCGCGATGATTAGTACGTGGGTTTTGACACCCCTTCCCTGTTACTATCGCCATGTACCGCGGGCTTGAAAATAGCCCGCTAACATGGCGATATTAATCAGGGTTAGGCAGCGTTAACTTTCCTGGCGATGACTGCCGATGGCGATAGTTATCGCCCGTCTTTGTGAATATACCCCTAAGGGCCTTATCTACAAGAAAATGCTGCAGCACCGCAAGCCATTTAGCTGCGGTGTGCTCCATCATTTCAATGGCACAGGGATGCATTATATTAACAACAATACAAGGAATCCCTGTGCTTTCCCCTGCGCTGGCGCACAATTAGCTGCCATGAGCCAGAGCAGGCACCCTTGCGTCATTTTGCAAGGTTGCCTGCGCTGCATGGATAATCTTTTTAGTGCAGGAAGGGACACCTTCTTGCACAAAAACAACTGCTAATGGCATTTTACTCTTTCTATGCATGCTGCAGGCTAAGCTCCCACTCAAGCCCGTAACCTTGCCTCCTTTTGGTCTCCATAAACAGTCTTTTTTCCGCCTAAACATAACATTTTTGCCTCCATATCCTTCTTTATCTCCCGCCTTTTTGTGACCTTCTCTCCTGCCAATTGTGACTCTTTTTCCCGTTTTGCAACATTGCATCTTTTTCCTAATCGTGTTTTCTGATTCCTGCCTAAACTTAACCTCCTTCCCCCTCCCGCTTCCCGCCTTTTCCTAACCTCGCCCAGTGCCCCTCCCAGTTACCTACTTAATAGAGGCCGCAGTGCGACCTCATTGAGCAGGTCTCTGGGCCAGCTCCCCCCTGCTGCTGCAGGCTGAGCTTCTGCTCAAGCCTGTAACCGCTGTCAGCCAGACACCTCGCCGCTGCTCTCAGCCGTCTCCCCATAACCTTGTTTTCCTTCTGACTAATTTTAACTTTTATGCCTCCATAAACAGTCTTTTTTCCCGCCTAAACCTAACATTTTGCCTCCTTTTTGCTCCATAAACAGTCTTTTTCCAGCCTAAACCTAAACATTTGCCTCCATAAACCTTGTTTTCCTCCTGCCTAATAAAACTTTTGCCTCCATAACGTTCTCTCCCGCCAATCGTGATTTTTTCCCCCAGTTCTGTAACATTGCATCTTTTTCCTAATCGTGTTTTCTGATTCCCGCCTAAACATAACCACTTTATCCCTCCCGCTTCCCGCCTTCTCCTAACTCTGCCCAGTGCCCCGCCCTCTCCCAAGACCCAACTTAATGGAGGCCACAGTGCAGCCGCGTGCTGCGGGCGCGCCCCTGGCACGCTGAGGGCATGCCAAAGGCAAGCCGTCTGCGCATGGCTGTGCCTGGACTGCTCCCAGCCCCAGGACCCCTGGATCTGTAACCACCCACAGCTACTCGAGGTGAGTTAACTGCCCTGATCCCAGACCTTGCAGCAACCCCTGCAGCCTCACTTCCCCTTGATCAACAGCAGGACCCTTCTCCTGCCAACATTGCCAATTCTCCTGCAATGTCGACCCCCCCGCCTCGGAATCCAACCCATACCCTCTGATAGAAGAGAAATCAAATGCCTCCTGATCAACGCCCGATCACTCCTCAAACACGCCACAGAAATCTGGAACACCATCACCTTCCTCACCCCCGATGTCATCTTCCTCACTGAGACATGGCTCAACCCCGCTTCTGCACCGGACATCGCCACCTCCACTCCCAGCGGCTGCAAGATCATACACAGAGACCGAGTCAACAAACACAGAGGTGGTATAGCCATCATCCACAAACAGTCCCTCTACGGCCCAGCAGCCGCCGCTGATACCACCCCCATTATGGAACACCTCAATTTCAAACTCAACACAGACAGCAAGTCTACCATTTATTTATTTTAGAAATTTATAGAGTGCACGGCTACCTCCCACGGAGGTGTCTAGGCGCTAAGGCAGCTGATTCACACAAAGGCACAGAGAAGGACTAGGTACGGTTGAATAGCCAGGTTTCTAGAGCTCCCCTGAAGGCTGATTCTGGTTCTGTCATTCGGAGATAAAAAGGCATGGGATTCCAGAGCTTCGCGGTTCTGACCGCAAATGCTCTGCTGCCTACCCTGGCCTTACGATAGTGGGGAGTAGTGAGCAATTTCATGTGGTTTGATCTCAGGACCCGATCGTGTTGGTAACTTTGCAATCTAAGTCTCAGATATGCCGGGCCCTGAACCCTGGTGGCTCTGTAAGCCAGAGTAAGTGCCTTAAATTCAATTCTCCTACTGACGGGCAGCCAGTGAAGACTCCGTTGATGGGGGGAGATGGAATGACGGAAAGGCACCTTACAGATCAATCTGGCCACAGCGTTTTGAACTATTTGTAGTCTGCGGATCAGATATGCTGGAAGTCCTAAGTAGAGACTATTAGAGTAGTCCAAGCGAGATGTGACCAAGGCATGAAGTACCGTCCTCCTACAGTCCAGCGGGAGAAAGTGGAGGAATTTCCTCAAAGCTCACAATATCCAAAAGCATGAGGAGGAGACTTGACGAATCTGGGTCTTACAAGAAAGAGCATTATCAAATTTAAACCCCAGATTTCTCACCGAATCCACTGGATCCGGTGGAGGATCCAGTTCTGGTGGCCACCAGAGCTTAGAGGGTGGTGGAACCGGTTGATTGAAGAAGAGCACCTCAGTTTTTTCTGAATTCAACTTTAGGTAATTTTGGGTCATCCAGGCCGAGATGTTACTCAGGCACTGTCTAAAGTTGACAAAAGCAACCTCCGATTGTTCTTTAAAAGAGAACATCAGCTGGGTGTCATCAGCGTAGGAGATCACTTTCACCCCGAACGTCTCGACTAAGGTTGCAAGTGGGGTGAGGTATACATTAAAGAGTAGAGGACTCAGTGCCGATCCCTGAGGAACCCCGCATACAAGGGGCTTCTGGGAGGAGACAAAGAGGGGCAGAAAAACTTGCTGTGAACGGTTCTACAAGAAGGACCGGAGCCAGGCCAGAGCAGTGCCCGAACTCCCAGATGTTTAAGTCTTTCCTGGAGAATCGGATGGGCCACAGTATCAAAAGCAGTAGACCGGTCCAGCAGCACTAACATTGCTGCATTGCCCTGGTCTGTGGTCTCGCACACGCTCTCCGCAACTTCCAGGAGTGCAGTCTCCGTGCTGTATTCTGCTCTGAAGCCGGATTGGGAGTCATGGAATCGAATATTGGATTCCAGGAATTTAGAGAGTTGACTCTGAACTACCTGCTCAAGAATATTAGCCGGTGCAGGTAGAAGAGAGATGGCTCTGAGGTTTTTATGCTCTGCAGGCTCAGCATCTGGCTTCTTGGGGATTGGCAGTAGGAATGCTTGTTTCCATGCCGCTGGGTGGATGCCTGAACACAAAGAAGAATTCCAAATCTTGTTCAGGGGGGCATTAAGACAAGGGGCCAGTAGTTTGAAAAACTGGGCCGGGCAGGGATCGCCAGGAGAACCTGATTTACATTCATGCAGTTTCTTGAGGGACACATCAAGAGGAAGTGGGCGGAATTCGGATCAGGTCTCAAGACAATCAGGAAGTGAATTTTGCTCAAGCAGAGACATGTTGGACGGGAAAGTGGAGTAGATAGATTGGATTGGAGCAGGGGCACCCTGGCAAACAGATCACCAGGACCATGCCCTGCCTTCTGCAAGGTCATCTCTGACTTCCTAGCCCCCCTGATCATCTGCTCCGAGAACTTCATCTTCCTCAGAGACCTCAATTTCCACATCTATGACCCAAGTGACGCCAACACGGCAAATTCAAAAGAGAGCATGAACAACCTCAGCCTCATCCAAATCGTCACCTACACCAAGCACATAGCTGGACACACTTTGGACCTGATCTTCACAGTCAGCAACAGAATCAAATACAGCCACACCTCTGAGATTACCTAGTACGACCACTCAATCGTCCACTTCTCCATCTCCACCACCCCCAATACCGCCACCGACTAGACTAGCACCACCCATAGGAGCTGGAGCAAGGTAACAGACAATCTATGGACCGACACCCTCAACACCTCCCCCAGGACACCACTGCTGACCTCAAGGTGGCTGTCAAAAATTTCAACACCTGAATCACCGAATGCACCAACACAGTCGCACCCCTCAAACCCGCAAAACAAGGCAAACCCTCAAAACAAACCAGCTGGTTCACTCCTGAACTAAAAGCCTCCAAATGCAATTGCAACTACTAGAAAGAATCTGGTGCAGCAACAAAACACCCAGCGACAGAGCAAACTTCAAAGTGGCTCTCAATAAATATCACAAATACCTGAAAAATGGCAAAAAGGAAGCCCTAGCCACCTACCTCGAAGCTAGTTCCAACCATTGCATTGCAAGGAATTCTTCAGCATAATCAAAGAGTTCACCAACCCCTCAGCAACAGAGAACACCGTAACCCGCTTGCAGGAGCTCTGCAACACCCTCCCAGACTTCTTCTACAACAAAATCGTCACCATCTACAAACACTTTGCCCCACAACCAACCAATGACAATTTCAACGAACTCCTCAACAGTAGCGACTCCACCTCAAACACTATATTTACTACATGGGATCAACTAACCATCCAAACCACTGCTACCATCATGAGCTCCAACCACTCAGGAGCACCCAGAGACTCCTGCCCCCACCATATGTTCAACCTGGGGTGCATCTCCATCAGTAAGGACACCCGTCCATCTGCTTGGCCCTGTTGTGCTGCATTAGGTGGGGGAGACCCGGACACCAGCCCCCACAATCCTTTGCGGCAGGGAGCCGCTTCCGCCGCATGAGTGCGCCAGGAGGCGCTTAAAGCAATGCCAGGGCTCCCGCAGCGCGGGACGCCCGTCCATCTGCTTGGCCCTGCTGTGCTGCATCAGGTGGGGGAAACCCAGACACCAGCCCCCACAATCCTTTGTGGCAGGGAGCCACTTTCGCGGCACGAGCGCGCCAGGAGGCGCTTAACGCAACGCCAAGGCTCCCGCAGCGCAGGACGCCCGTCCATCTGCTTGGCCCTGCTGTGCTGCCTCAGGTGGGGGAGACCCAGACACCAGCCCTCACAATCCTTTGCGGCAGGGAGCCGCTTTTGCCGCACGAGTGCGCCAGGAGGTGCTTAAAGCAATGCCAGGGCTCCCGCAGCGCGGGACGCCCATCCATCTGCTTGGCCCTGCTGTGCTGCATCAGGTGGGGGAGACCCGGGCACCAGCCTCCACAATCCTTTGCAGCAGGGAGCCGCTTTCGCTGCACGAGCGCTCCAGGAGGCGCTTAAAGCAACGCCAGGGCTCCCGCAGCGCGGGACGCGCTCAGGCCGTGCCTGGGTGAAGCCCGGGCCAAGGACGGGCCTGTCCACGCCCGTCGGTGCCTGGAGCAGGCTGGGCTATCTCCCTAACGTCCACCGTCCAGGAGGTACGGGAGTAAGACTCTGTATTTTAAAATGTATCTACTTACTATTGCTGCTGGGTGTCTCTACGGAGTATATCTTTGATGCTCTGGTTGCCTAAGATAAGGCCTGGGTGGTAAAATCCACTCAGCGTGTGGAATTTGTGGATTTTTGGCAATTCCGCGTTCCGTGGAGAACGCGGAATTACCGAAAATTCCGCGATCCGCTGCGTAGCGGAATTTTTTCCTTGTTCGCACTTTACAAATGCGTTTTCGCGCACGCGGTAGCGACTTACCGGGATCCCTGCGTTCGCCGATGAGTTTTCCTATCCGTTCGCATGCTCCACGAGATTTTGGTAGCCGGCCATGCGATCCCGCGAGAGTGTGCGATCGCGAACACGTCATTCGGACGCGCCATCGGACACCGCGAGAGTGTGCGATCGCGAACACGTCATTCGGACGCGCAATCGGACATCCGGCGGGAGTTTGGTGAAGCTCGCGATGCCGAACACGCAAAATTTGCAATCTGGAGAAGAATAATATCACGAGCAGCATAAAACCTTCTCGAAATGATGATTTGGATGAAAAAAACTCAGATTGACATTTGGCTGTACTTTTTTGTGCAAGGAGTCCTTTTTTATAAAACTTTTTTTTGGGAGAGGAAGGAAGTGCCCCAGAGTCTCCAACTTCCTGTTCCTGTCCAGCAGGCTCCTCCCAGTGCTTTGTCCATGTCCTGTTCACTTTTCATTTGAATTTGGAGCTGGAAGGATCACTCTTTGTGTCTGCTGCATCATATATCATTGGATTTGAGGTCTTTTGGATTTGAGGACTTTTGGATTTGAGATTTTACAAGTAAGTTGGTGTTGTTTGTTTGATTGGGGCATTGCAGTTGCTGCAACTACAATTTTTGTACTTTTCATCATTTAATTTTTTTTTATTGTGGGTAGCCAGTAGGCCCAGAGCTAGTCATGGGTGCATGATGAAACAACTGTTCCTTTGGTGTGTGTTGAATTTATTTTAAACCTCATTTAGGGCATGGATGGCATTGGATTGAATTGCAAAATGTGTATTTTTTGGGGTATTTCAGTTTTTGGGTGTGTGTTAAATAAATGCCTCTGTTGTGTGTGTGGTATGGTTGTTGTGTAACTTGCACACCTTGTTTAGCCCTGTGGATTTTCGTTTTTGCATTTTATTGCATTAAAGCTGTGTTGTTTAGCATGCCTCCTTTGCCTGGCTATTATAGGCCTGTTTCAGGTCATTGTTTTCCAGGCCTCCTGCTTGTTGCTTGTGACTGTGAGTGTCCATGTGGCTGGTGGCCATTTCTGGTGGTAGTTATAAGTGTGCTGCTTTTGCCATATAGGCCTGCATGTGTTTCCTTTGTTCCTTTTTGGCCTAGGCTTCTTGTTGTTGTGGGCCTGGCCATGTGGCTGGCAGCCATTTTGAAGCCAGGCAGTGTGCTTTTGCCATAGGCCTGCATTGTCTGTCTTCCCTTTCTTGTTGTTGTGGGCCTGGTCATGTGGCTGGTGGCCATTTTGAAGTCAGGCAGTGTGCTTTTGCCATAGGCCTGCAAGCTTGTGGCCTAGTCTGCCAATAGACCTTTCATCCAGTAGGCTCGGAGGTAGCCATGGGTGCATGAAACAACTGTTTCTGTGTGTTTTGTTGAATTTAAACATCATTTAGGGCATGGATGGCATTGGATTGAATTGCAAAATGTGTTTTTTGGGGGTATTTCACTTTTTTGGTGTGTGTTAAATAAATGCCTTTGTTGTGTGTGTGTGTGTGTGGTGTGGTTGTTGTGTAACTTGCACACCTTGTTTAGCCCTGTGGATTTTCGTTTTTGCATTTTATTGCATTAAAGCTGTGTTGTTAGCATGCCTCCTTTGCCTGGCTGTTATAGGCCTGTTTCAGTTAATTTTTTTCCAGGCCTCATGCTTGTTGCTTGTGACTGTGAGTGTCCATGTGGCTGGTGGCCATTTTGTGGTGGTAGTTATAAGTGAGCTGCTTTGGCCATATAGGCCTGCATGTGTTTCCTTTGTTCCTCTTGGCTTACTGCTTCCATCCCCTTTGCCAGCTGCAGCTCCCTGAATGATGTGATGCGCAAATTAATGCCAAACAGGTTCCACTTCCATTGCATTCCATTTGTATTTTTGTTTTTGTTCTTCTTCTTTCCTATCCTTCCTGACTGTACACAGTATACCATGAAAGCCCCTGTTGTCAAAGTCTCACAAATGGCTACACTGTTAAAAAACATTTTTATAACTTAAACTGAGTTAAAAAAATTGGTTTATTTGTACTAGTATTCATTGAACCACAACAACAAATGCAACATTTCACTGATGTTCCTCTGGCTTCTTTGCTTTTAGGTGCACAAAAGACTGAGGAGGAGGTGTCACTGTCATCATCATCACCCGTTGTACTGCCAGACAGAAGTCCTGCTGCGCACAACGTCACGTGACGTGTGGCCACAGACATCTCTGCAACTTGTGCAACTGCGTCCTGCTGACATCTGAAGAAGATGGCCCCAAAGAAAGTTACCAGGTCCTCCAGTACCAAGAAAGTTGCCAGTGAGAAGAAGGAACAGAAGAAGGAAGTGGCACTTACCAAGACTGGTGTGCCGCCCACAATGTTTTTTGGGAAACAAAAAGTTACGCCTGCAGCAGCGGTGTCCGGGGACCAAGCTGGGAGCAGCACCTCCGCATCAGTGGGCCCACCCCACCAACCTAGGCCCAAGTCCATGAGTGTCGCAGAGGCAGCCAGTCTAATTGTGCAAACGCCAACGAGCAGTGATGTTGAAATTGACTTATCATTATCGCAAAGTAGTACCCAATCAACGCAGGAGGAAACTCAGCAGATAAGTGGGCAACAACAGCCGCAACAATAGCCGCAACAACAGCCGCAACCACCGCCCACAATAGTAGTTGTTCCTCTCGAAGTAGGGGCAGTTCAGGAAATCGAGATTCCTGCAGAGGAAGGAGAGCAAGCCACTCTTTCAGAAGATCCACTGTCTTCCAGATCCCCAGCAAGGAAAAGGAGGGTTAGTCCAACTTCTTCTTCAAGCCCCCCTTCTGATGATCTAGATGCCACTTGGAAGCCACCAGCTCAGTCTGAGTGTGAGGCACGCCACGCGACAAGGCTAGGGAAAAGGAAGGTTCCAGAAAGCCTTAGAGTTATGGAGGAATATGTAGAAGAGGAGGATGATGACGAGCCAGTCATCATGAACATCACTCCCGCCCCAGTGAAGATGGAGACCAACATTATTATTACCCCATCCCAAATTGCTGTGAGGGATGTGGCACAGATACCACCAACACAGGTAACACCAACACGACCTCCAGCTTCCATATTTGCATTTGCTAAGGCCCGGCAGGGACCTACATCCAGCTCAACCACCACCTCAGTAGGTAGTGGTACTGTAAGTGCACAGAGTCAAATTCCACGCCCACCCTCCAGTTCATCTGGCATTGAAAGTGGCACCTCCAGCAGCGCCAGAAAGTTCACCTCCCCAGTTTGGGACTTCTTTTCGGTTAGCAGTACGGAGGAGAACGTTGCTATATGTTCAATTTGTCAACAAGCTGTTAGTCGGGGTAAGCTTGGTACAAACTATGGTACCGGAGGCCAAACAAGTCATCTAAAAAAACACCACATGTTCCAGTGGGAGGCGAACCTACTTAGCGTACAAAAAAGTAAAACTGCACCCATTGCTGTTGGTGGGGATGAAGAAATAGAAGAAGATATGATCGCGGTGGAAGGTGAATAAGAGGGAGACATTTCTAGCCCTGTCCCCAGCAGTGTAGTGGTACCGCCCACATCCTCAGCAACATCTCAATGGCACCGTAGTAAGAGTCAGGCTGAGAGTGAGACACCAAGTCAACAGACTACTGCATGAAAAAAAGTGTGCCGTTGAGCCTAACTGGGTTCAAGAAGTCACCTGCATCAGCTGCACCACAAAGGAAAATAATCCAGCCTACCATTGACAGCATGCTTAGGTCGAACGAACGGGTAGTACGAACGGAACCACCCAACGGCACGTTTGTACAATGCGAAGCTGGCTAAAATGTTGGCGCTGGACCTTCTCGCTTTTTCTTTTGTGGAAGGGGTGGGTTTCCTTGAATTTGTGTCAGCCATCTGCCCTAAATGGAAGGTTCCCAGCCGGTCCTATTTCGCCAGAGTTGCTGTTCCAGCACTACATCACGATGTGCTGGAATTGCTTGGACAAGCTTTGCAGCAGACTGCTGTTCACACTATCCACCTGACAACAGACATGTGGACCAGTTGCCAAGCCACTGATTACATGTGCATCACTGCACACTGGATCTCTTTTGTGGGGGTTAGAGAAAAGATATCTGAAGCAGGTGTTGTTGACACTGCTGAGATTTTTCATGCTACTCGGAAACATGCAACTGTAGCCATGTTCGCCATGGAGAAATCTCATACTGCTGCAAATATTTTGGAAGAGTTAACAGCAAGGTCTTTGAATGGCTGCGCCCAAGAGGGCTTAACATTGGGTTTGTTGCCACGGATAATGGCAGTAATGTACTTAAGGCCATGGATGATGGTGCCTATTTCAGGGTCCCGTGTTTGGCGCACTGCATTAACATTATTGTTCAAGACTTTCTGAAAAAAGAAGCCATAGTCAGCAACTTACTGACCACCTGCAGAAGAATATGCACACATTTCAGCCATTCGTTTAAAGCCCGGAAGCAGCTGAGGATCATTCAACGTGAGTATAGAATGCCAGTCAAAGCACTCATCCAGGAGGTGGCAACACGGTGGAACTCAACTTATTACATGCTTGACCGTCTGTTTGAGCAGTACAGACCCATCAATGAATATGTCATGCGAAGAGGGGATGCTACTGTGAAAGGCATGACCGTTCAGATGGACCAATGGGGCCTACTTAAATGCCTGACAGAGATGCTTTTTCCTTTGGAGCTCTTCACACGTGAAGTCAGCAAGGAAGACTGTACTATGGGCCAAGCTATCCCATTGTTGCACATGCTAGAGCAACAGCTGAAGGAGGTGTCTGAAGCGTACACAGGTGTGGAGGAAAAAAATGAAGCATATGAGTTGGTGGAGAGCTTATCCCGTCGCTTAGCTGAAAATACAAGGGTACAAACTCGCATTGTTTCAGAAAAACATTACATTTGTGCCACAATTCTGGATCCACGGTACAAATTGGCACTGAACAGTAAGACATTAATTCCTTTTTCAGAACTGGATGTTGCCCGGTACAAAACTTGGATAGCTGAGGCAGCCAGTGACTTTGAAAATGAACGGCTGGTAATTAAAGGCCCGCTACTCAAACCCACAACAAGTACTGCAGCAGGGCATCCGGCGTCAAGTTCCACTTCAGAGCCTGAGGGCAGTGCGTTTGGCTCAGAGTGGTCACCAACACTATCGACAACAGCAAGAACCGGATCATCAGCCCCAGTAAAATCGGCACAGGATTGGTATTTACAGCAAGGGCTTGCTAGGTCCAGTGCTGATGCAAAGACAAAAGAGGCCAAGCAAAGTGTAGCACCCCTGAACATTGAGCGGATGGTCCAGGCCTATCTGGATGACCATACAGAGGTTTACATTGATCAAAACCCATTGCGGTATTGGTATGGGAAAAGGGGCCAATGGCCAGTGCTCAGCAGGCTGGCGATAAACTATCTGGCTTGCCCTGTCGCAAGTGTCTCTTCTGAACGTGTTTTCAGTGCTGCTGGTGCCATTGTAACAGTGAAAAGGACCAGTCTCTTGCCCAAAAACGTGGAGAGGTTAACCATGATCAAAATGAATCAGCACTTTATACCACCGAATTACACAATACATGAATCAACTCAGGAAGATGAGGACAGCGCCTTAGGTGACGGAAGTAGTGTGTTAGATGATTACCTACTTCTGGTTGAACCCCCAGAGTTTGAGGACGAGCTATACTTCCCTGACAACTAGGCTTGAACTTCTTACTTTCTTCCTTCCTTATTTACTTTTATTTGTGTGTGTCTGTCTTTCTGGTTCGAAACTTCGAATCACAACAAATCCATCACCACCGTCTTCTAGTCTTTTTATTGCCATATTGGAGGTGCAGCTGTCTGCATTTAACTGAAGTCCACTACTCCGAGTCCTGCTCCTCCATCCTCCTGACTCACACTAAATCCATTTCCCTCAAGCCAGATGATGATTGGATGTAGAATAATAATAGTACAAGCAAGAAAATGTTGCCTCGTCGAGTCCCTCCAAAAGAAGTGGAACATGATGACTACTACAGCTATCCTCCTTTCCGAGCCAAGAGAGGCTGCCCCTTAACTTAAGATGAGAAGGAATAGGTAATGAATGATGGCATGCCTTGGACGCTGACTCTGAGAGTGATTGGTGTTTGTGTTGTTGTTGTTTGTTGTGCATGAAGTAAATTCATTGTGTACTATTATTATTTAATCTATACACTAAAAGTAACTCAAGTCAATGTTTCCCTTCTTGTTGTTTAATAACAAAATTGTACTTCTACTGCAGGCCGATCCATTGCATTTTTGAATATGGAATCTGGACTCACTATGTACACTGCACACTGAATTGGACAACACCATGATGATGACCACAGTGACATAATATCTTCGCAGTCACTCAGTAGGATCGGAGATGATTGATGGAATAACTCAGGGCGTTTCATGAGTGGCATAAAAGGTAAACAAGTCAACAACAACCACAGCAGACCTACATGTCTGTGTAGTGGTGGAGTCGAGTGTAGTGGTATGACTGACAGCGGTGCATTGATTTAGTCACTTAGGGGTCGATTACGATGGCGGTCGGAAAAACATACCGACCGCCATGGTAGCGGCAAAAAACCGCCCGCATGGCCAACGGGAAAAACGCCGGATACATTACGATGAACCGGCAGAATAATCCGTCCGCGGCGGCGGGAGACAACGAAAAACCGCCCGCACTCGCCGGACCAGCTGAAAATCCGACCGCAACGGCCGGATACTCAGTGGAAAAGCCAAGAACCGCCGCCATGCACACGGAGTAACCGCCCGTGACATTATGACATCCCCGCTACCACCATGGTACCTACCTATGAATCCGACCGCATCGTGCGCGAACAGTGATGAATCCGATTGGCGGCGGAAGGGCTGCAGCATAGCCACCGCTGCCGAGGAACCGCTGCGGAGGATCCGCAAAAAAAATGGCGGACGTAGAAAAAACACGAAAAAAATACAAACAATGCACACACTGAAGTAGACCTGTCCCAATACAAACCAAAAGTGCCCAATGACAGCAGCCCCAGAAATGTCAAAATAACCAATCACAGGACAACACACACAACACACCTGACAGCAACATACCAGCTTGCCACACCCCCATAGCCGAGCATAAAACCAGCCCCTCCCTGACCACAATCCTTTGCTACACTCCACAACTGAAGGTCCCAACCCCAGAGAACAAAGGAGAGGCAAACCTGCACACAGCACCACCACAACACACACACCACCTACACCACCCACAACACCCACAACACCCACACAACTGCACCACAGAACATCTGCACAGCACACACCATGGCACTACACAAAATGCCAAAATTCACTGATTCAGAGCTTGCAGTCATGGTAGATGAGATAATAAGAGTTGAACCACAACTCTATGGCAACATGGTCCAACACACCCCATTAGCCACAAGAACCCAAATGTGGGTGAGGATAGTCAATAAGGTCAATGCAGTAGGGACCACCCCCCGCAACAAGCAGGAAATACAGAAGCGGTGGCATGACCTGAAGACCGTGGTGAAGAGGAAGAGGGCCAAGAACCGTCAGCTGGCTGACGGGACTGGTGGAGGCACTCCCATCCCACCCAAACCATACAGTCCGTGGGAGGAGAAGGTCCTTGGAATCCTACATCCAGAGAGTCTTGAAGGAATCCGCGGGGGACTGGAAGCTGGTAAGTACAAACCAATGTATATCATCACATTGCCATGTACCGTCTTGCACAAATTCAAACCTACAACCCCTAGGCCAAAGGACATTCGTCTGACCCACAATACCCAAAACAGGTCACACAGATGTAACCACCACTCAACCTGATAAAGCACAAAGCTAAACAAAATCAACTGGGATGCATGTGTACAGACAAAAAGCACTACAACACACACCAGGCCCCCATCTCCCACCCCTCAGCAGGAAGGAGCACCCCACCCAGAAGCATGTGTCAGCCAGTGAACGCTCCCCCACCACCTAACAGGTAGGTAGCCATCTTCACAGGGATGGGGAATGTGTATCTGGAGGCAGCACTACAACTCCCAACAGGCCCCCCTCTCACACCCCTCAGCAGGATGGAGCACCCCACCCAGAACCATGTGTCAGCCATTGAACGCTCCCCCACCACCTAACAGGTAGGTAGCCATCTTCACAGGGATGGGGAATGTGTATCTGGAGGCAGCACTACAACTCCCAACAGGCCCCCTCTCCCACCCCTCAGCAGGATGGAGCACCCCACCCAGAAGCATGTGTCAGCCATTGAACGCTCCCCCACCACCTAACAGGTAGGTAGCCATCTTCACAGGGATGGGGAATGTGTATCTGGAGGCAGCACAACAACCCCCAACAGGCCCCCTCTCCCACCCCTCAGCAGGATGGAGCACCCCACCCAGAAGCATGTGTCAGCCATTGAACGCTCCCCCACCACCTAACAGGTAGGTAGCCATCTTCACAGGGATGGGGAATGTGTATCTGGAGGCAGCACAACAACTCCCAACAGGCCCCCTCTCACACCCCTCAGCAGGTTGGAGCACCCCACCCAGAAGCATGTGTCTGTAAGTAAAAACCAAAGTGACACTGCACAGGTAATCAGACAGTGCATGCACACCACCATCACTAAACAAAAGCATTGAGAGACATGACAACATGAGGCTCTACTTCACACAAAATAGAAAAGAAAAGCACAGCCATTGACAGGATGCAGACAGCTCAGCGTACGTAACTGTGACAGAAACAGAACTGTGACTCTCAACAAATATGTCCAAGCAAACGGGCCTCTAACATGCATCACCCAGACTTCCCTCTGTAGCGTACATGGGTGCTGATCATGAAGGACCATGGGAAAAACAAACTAGCATGGTCTGCTGTATAAAGAAATACAAGCACAGGACATGTCAACGGTATGCATGTGATGACAATGGCTAGTCCATGCACACAGGTAATGTCTGCCAGGCAGAGTGATCAGCAAAGATGCTGAACATCAACTTGTAGTCATGCCAGTTGTCAGATGACAACCTCACATTGAAATCACCAATACTAGACGTGTGGCATGCTAACCAATCACAGGTCACACCATTGTGAAATGATGAATGTAACTCCACTTCATGGCATGAGGCACATCACTGTGCAGACATACAATGTGTGAAAAAGGCAACTGTGTGTAGCATAACATGTAAATAAGAGACATCAAACACAGCAACCCTGAGGTGTGTAAGACAATTACCATCTACTTCCTGTCCCACAGGTGACCAACAACTGACTGCAGAGGACGACAACCTCAACCAGCACAGCCAGTCACCAGCTCCCGAACATCTCCCCTCGGATGCAGACTCCCTGGATAATGAGGAGGAGGAGGACCTACCCGGACCATCTGGTGTGGCAGGGTGTAATGTGTCCCAGGACCCCACAGCCCCACCACCCTCAGCAACAACATCAACGCAGAGCCCTGCTGCAAAGACCTGTGCCACCACCACCTCCACCACCACTACCACTGCTGCCTGCAACACTCGCCCTGCTCCACAGGCCAACCAGACCACAACAACTGCGGAGGTACGGGAGAGTAGGCCGGTGCCCACAGGAGGGAGGCAACAGGGCCGTGACAGCAGGCCAGGTGTGAGGACAAGGCTGACCCAAAGGGAAGAAGACCCTGGCACTGAATCACTGGCACACATTCACAGAGTTGTGGGGGCCTATGAACACGCCCAGGGACAGTTGAGGCAGGCTCAGCAGGATGCCCGTGAGCAACAACAGATTCTGCGCTCAATTGACAACCGCATGGGCTAACTCGTGGCCTGCATGGGCCAAATCAGGGACCTCCTGGGCCAGCTAGTGGGGGTCCTCAGGGACAGGCATGCGGCACCGCCAACACCTACAGCTCCCTCCGTTGTGCCGCAGGATGACAGACCCCCATCCTCCCCTGCGTCCAGCGAGCATGGGGACTCATCAGACACCACTGGCCATGCACCTGTGTCCCCCCCTGCCAAAAGAGCAAGGGGCCGCCCGAAAAAATCATTGGGAGCATCCCGTGGCAAAGCACCTGGCAAAAGCCAGTCAAGTAGCCAGCCATGATGGCACCCCTCTTCACCCTGCTGTGTACCCTGCAGACTGTCCCCACACACAATGCCGTGGGAATGGCAAATGACTGTTGGACTGTGTTACCATACTGATCTAGTGTATGCTCTATTGTCTCATCTACCATCACTGACAAATCTGTTATTCACCATTCACAAATCTGTAAATATCCACATCTACATCACATGTATCCACTTTAAATAAACACTAATAACGCACCAATGTAGTTGTCACTGTTCCATGTTCATCACAGTATGTTAACTCACACCCATGATTACAATGTCACAGGAGCAGGGATACTCCGCAGGCAAGTAGAGGCTGAAGGGACCTAGGAAAACACAACAGAACATCAGTTGCTACTCAGGTGGCGGACTAACAACCATCACACAACACAGCACATCAAGGTACGACAATCTGCACATGTCACAAGGAGCAACTGTACCAACATAGACATCAAGTAGCTGTGTCAAAAGATCCCTTACCATACACATCTGCAGCCAGCACTGACTCTGCAACATGCTGTAGTCACAAAACTCACATACACATATTCACCAAGCACAACATCATCAGACAACAGCCAGTTTTGACATTGCCACTGACCATCAAGTGAAGTAGTTGTTGATGAGCTGCTGACGCTGTCCAACACCTTCCTCCTCTCCACTATCCTCGTCACTTGACATTTGGGTGTTTGCAGGTGGGGGCTGTGGCTGGTCATCATCATCCTGGATTAAGGGGATCCCCTTCCGCACGGCCAGGTTGTGTAGCATGCAGCATGCTACCACTATCTGACACACCTTGACGGGTGAGTACTGCAGAGCCCCTCCGGTCTTGTTGAGGCATCGAAAACGCGATTTCAGGAGTCCAAATGTTCGCTCAATGACCCGACGTGTCCTCCCATGGGCATTGTTGTAGCGCACTTCAGCTGGTGTCCTGGGATTGCGAAGTGGACTCAGCAACCAAGGTCCGTTGGGATATGCAGAGTCACCTAAGTGTGAAAGACACATACAGATTGAGTGTCTGACATGTGTCCGAGGACAGCATGGCACACAAACAGCACACAACTCGACCCTTTGTACTCACCCACAATCCATGCCCGCTCCGGCGCCAGATTGGCCATCAGCTGTGGTAAAATGCTGTTGCGCATTATGTGTGAATCGTGGGCTGATCCTGGAAACTTTGCACAAACGTGTGAGATGACCATATCTGCCTGGCACACCACCTGCACATTGATGGAATGATAATGTTTCCTATTTCGGTAAATATGCTCCCGTGCTTGGGGTGGAATCAGGGAAACATGTGTGCCATCTATTGCACCAACTACATTAGGAACGTGTCCAAGTGCATAAAATTCGCCCTTCACATCCGCCAACTCCTGCCGCCTGGAGAAATGTATGAATTGGTCCCTGTGTTGCATCATAGCCAACAGGACATCACGTAGCACCATGCTGAATGTTGGTTGGGACATCCCCCTGCAAATGCCCACAGTTTGCTGGAAGGATCCCGTAGCCACGAAATGTAGGAATGCCATCACCTTTGCCGTTGCCGTGAGTGCTGTTGGGTATGTCCTGCGTGGAAGCAGGTGTGGCTCCAATATTGCACAAAGTTCCAGGAGGTTTGTCCGATCCAGACGGAATCGCCTTATGATGTCGGTATCCTCCATGTTAGCCAGCAGGGTGAAGGTACGAAACACATTAGGTCGCCTCCTAGGTGAGATGAAAGGGGACACGTCATAGCAACATAAATTAGGATGTGCACAAATTCATAAAGTCTGTCCTGTCACGGCGCTAACATTGACTGTCATCCCTGAAAGCACACAGTGCAATTCAGTGTTGTCCCAACATGAGACAGATTAATTGTACAACTGTCATGGATGTGCACAGTCAGTAGACACAATACGAACACTGTCTATGTGAATGCCAAGAGTCACATATCGAGCTGAGGTGGACTCAGCCTTGGGTGTACATGACACAGGACATGTGTGAAGCAGAGACACTGCTGGCTTCCACGTTGCTGCTGTACCTGCCACACCTCCTTGGCCAATAATTGCAGGGGACACATCAACAACACAATGTGGATAGATCATTGGGATTGTCTTTGTACTCAGTGCCACTTCGAACACACTCAAATTCAATGACATTCACATCCCAAACCCATACATGTGCCAATGTCATCAGTACACAGGCCATATCTGCTGCTGACTTGAATACAAAGTCGGACAGTGACAGATGATGTCACGCCTGTGCAGAGTATGTGTACCACTGTAACAGGCCACCATTACCCCACTGCCCAATACTCTCTACAAGCACACAGATAGCCAATGTGGCACACATTAACAATAGATGAGGGACGTGATCAGCAGGGCCTGTATGCACTAACCCTGGGCGTAGTTCGCGAAGTAGCGCTTCGCGAAGCTACACAAAGTGCAGTTTGCACTACGCGAGCTACGCGTAGCACTACGCGAACTGCGTAGTGCGTGTTCGCAATGATTGCACAGTGCCGGATGCTTGTCCGCACTGTGCAATCATTGAAAACGGCATCTTGCACAGTGCGAGCTGTCTTTTACTGCCGCTCGAGTAGATTTTTACTCGAGCGGCAGCTTCTCAACGCGGACTGGTAGTTTCTCATCGCGAGCGGTCGCGAGCATACGCGACCACTCGCAATGAGAAACCTGACCTCCCCGCGTTGAGAATCTCGCCGGGAGGTTTATTTTCCACGCTCGCGATCGGCAACTTGATGTTGCTGATCGCGAGCGAGGAAAAAGTCTCGCCGGGATGTCATTTTGCTTGCTCGCGGTCGCCAACTTGACGTTGAGGACCGCGAGCAAGCAAAAATGACCGCTGCACTACGCTACGCTACGCTACGCGTGTTTGCACTGTGCTACGTGCAATTCGCGTAGTGCGAAGTAGCGCACACTTCGCAAACTACGCGAGCGTAGCGTCGTTTTCCGCCCAGGCCTAGTATGCACCCTTAATCTTCCCCCATTTTGGACATTTACATGCAGCATCAAGGAGGGACTGCCCAAGGACACATGTGCACCACAACACATACCATGGTGATACACATCCAGCTGTTTCAAGACACAACAGTGCCACAACACAAACATACAACACTACATGGACAATGCCAAGCAAGTATGCCAACAAGTCTACGCATGAACAGACTGTATGCATGACATATGGACAACTGGCTCAGACACCTGACACCAGTGGATGTAATTTTACACCACATGTCCCAAAGGACATGCATCCTGACCCTCATTCCACACAGGCTGTCAGGCCCAACACAGCATACAATCAATATCCCACATCTAACAAACATGCTGGCTGTGCATGAGTAGTGGGACACTGGTACCTCACATTGACCAAATGTCGGAGTTGGATGAGTGTCACAGGCACAACAGTCAAGGTACATCTCACCTGTCTTGGGTGCCCACTCCATCCTGATACACCAGCAGATGTGATCCACCCACACAGTGCTGGAATAAATGGTGAGCAAGGATGGCTAGCACCCCATAGCATGCACATACACTAGTGTTGGTGGCAACACACTGCACACGTGTGCCACTTGTGCTGACCATCCAACATTGCAGACAATTCCCGCTAATCAGTGCACACACATTGCACAGGCAATACTGGACACCCATAGCCTGTGGACAAATGTTGCATACTATATTCCATACAGTTAGCACAATCCACAACCGTGCATGCAGTCCATCTGCCAACGCAACATTCCTGATGTGAACAATGGACATGCACTGGTGGCAGGTGAGTAGCACCGGAACACAGCACAACACTCAAAAACATAGTTTATCTAAGCACCATTGTTGAAATGTACATGTCACTGATTCACATACAACAGTCCAAACAACATGAGCACAGACCTGACACTACCACATAGGTCCCTGTGGTTACAGGTGGCAGACATGTAGCAAAGACATCTGCTCTGGCCGTCTACCCAAGTGACAAACAATAATAATGCAACGGATGCCAGGTGTGGTGCTGAAGTACTCGTCATCCTTTAGCAGGTCGAGCCCCCCCTGTACATGTGGACATACACTGCAGGAGTTGCCAGTGTGTACAAAGACATAACATGCGGCATGTAATTGGTCTTAGCAATAACACAACAGGGTGACATCTGTTTCCAATGATGACAGTCATGCTGAATAAATGAGTTCATCTGGGTTTTCAGTGTAACACATGGGCTCAGGTGTGAGATAGTGGTCAGCATGGGTGGCAGATACGACATTGTGTGTAAATATTGCTCAACATAATGGAGTACAGTGTTCCATTTGGTGTGAGACGTTACACAGTGGCTGACATTTGTGACAGGAGACCATATCAATGTTATCCAGTGCCATGTGCCACTGTACGTATCCACTGTGCGTAGTACAGTAATGACCATTGATCCACACACAACAAGAACTGTCCGTAGGTGCCTTAAACGTGCCCCATAAACACAATGACGCACAGAGTGTACGATGTGATGCTGCATATTCCCCATAGCGGACGCACATACTGTCCGTGAATTGGGTGGCGGAGCATGCCAACCAACATTTGAACCTGTGTCGATGCCCACCACTGACGCAAGTGTTTCATGTGCTGCACATGACACATTGGTGTTAGTGATGGCCCTCTACATAGCTGCAGATGGCATTTGTCATGCTCCACCAGCCACATCCCGGTCACCCATGTCACTCTATGGCAATCAAACAGCGGTAGCGCCGGCCACGACCCCACGGCGTGTCACCGCCATGAACCATGCCCTTGCAGCCAATGGGGACCGCTATCGCGGTGGCATGATGCAGATTCAAAAATCGCGGTAGGCGTGCTCCGCCCCCAGCGGATGCGGAGATAGGATGCATTTGTAAGATGCACCACTGCGGTAGCGCCGGCCAGGACCCCGCGGTGTGTCACCGCCATGAACCATGCCCTTGCAGCCAATGGGGACCGCTATCGCGGTGGCATGTTGCAGATTCAAAAATCGCGGTAGGCGTGCTCCGCCCCGCGGAGGCGGTCATTGGATGCTTTTGAAGAAGGCTGACCTGGAACACCAATGGCAGAAGACTATGACCACTGAAACGAGTCCAGGGCCCTATATATGTGTGGAAGGGAGCACCACATTTCCACTGCTCACAGAGCCTGCTGCCTGGGACCCCTCACCTGCTGCTGCCTCCAGGGACTGCTGCCCGAGACCCCTCACCTGCTGCTGCCTCCAGGGACTGCTGCCTGACACCCCTCACCTGCTGCTGCCTCCAGGGACTGCTGCCTGGGACCCCTCACCTGCTGCTGCCTCCAGGGACTGCTGCCTGAGACCCCTCACCCGCTGCTGCCTCCAGGGACTGCTGCCTGGGACCCCTCACCTGCTGCTGCCTCCAGGGACTGCTGCCTGAGACCCCTCACCTGCTGCTGCCTCCAGGGACTGCTGCCTGGGACCCCTCACCTGCTGCTGCCTCCAGGGACTGCTGCCTGGGACCCCTCACCTGCTGCTGCCTCCAGGGACTGCTGCCTGGGACCCCTCACCGCCCACTGCCGCCGCTGATGTCTCATGTCCACAGTGATGGCTAGGACGGAGAAGATCCGTGCCAGTCCATTTACAAGCGAGGAGCTGGATGTCCTGGTGGACGAGGTGCTGACACAGTACCCACGGCTATATGGTGGCCCAAATGTTGTGGTAAGTCTCCAACAGTGGGGGTGTGAGTGCAAGGGGGCACACATGTAGACGATCAGATGGTGTATGTGCCTGAGAGTGTGGGGTTGTGTAATGCACTGGCTGACATGCTGTTTCCTAGTTGTTAAGGGGGTGTATGCAACCCACACATTAAATGCATGGACATGAAGGGTGGATGGACATGTGTTGTGTACACATCCATATGGTGTGACAGCTATCTGGTGATGCATGTTTCGGGACAGTTATTGTTCATGTGACTGTTTGTGTGGCTCCTCGTTGTCCATCTCTGTGTGATTCTACCTGGCATGGACTGTCCACGCCCAATGTGACAAGGACACATCACTGACTGTACAGAGTGTGATACGTGTGTGGTTGGCATGAGTGTACATCAATGACCCATATCTGCCGTGTGGAGATGAGTCTGTGTCATGCCACTGTTCAGAGAGAGAGGTTTTACCATGAGAGTGTGTCACTGATGTTTTCCCCCTCTTGTCTCCCACACCTGCAGCTCAAGGTACACCAGCGTAAGGCCGTGTGGAGGTCCATTGCAACCAAGGTGCGGGCTCTGGGAGTGTCAAACCGCCGGCGCACCCACTGCCACAAGAGGTGGGACGACATATCACGACTGGCAAAGAACGTTGCCGAGATGACACTGGGGATACTCCCTCGCAGTGGCAGGTTGTCACGATGCAGCTTGACACCACTGATGTGCCGCATCTTGGCTGTAACACAGCCTGAGCTGGACGCACGTTTGAAGGAGCATCAACAGCAAGCTAGGGGTGAGTATTCTGTGAAGGTTGATTTTGTCTGTGAGTGGCTGCATGTGTACCAAGCCTGTACCTGCGCTGGTGTACGTGATGTGGTTACTGTGATGCAGTGGGTTGTAAGTGGCCCCTGTGCTGGGAGTGGCAGTCACGGATTTTACATACATGCACTTACTGATGTTTTTCCAATCCTGGGAATTTCAATGGCATTGTGGGTGGTGTGCTGCAGGCCTGGTCCATTGGTGTTAGTGTTTGTACGCCCCAACATGCATGATGTTGTGCTGTCTGCCCATCACATGGCTCAGCTATGCCGTGTTTAGATGTTTGTACGCACTGTTTGAGGTAGTGAAGTGTGTCTGCATGGTGAGATTGCACGGGGTGGCCTGCAACATGTAGACTTTGTCATCCTCAGTGTTGCTTTGCTTGAATATGTTTGTCCTGTTGCTGTCACTTTGTTGACCCTACATGTCTCTCTGTTATGCAGCATCTCCTGTGGGCACGGAGGGACAGGGGACGGACACCAGTGGTGGTGAAACAAGCACAACAGCTGCACAGGATCCCAGTGACACAGATGTGACCAGCGCCTCGGAGGGGGATAGGAGTATGCTGGAGGAATCACAGCCCGAGACGCAAAGTTCAACATCATCTGATGACGGCGGTGGTGCAGACATCTTGGAGGACACAGGGAACGGAGAGTCTGCTACATCTTCCAGCACACAGCGTGCAGTGCCCACCCTCCCAGCCACTTCCTCTGTTGCTGCCCGTGTTCGTACCACAAAGAGGGGAAGAGTGTCCTTCATTCCAGGCACCGCTGCCCCTGCCCCTGTGCCCCCTGCTGCCATCAGTGCAGAGTGTGTGGACCTTATGCGCCAGCTGTGTGTGGGGCAGACAGGGCTCCTCAATGCATTGTCAGACCACGACCGCAAATTGGCACAGGTGTTAGCTTTCATGGAGGGCATACATTCAGACGTGGGTGGGCTGCACCGCACTGTCCAGACAATGTCCTCCACAATGGCGGCTGCACTTCAACTGGCTCAATCTCGTATTCCAATTCCAGTCCCTTTGTCCACCCCCATGCCAGTGGCGACGTCTGACGATGGTGACCACGCTTCACACACCTCAACGTCACGATACTGCACACGTAGCACACAGCAGCAGCAGCCCAAGCGGTCAAGGTCACAGACACCTTCCCCTACGAAGAAAAAAGCAACCCCAGAGCGCAAAGGGAAGAGCCCGTCAGGCGTTGCAAAGGCACATGATTCAAAGAGGAAGTACTCAGGGTCACAAGCCTCAGAGCAATCCCCGGCCACAGACTCTGTGGTCCCAAAAACGTCTCGCAAAGGCATGCAGACACTCTACATGCCCACTGTGAAGGTGGGGCCTGGCAAGGCTACACATAGTAAGGTATCCAAGGCTGTTTCACCAACTACCTCTACTCCCATTCCAAGTCCAGTGAAGCAGGGACAGGAGGGCACTGTAGGGGGCACACAGGGTAAAGAGGGGATGGAGGGGCAGAGGCAATGCCAGGCTAAGCGTCCTTCTGGATCCAGCACATCCCCAAAGGGAGGTCCAGCGTGTGCACCTACGGCAGCCTTGGTGATGAGTGTGCCGTTTGTGTCCACACCACTTCCCATTGATACCAAGACAGGCAAGCCATTTAGAATCCCCAAGAAGTGGAAAGGCACCCCTCCACTGTCTCCCTCCCACACTGTGTCCCACGTCGGCCTGAGTCCACCTCCACGTGCCACTACACCACCTGGTCCAAGCAGCCCTCCAGCTTCCAAGGCCACTGATAGCTCTTCCTCAGCTGGGCGTCTCACTCCCCAGTCAAGTGGTCCAACAGTGCCCGACACACAGTCAGCTCCCAGTCAGACTGACAGCCAAGTATGAATGTTGATCAACGTCACAGACCTATCTCTCCCACACCGGTACCTGTGCTGCCCATCGTGACACACCAGACTGTGTTGCTGACCATGGCGGAGTTTGGTGACACACATTCCCTGTGCAGCTTCTCATTAACTCTGTCAGCACCTTGGACTGGCCACTGGCCTTGCAGTTTGCCCCCTGCCTGTGCAGCTTCTCATTGACTCTGTCAGCACCTTGGGCTGGCCACTGGCCTTGCAGTTTGCCCCCTGCCTGTGCAGCTTCTCATTGACTCTGTCAGCACCTTGGACTGGCCACTGGCCTTGCAGTTTGCCCCCTGCCTGTGCAGCTTCTCATTGACTCTGTCAGCACCTTGGACTGGCCACTGGCCTTGCAGTTTGCCCCCTGCCTGTGCAGCTTCTCATTGACTCTGTCAGCACCTTGGACTGGCCACTGGCCTTGCAGTTTGCCCCCTGCCTGTGCAGCTTGTCATTGACTCTGTCAGCACCTTGGACTGGCCACTGGCCTTGCAGTTTGCCCCCTGCCTGTGCAGCTTCTCATGTTCAGGCTCTGCATCTTGTGCCTTGGTCTTGTCTGATATTGTTGCCTATCAGTGCTATTTGTGAATAAAAACAGTTGCTCATGTTGTCAGTTGTGTCATTGTCCTTACTGAATAAGGCTTTTCCTGTATGTCTAACATTTACTGGGCCACATGCTCTGTGTGCCACTTCAACTGTGCCACTGGCTTGTTTAACTTATCATTTTTTTACAGGGGTGACGGGGACTTCAGTTCTTCCTGACTCGGATACTTGTGGGGTCAGTGATGTTGTTTTCGGTGACATACCAGACTCATGTTCCTTCCTTGTTGCTGTTGGCTATGTTTTACTGCATCCTGGTATGTGGGCACTGCAAACACATAGAGGGGTCATATACACGGGATTGCAGGCAGGCTGACCAGGCTCAACATGTATGTGCGTTCTTGCTTTCATGTATGCCTAGCAGTGTAGATGTGTAGTCATGTTGTGATGGGCAGTCATCCTAGTCACAACGGTTACTTACATGGTGTGCATTTGGGTGGTCAAGGGTTGTACGGTGTGTTGGTTGTGGCTTTGTCGTGTGTGTTGATGTGTGTGTTAATGGCGTGTGACTCATGGCTGTGTGGGACTGTTGTGTGTTTGTGTGCACACACTGCTTGTTGTGCATTCAGTGCTGTGGGTGTATGTTGCCTTGTGCTGTCCTAGTGTACATCCCCTGATGTACTGCTGTGTTTGCTATGTGCTTTGTGGTGTTGTGCATCTGTTGTGTGTTTGATGTGCCTGTGTTGTTCTGTGATGGTGCACTTCTTGTCTGTGTTGTGGTATGTAGCCTATGCATTTTTCCTGACTGATGAGGTGGTGCACTCCTGTTGTGTGTGTGCTCCCATTGCCTTCCCCTAGTTTGGCTGCACAGGTGATGTGTGTTATTTTTGTGGTTCTGTATGTGTTTCTGTTTTGAATTGTGTTTGCCATTTTTGTTTTGGTGCAGACGTTGGTACTGAAATCCCTGTGTGTGTGTGATGTTTGTGGATGCCCCCAGGGGGTTTGATTGTTTGTCTGTATCTTGTCTGGACATTATGTAGGCCCTTCTGTGTGTCTGGCATTGGGGTTGTGTGCTGCAGATATGAGGGGGTATGTTTGGGGACTCCTACTTGTGTTTGACAGTCATTGAGTGTGCCAATGTGCCCTGTGTGATACTCATGTGTACTTGCTGTTCACTGTTTGACTTGAGGTCCTTCCTTTCATCCCTGTCCCTATACATGGGTTACCTTGCTGTCTCCCTGAGTTGTTGCACTGAGGTGACTGTTGTTTGACTTCACTCACTGTGCCAGCCATGTGCTTGGATGGGGTGTGGATGTTGTTCTAGGTTCCTTGTCCTGCATGTGTCTGTTCACCTGGTTGTTGGTTGTCTCCTTGCCCTCCCATTTGTGTGCACATCATTTTTGCTTTCCTCTATGTTGTGCTCCATTGCTGGTGGCATGTAGTCTGTGTATGTGGCTGTGTGTTGGTGTGGGGTATGTCTGTGTGAGTTGGCAGGGTGTGTGTCCAGTAGTCTGTATGTTCCTTGTGTGTGTGGATGTTAATTTTGTGCTTGTATTCAGCTTTCTTGCCATGTATGTGGTATTGTGGTGTGTGTGTGTGTTGCCCTGGGCCTGTGCCTCTGTGCTGTGTGTTAATCTACACCCAATGCTGCTGTGTCTGTCTCCCTAGGTGTTAGTTGTGTGCTGCTGGGTGTGGATTTAGCTCGCTTGGTGTTGGACATGGGGGTGGGGATTGGCATGTTTCTTGCTGTGTGCGGCGGAGCTGTGGGTGGTGGGTGGTGGTGGTGGCCTGTGGTCTTTCTGGCCTGACCGTTGCTGTACATGCATTCTGCTTTGTGCGATGGATTTCCCGCATACTCACCGCTGCGGTGTCGTCAGCAACACATTACATTATGTTCGCGGTAATTTGGTGGGCTTGATGCAGGGTGTGAATTGGTGCCAGATGAGACATGTGTGGGTACACTGATGGATGCGTTCCTGTCCACACCAGTGTGTCTGGTGTGGCCAGGTGCCCTGTTTCAGCCCGTGGAATTTGTGTTCTGTTTTGTGTTGTATTGTGTTTTTTTTACGTACCTGCGGCGGCGTCCGCGGCGGGCGATGTTGACCTGGTGATGTATCACGTACAGCACCGGGAGGACGTGTAGTGCTGGATCCATGCGTTCGGCTCCGGGTGGAGGGCTCCGGAAGTCTCGTTTCACGCTCCGCTGTCGAGATTCCGCCGTGTCTGGAAGGGCGGTTTCTCCCCTGCGGTTCGACTGGTTGTTTGGCGCATCCTAATTTGTTGAGCGGACGGGACGTCATTACGCACGGCGGTGAGTCTCCATTGGCTACCACCGGCGCGGTGGCGGGCGCAATTTCATGGCGGTCGGCGTTGCACCGCGGAGGTCGGGAAATGGGGCATATTTGCCCTTCATAATATGGCGGCCGTGAGGACCGCTGCTGGCAGGCGGTAAAAGGCATTTTTCCGCACCGCCGGCACCGCAGTACTGACACCGACCGCCATCGTAATCGGCCCCTTAATTTGGAAAATGCTATGTTGCTGTATATGTGCTTTGTCTGTCTCTGTCAAAATGTAAGCTAAATGGAGGTTGGGTCACGGGTGCCGTGGGCCTGCTCTGTCCTGTTGTTGTTGTAGGTTAATGCTGGAAACAGAGTAGACATGATGTATCCATGCCGCCTCTGAAAGTGTTCTTGTTGCACTCCACCATAATTTATGCATTTTTTTTCTCCTTGATTTTTCAATATCCCTTTTGTTTTTCCATCTACAATTACAGGCCGGCCCTTACCCTGTGCTATACTGGGGAAAACAACTCACACTTACCTTACCAATCTGCATCCGCCAGGCAGGGAGTGGCGGCACCCAAGATTGATGGACGGAGCGTCCATGGAAGGGAGGACCAAGAGGAATGCCGAGATGCAACTCCCCAAATTAACCAGGATAACATACAGTAACAGTATCAACATTCATCAATTTAAAAAATTTGATTCATTTTTATCTTCAATCATTACGACTGTGTGTTGTTGTTATTATTTTTGCTCTCTGCTTATAATTCATCCCTCAGCAATTTTTTAATTTTCTTTGCTATCTTTAAAAGTAAGCCCGGTACAACAGAACAGAAACTGTATGTAATTTGGGTCTCTCTGAGGGCAGACAGGCAAGGCAAATTGCATAATATACTGCTGCCCTGTACTGTCTAATTGTCTAGTAGTAGTTAGTAAGTACTACTTATCATTAACCATCAAGTTATCATCATCATGCATGCATTTCCTTTTTCTCCCTTAACAGATTTATGGATATGGTCGTCTGCCAAGATTGTGTTTTGTTGTTTGTCCATGCGTAGTGTTTTTCTTTGTCAAACCTTTCCCCAAACCCCCCTTCCCAACCATTCATCAAACCCTAACCCTCTTCCCCCGGGCTGTGTGATTTATATTGAGGTGTGTCTAAATTAATTGTACACCAATAATTGATCACACGCTTGCTGGGGTGGATGTGGTGAAAGCAACAGTAATTCAATTTCAAGGCAGGGCGAGGATCTTCTTCTGCTTGCCCACCCATGCTCAGTATATTTGCAAGTCAATTTTTTTTCCAAAGGAACCTAATCCATTATAATTAATTTCCGGCATCGATTGGATTCATCAACATCCTCCTACACAGCACTAAAGGTTACGCTTGTGTCGAGTGACTCAACACAACTACAGTTTGTAACTTGTTGTACTAGGCTATCCCCGCCACCATTATGTTTTATTTTACTTTAGCATTGCTAATTAGCAATATTATTATTGTTTGGCAGTCTTCTTGTGTACTGTACTGTACTTCGTTCTACTACTCCTCCCAGAGTCTCTCTCAGGCGACTGACTGTCTCATTTTCTTTTTTTGCAAATGCTACTGCCAGTGTCTACTACTACCACCACAACCATGGCATCTCCATTCTCTTGGGAAACCAAACCATCATCGCCATGCAGCCATCGCTGTGCCTAACTTAAACATCAATCACAGGTAAGATAAGAAGTTTGGGGGAGGTATAATAATGGACTAGGAGGAGAGACTGACAGTACTAGTAGGACAAGTCACTCAGTGAGGGGTACCGCATCTATCTGTTTGTGTGTTACAAAATCGGCAGATTATTTAAATCAAACACTGGCTGTGGCCCTGCAGCAGCAAGGAAACCATGTGACATAAAACAGTAAACCCCCCCCACAAAACATTAACAACTTATGCTATGTTTAAGTATATAAATATAATGTAATCCCCTAACAAAAATAAACTATGTATAAAATCCCACAACACCCGACCCACCCCTCTCCCTAACCCCAACCAATGTCCAAAACGAGAAAGTCCAACCAATGTCCAAATCGTCCATAATAATAAACCCCAACGCCCAATTCCCACCCACCAAAAAAAGGATTAAAAAAGGGGCAATACAACAGGGTCTTATCGGCGGGCTCTTCTGATTTCCTTCTCCAGGACCTTGATCTTCTTGTTCTGCTCCTCTAAGTGCTCCTCTAGATGCGCCATTCGGAGGAGCATGCGGCGTGCATGTGCCCTGCAGTTGCATCCACAGGGGGGGGCAGCAGTGCTGGATGTTGTAGTGGGGCATCGGGCGGCTGCCTGAACGTGGCGCCGTACCACTGGAGGGGCCTGGCTGGGGCCCGGGGCATTGGAGGAGGCTGCAGCTGCTGCCGCCTCCTCCTCCTCCTCCGCCAGAACCACCAGCCGCCGGTATTCTTGGCAGATGGCCTCCAGCTTCCGGCGCCGGGCCATGTCTGCCAACTCCTTCCTGGTTGGTTTTTTCACTTGGGAAGGAGGAGCTATAACAAGAAAGAAAAAAAGACTATTGTAACCAATACTCTTAGCAAAACAGTAACACAAAATTAATTTAACACATAGTGGCACAGTAGCACTAGCAAGCACAGTACATAACATTTGTGGTATGTATCTATCCTCCCACTTCCTTTGCCTCTAACATTTGTGGGAGTTTCAGGCATTATACTAGCACTATGGACTCGAGTACACAGTACACCAGTCTTCTTCTTCTCTCTTGTTTAGCGAAATTACGTAACCTTGTTGTAGCCGGCATGCCAGCTCAGTCAGCTTGCGCCCAAGACAAACATACTCGAGTCATGACGCAGACTCACGTTAGTTTTATTGAATCACTGACAGAATATCGAAGGTCAGAATATCGACCTACAAAAATATTGCAGCAAGAATATCGAAGTCAAGAATATCGACATCCTATCTACATTATGGTAGGTACAAAAATATCGTTGTCAAAAATATCGTTGTTAAAAATATCGGTTTTTTTAGTTAAAAAAAGTAATGTAAAATAAAGTAAATAATACATATAATTAAAATAAACATAGTTACAAATATTTTAAAATGTTTAAAAATTATAAATTAAATATATATAATTTATAAATACATTTAATATATACATATAATATATACACTTACTTATTAATATGTTTTAATAATTATTTTAATAACATAAATTATTAAGAAAATCTTATAAATTATAAATACATCTATACACATAAAACAATAACATAAATAAAAATTAAATAAATATATGTAACAAATTAAAAAAATTAAAATTATTTTTAAAATTAATTATATACTACATTAGCTAAAATAATACAAAAATATTAGATAGTGGAGGGAATAAAATTACTATTCCAACTCCAAACAGTGCAACAGTAGGGTAAATGTTGCATAGCGTAGGTGTTAAAATTACTATTCCCACTCCAATGAGTGCAACAGCAGGGAAGGTGTTGGATAGCGTAGGGGTAAAAATTACTATTCCCACTCCAGGGAGTGCAACAGTAGGGAAAGTGTTGGATAGCGTAGGGGTAAAAATTACTATTCCCACTCCAGTGAGTGCAACAGTAGGGAAAGTGTGGGATAGCGTAGGGGTAAAATTTACTATTCCCACTCCAGTGAGTGCAACAGTAGAGAACGTATTGTATAGCGGAGGGGTAAAAATTACTATTCCCACTCCAGTGAGTGCAACAGTAGGGAAAGTGTGGGATAGCGCAGGGGTAAAAATTACTATTCCCACTCCAGTCAGTGCAACAGTAGGGAAAGTGTGGGATAGCATAGGGGTAAAAATTACTATTCCCACTCCAAAGAGTGCAACAGTAGGGAAAGTGTTGGATAGCGTAGGGGTAAAAATTACTATTCCCACTCCAGTGAGTGCAACAGTAGGGAAAGTGTGGGATAGCGCAGGGGTAAAAATTACTATTCCCACTCCAGTCAGTGCAACAGTAGGGAAAGTGTGGGATAGCATAGGGGTAAAATTACTATTCCCACTCCAAAGAGTGCAACAGTAGGGAAAGTGTTGGATAGCGTAGGGGTAAAAATTACTATTCCCACTCCAAAGAGTGCAACAGTAGGGAAAGTGTTGGATAGCGTAGGGGTAAAATTTACTATTCCCACTCCAGAGAGTGCAACAGTAGGGAAAGTGTTGGATAGCGTAGGGGTAAAAATTACTATTCCCACTCCAGTGAGCGCAACAGTGGGGAAAGTGTTGGATAGCGTAGGGGTAAAAATTACGGGGCATATTAGCAAGGGCACTATCGCCGCTTTAGCGGCACTTTTTGCCGCTAAAGCGGCGATATTTATATCGCCCTATCAGCAAACTGTCTCTAACAGCAGTTAGCGACAGTTTGCGGGCATTAGCGCCCGTTTCTTTACCGCCTTGCATGTCAGCGATATTTATCGCTAATGACATGCAAAGTGGGCGTTCCCGACGAACAAACCTGGGAAACACTCGCTAACAGGCCTATCGCCTATTAGCAAGGTGGCCATGGCCCCAGTTAGCGACGTGAAAAGTCGGGCTAACCGGGGTCATCGCCATTTATTTAACACCTGCAATTAGCAGGTGTTAGCCATACCTAACATGGGGGGTGGATTATGCTGATACGACCACAGGGTCGTATCAGCAAGGTGTTCTCCCTTCTCCATGCAACATCGCTGGTTTTTCAGCGATGTTGGCCCATTTCCCCGCTATCGCTGGAATATTCATCGCCATAGCGCTAATCGTTGCTAATACAGCGTTAGCGTGGCGATATATTCCAGCGATAGCCGGCGATAAAAAAAATCACGCTAAGCAGGGTTAGCGATGATTATCGCCTCTTCTTGCTAATATGCCCCTACTATTCCCACTCCAGAGAGTGCAACAGTAGGGAAAGTGTTGGATAGCGTAGGGGTAAAAATTACTATTCCCACTCCAGTGAGTGCAACAGTAGGGAAAGTGTTGGATAGCATAGGGGTTAAAATTAACATTCTTATAATTAAATTAATTTTTATAAATAAATAAAGATTTAATTATTAAATAACAATAAATTAATTATCAATACCAATAAATACTTAATAAAAAATAATTACCAATTAATAATTAATTAACAATAAATTAATGATAAATACCAATAAATAATAATTATTAAAATGAATTACCAAATTAAAATTAATTAACAATAAATTAATTTTCAATACCCAAAAATAATAATTATTAGAAAGTAATTACCAATTAATAAACAAAAAATTAATTTTCAATACCAATAAATAATAATTAATAAACATTAATGACCAATTAATAATTATTAAACAATAAATTAATTTACAATACCCAAAAATAATATTTATTTAAAATTAATTACCAAATAATAATTTATTAACAATAATTTAATTATCAATACCCAAAAATAAAATTAATAATTACTTAATTAGAATTAAATTACTTCCCACCCTATTTCCCTATAAACTCACAACCCACTCCAATAATAAATTAATACACTTAATATAATTATCAATTAATCAATTAATACAAATTAATTACCAATGAATAAAAATTAATTACCAATTAATAATTAATTAACAATAAATTAATTAACAATACCAATAAATAAAAATAAATAATTACTTAATTACAATTAAAATACTTCCCACCCTATTCCCCTATAAACCCACAACCCGCTACAGAACTAAAACGCAAAATTTAATTAAAATTAATTAATAATTCCTAAAAATTATTAATGAATTTACTATAATTAAATTACTTCCCACCCTATTCCCCTATAAACCCACAACCCGCTACAGAACTAAAACGCAAAATTTAATTAAAATTAATTAATAATTCCTAAAAATTATTAATGAATTTACTATAATTAAATTACTTCCCACCCTATTCCCCTATAAACCCACAACCCGCTACAATACTAAAACGCATAATTTACTTAAAAAACATTACTAACTTCTAAAAATTTATACATATATTTAAAAACCAGTACAATACTTAACAAAAAATATATAACACATACATATAAAATACATAATAAAATGCATAACACTAATATAAATGTCGATATTAGTAACATCGATTTTTTGCTATCAATATTAATAACTTCGATATTAACAAAAATGATATTACTTACCTTCAGGTCGATATTCTGGTCATCGATATTCTTGATTTCGATATTCTGTCCCTACGATATTTGGAACTCCATATTATTGTAGGTCGATATTCTAAACTCGATATTTAGACTGTGCATCAGTTTTATTTACTACTGTCTGCAGGTGGGGAAGCTCGTATTTTTCTATTACTGGTGGCACTGGCCATACTCTGTTACATCAAGGGCAACTGCTCAATTTCACTTTCGCCCTGCCCTAACTAATTGATGTTGCCTTGGAGAATTTCAGGAGATCCTTCAGAGTCTCTTGGTAAGTTTCCAGCTCTTCCACTGTCCATAGCCTAAACCAGAACATTAGCAATTTACAATTCAACTTATGTTGCAGCTGCCTATGGGCAAGGTCCAGGTACAGAGGTTTCAGAGGGGAGCTAGCAGGAAGATCGATCAGCGATCTTAGGAAGCGGTTTTCAACAATTGTGAGGGGGGATTGATTGCCCATGCCCCATAGCTCAGCGCCATAGAGTACTCCTCCCAAGACCTTGGTCTTATAAATTTCGAGGGCTGGGGCAATTTGACGGGATACCGTATTCCTATGTATTTTGCTGATATGGGCACATTGATAGATTAATTGTAACTTTGCTTTTTCCATATGTGCCCCCCAGTCGATCGATGGAGTCAGGCGGATGCCCAAGTAGTCAAAGATTTCTACTTGCTCCAACTTGGCGCTACCAGCCCACACAGATCTAGTTGTTGGTTTATTTTTTCCTCTATTAAAAATCATGTACTTAGTTTTTGTCTCTTTTAAAATCAGACCCCTGTCATCACAAAACCTTATAAAATTGTTCAGGAGTTGTTGAAGGCCCTGCGGCGATTTAGATATTAGAAGTGTGTCGTCTGCAAACAACAATGCAGGCACTCTTCTTACACCAATTTTAGGGGCATCACAGCCGTCCCTATCTACGTAGTCAACAACTCCATTGATAAAAAGAGTAAAAAGAGTGAGCGCCAAAACACAACCCTGCCTCACTCCACGTTGGACAGGGAAAGTTTCAGTTACTTGGTTGTTCGCGCCCTACCTGACCTGTGCTGTGTTGGATGAATGGAGTCTAATTAAAATGTTTAAAAGATTGACAGGGAGGCCCATCTCTTTTAAAACCCTCCAAAGCCTAGCCCGGGGGACTAGATCGAATGCAGTATGCAAATCGACAAAGGCCACATATAGTTTGCCCCCCTTAACGACTAATTCCTTCCAATAAATGCAAATAAGACGGAAGTCCTGATCCAGAGTGCTAACTTTCGAACAAAACCCTGCCTGGAAGTCACTCAGGATTTGGGACTCCATCATCCAGTCCTGTAACCTTCCTAAAACCTGTTTACAGAAACATTTTTGGAGGGAGTCTATAAGGCTTATCGGCCTATAACTCATCGGCTTGGATCTATTCTCTTTTTTGAAAATGGGCACTATTTCAGCAATCTGCCATGATGGTGGAATAGGGGCACCAGACATGATTAAATTCGTTATCAGGTTTATATACGAGCCCCAGAGCATTTTATTCTCTCTGTACAGGTCATTAGATATTCTGTTTGGACCAGGGGCTCGCGCTGGCACACAAGATGAGGTTGCTAGTTGAGTTTCCTCCATTGAGATGACCAAAGTTTCACCTTCCCCTCCCAGAGACTCTGCCCTCATCTCACTAATCTCACTACCTTCATTAGTACCATTACCATAAAGAAGGCCGAAATGGGCAACCCACTCTTCAGGCTGGACGGTATATTCCAGTGTTTGCCTTGTCCCCTTTAGCCAGTATGCTGCCTGTCTCCAGAAGGCCTTGGGGTCTTTATCCATCAGTGCAGTATGTAAGGAATCCCAGAGGGAACCCTCCCACTCCTTTTTAGCTCTGCCGATGGCCATTTAATACTCAGCTCTACAGGATGCAATCTCCACCCGTGCCCTACATTTTAATGCACCAATAAGCGCCCCCTTAGCCTTCCTGCAATCCTGATTATACCAGGGACTCTTGGTATCTTGCAACGGGTCTTTGCGTTGTCCCCCCTTCCCTCGCACTGTGGGAGGCCGACTTAGGGGCCCATTACGATACCCGGCGTAAAAAAATCCGCCAGGCATGGAAGCGGCAAAAATCCGCCCGCTCACACCGCCTGAACACCGAGCACGCCATTATGAGTACACAAACCGAAAACCGCCATCGGCGAAAAATCATACAAAATACCGCCCGCCATCGTCCGAGTCGGAGTCAAACCGCCCGCCACGGACGGAAACACGCACGACAACACAAAACCGCCCGCCCACACGGCCGACACACCGCACGTGAAATTACGATCGCACCGCCATGAGCGCGGAAAAACAACAAAAATACCGCCCGCCAGCGCAAACAACGCCGATGAGAATCGACACGGCAGAAGCCATGGCGCCCACGTACCTGCACAGAAACCATCCGCACACAAAACCAATAGCACACAACATGGCCAACAAGTCCACACAGCAAGGCACGCACAAATACACAAGCACAGTACACATCCCGAAAACACCCCCCGGACAAACAAAAAATACAAAGGCCAGAACCCCAGACACAACACACCTGAAAACAACAGACCATGAGGACACACCCACATAGGTGAGTACAAAAGCAGCACTCCCACAGACCACAACCCCTTGCTACATTGCAAACCAGAGAGGAGAGGAGAGGACACAGTGACACAGCAAGGACAGCAGCACACCACAGAAACGCACACATCACAACCACCACCACCACCACCACCACCAAACACCGGCACCACAAACCCCCTGCACATTACACAACACACACCGCACCACCACCACAAACACCATGGCACCACAAAGGATGCCCAAGTTCACGCCCATGGAGCTGACGGTCATGGTCGACGAGATCATCAAGGTGTACCCACAAATCTATGGGAACATGGTCCAGCACACACCACTAGCCACCAGAAACAGAATGTGGACCCGGATCGTAGACCAGGTCAATGCAGTCGGGACCCTGCCCAGGAACAGAACCGAGATAAACAAACGTTGGAATGACGTAAAGAGCCTGGTCAAGAAGAAGGAGGGCAAAAACAGAGAGATGGCTGCCGTCACTGGCGGAGGGAATCCCGCGCTCTTTAAGACCTTCAAAGCGTGGGAGGAGAAGGTGCGAGTCGTAATCCATCCGGAGATCCTCGCCGGATTAGCAGGAGGAGTGGAGGCTGGTAAGTACAAACTAATGTATACCAGCACACCGCTATGTACTCACATGCGCAACTACCATGCCACAGCTCCCAGGGACAAACACCCCCATGTCCAGCACACAATACACAACACATCACACACACATGCAACAGACACTACCACACACAGCCCAAACCGAACAACTGTAAGATGCGTGGGGACATGTGTACACTAAGCCAGCCACGTAACCACCAACAGGTCCCCAAATATGCCAGAAGCGCCACAACGAGCACCCACCACACCCATGTGTCCGCCACAGCTGCACTAACCGACAAGTAACAGGTAAGTGGCAGGAACACAAAGTGCAGTGGGTGGGACGGTGGACAGCCCAAGTACAACACACACCAGGCCCCAGTCCCACAGCACAGCAAGGAGGAGCACTCCCCACACCCATGTGTCAGGCACAGCTGCACCAACCGACAAGTAACAGGTAAGTGGCAGGAACACAAAGTGCAGTGGGTCGGAGGGGGACAGCCCAAGTACAACACACACCAGGCCCCAGTCCCACAGCACAGCAAGGAGGAGCATCCCCCACACCCCACACCCACGTGTCAGCCACCGCAGTGCACAACGACAGCCGAAAGGCAGACATCACGGTCCACAGCAATCGGTGTCAGTGGGTGTACAGCCACCCCCACGACCCACTACACCCCCCCCCCCCCACAGACCTGCAACATGGAGCACCCCCCGCTAAGAGCCATGTGGCATCCAGTACAGTGCACGCACGAACAACTTGCAGGTGGGAAACTGGACAGGGCTGGATTACTGGAGGCATGAGGACCATAACACCACCAACACATGGGACATGTCACGTAGCACACGAACACGCAGCACCGCCCACCGTCACGAACAAGTGAACAATGTGCACACGGACATGAACAGCAGACTCACACCCCACATGACCCATCACAGACATAGCAACACCCAAGGAGCCACGTCTGCATGCACAAGCCACACTGAATATAGTCCCACACGGCAGCCACTGTGCAACTCATCACACACAACCGAAACACCATTGAAGTCCTGTCCATGTAGCCCCTACTGCCTGTCAACCACACACCCCACAACTACGCCTATGTAAGACAAACAACACTAGACGCAACAGAGCGGAACAACAGAAATGCACACGAACACCACTGAACCCATCAAACACACAGACACACCATGCACATACAACATACCATCCATCCCATCCGTCAGCCCCAGTCTCATGAAAGGCATGTCATCCGCACAGCTGCCACACATACAGCAGTCACGCTAAGACACATGCCCATGACCAACCATGTGCCAGAAGTCAATTAAGCGCACGACACACTGTGAGCAACAACACACAACATGGGCCACACCCCCCGAGCACTGCAGTGATGCACATGGCACAGGGCAGCACGCACACCAAGGAGATGGGACAACTGCAATACGTTGGCTGGCACACAACTATCACTCACTCATAACGATGCGTCCAATGCCATGTCCAGTAACCACAACAGACAGCAAATATGCAGGGCATGTCAGGCATGCACACACCTCAGACCATGCACTGTCATGCTGCCACAACACATGTCACGTTCGGCACCCATGGCTCACAGCATGTACCCCAAAAGCATATACCCTCCCAAATGCGAATCTGGGGCATGGCCCCCATGTTGCCATATGCGTTCCTAAGCGTTCCATTTGAACCCCAAAAGCATATTCCCTCCCAAATGCGAATCTGGGGCATGGCCCCCATGTTGCCATATGCGTTCCTAAGCGTTCCATTTGAACCCCAAAAGCATATTCCCTCCCAAATGCGAATCTGGGGCATGGCCCCCATGTTGCCATATGCGTTCCTAAGCGTTCCATTTGAACCCCAAAAGCATATTCCATCCCAAATGCGAATCTGGGGCATGGCCCCCATGTTGCCATATGCGTTCCTAAGCGTTCCATTTGAACTCCAAAAGCAAAGTACAAACCAGACCCAGGATGGGCCAGGAGCCCGCATACACCAGAGTCACAATGAGTAGGGGCAAAGCAACACACCCATCGGCATGGCCAATCCGTCCCATGCCACATGTGCACAGCACACAGTCCCATTGCCTAGCACACACAACTACAGATGCCACAGCCACACACTCGCCTCCGGGAAACCCATGTACGAGATTGCACGAACTGCCAATGTCAGACGACTAATACATACTTCGCCAGGTGCAACACAATAACAAATCTCATTCTCTCCACAGGTGACGAACTGCTGGACGCTGGGGATGGAGACAGCAGCCAGCACAGCCAGCCTACAAGCCCCCAACGAGGACACACGGATCTGGAGGATCTGTCCACCTCTTCGGACACGGACCACCAAGCTGGCCCATCTGGCGTGGCAGGGCCCAGCCGCTCCCAGGACCCCTCCTACCCACCAACCCATCATCCAGGGATGCTGAACAGTCCCAGTCCCCTGCTGCCACTGTCGTTGCGGCCACACCCACGGTCATTGCGGCCACTACCACTGCCGCAACCGCCACCATCGCCGCACCGACCACCACCGCCTCCACCACCACCACGTCTTCGCTGGCACCAGCCCCAGCGCAGGTGGTGGCCCGGCCGACTGGATCCACCCTGGGAGCCACAGCGAGGACCGTGGTGAGCAATGTGGCTAGTGGGCAGGCCGGTGGCAGCAGGACTGGTAGGAGGAGCAGGGTCAGGGAAACGCCAGCCTCCCCTGGGAGCCATGCCCTGCCTCAAATGGCCAGAGTCCTTAGGGCCTATGAAGAGGCCCAAGGACAATGGGCCAGGTCTGCTACTGACACGCGGGAGGTGCTGGGGGTGCTGAGGTCCATGGACGCCCACATGGGCCAATTCGTGTCCCGTATGGACCAACTCGTGGACCTCATGGGCCAGCTGGTGGTGGCGGTGGGGTCACAGGCAAGGCCAGCAACACCACCTCCGCCACCACCTGCTAGGGCGCAGGCTCGGGCAGCAGTGTCCACTTCCCCTGCGTCCACAGCCAGTGAGCACACCTCACCCACCACCAGCAGGTCGCCACCACACACCCCCTCCCAAACGTGGAAGGGGCCGTCCGAAGAGGAAACAGATCTCCCGGGAGGACTTCGCACGCTCCAGTCGCAAGTGAGGCAGCCAGCCAGCCTTCCGCCAGCCTTCCTTGACCAGCCACTGCATTGACTTGCTCTACGATCCCACTCCACACAGCCATCTGGATGGCATGTGTGTGTTGGACTATGGACATAGAACCAGTGGGTACACCCTGATCATCACGCAGCCATGACCGACAGCTCATTGTCACTGCACGCACCACTTTTGTCATCACCTTACACACAATCACATGTCACAGTTTGTAATAAATGCACCTTTTTCACTAACTGCTGTTTGTGCCCTGTGTCTTTATTGTACGGAATACAACGGCCACCTTGGGCGGAAAGGCACCTGATGCGTGGCATGGCAATGGAATCCGGAGGGCCTGTAGGGACCTAGGGGTGGGAGACAGAACAGGAGCACATTCAATGAGTGTGTCACACACCCATCACACAGTACATGTCAACAACTACAAGCAATGTACACACATCGCACAGAGCAATAGGGCACAATGCCACAGTCACCAACAGTGGCATACTACCCTGGCCATGGAGCGTTGACACACTGCACGCAGTGAACATACGGCCACCCTGACACAGCACACACACACCTGCATAGATACAGACACATCATCCGTCGTACATGGACACTCACCGTCAAGTGAAGTAGCGGGCGATGAGCTGCTGGCGCACATTCCCAGCTTCCTCCTCTCCGCTGTCCACCTCACTCGAGCTGTCCTGGTCTGCGGGCTGGGGCCCTGGTTGATCTCCGTCATCCACAATGAGGGGGATCTGCTTCCGAATGGCCAGATTGTGCAGCATGCAGCACGCCACCACTATCTGGCACACCTTCTGTGGGAGTACGCCAGTGCACCCCGGTGCGGTCCAGGCACCTGAACCTGGACTTGAGGAGGCCAAAGGTACGCTCGACCACACGTCTGGTCCTCCCATGTGCCTCATTGTATCGATCGTCTGCTGGGGTGCGAGGATTCCTCAATGGACTGAGCAGCCATGCCCCATTCGGATACGCAGAGTCACCTGGGTGTGAGGGACACAGAGAACCGTTGCTATTCCAACTGGACAGGGGACAGCATCGCACAACCAGCCCGCTACACCACTCCACATACTCACCGACAATACAGCCACGATCCTGTTGCAGATTGGCCATCAGTCGTGGCAAGATGCTGTTGCGCATTATGTGTGCGTCATGGGCCGAGCCTGGAAACTTTGCACACACGTGGGTGATCACCATGTCCGCAAGGCACACCACTTTCACATTCAGGGAGTGCGTGTGCTTCCTGTTGCGGTACAGGTGCTCAGTGGCCTGTGGTGGAACAAGGCCAACATGAGTGCAGTCAATGGCTCCCACGACGTGTGGGATTCTGCCAAGGGCATAGAATGCACCCTTCACTGCCGCCAATTCACGAGCCCTGGGGAATCTGATGTACCTGTTCCGGTACAGCATCATGGCTGCCAGTACATCCCTCAGCACCTTGCTGAACATGGGCTGGGACATCCCTCCTCCACTGCCCACTGTGTGCTGGAATGACCCAGTGGCGAAGAAATGCATGGCGGCCATCACCTTAGCCGTGGGGTGACAGCAGTCGGATACACCCTGCGGGGACGGAGATGGGGCTCTAACATGGCACACAGTCGATGCAGAGTTGGCCTGTCCAGCCGAAACTTCCTGATTACCTCTGTATCGTCCATGTCCGCCAGCAATTGGTATGGGCGGTCAATGTTCGGTCTCCGCCTGGGTTAAATGGCAGAGGACACATGTCAAAGCAACACGGCACATAGCAATTTCGCATACACATCACTGACATGACTGAGCAAGCACATGAGCCACAGCCCAGCTGTCAAGCTGGGACGGCACGGCCACAATACACTTACACAGGTCTCCCAACAATGGCAATGGCAAGTGAGACATACCACTGCCATGTGCATGCACATGGGGATCTAGGCCCCAGTGACTTGCGGGGCGTGCTGATGGGGACTGACTGCATATTCGTCAAGCGGCAACGCCACGGCAACACGAGTGTCTGCTGAGCATGGAACTGCTTCCGAGGCTGGATGAGTATGGCACACGACGACGACGATGTGGGCACGGGCTGAGCGGCCAATACAAGTGGGACCTGTGGCACGAGGGGATATGAGACAGTAGTAGGTGTCAGCACTGCACCCTATGTACAGCACTGTACGGATCACAGCTCCCGAAACATTGACTGGTGTCCACATTGACAGCCCCATGCCAAGACGGCTGTGTGCTTGCAGTCACACGTCACAGGTGAGAGGTTACATTGCACGTGCCAGGTGGCAGACGTACATAGTGGGAGCTGGCATGTGTGTGCATGTGTCTCCTGTTCAGGATCCACCAGATGGGCGCTGACTCTGTACTGACCATTGGACACAGCATGTTCCGTGGAAGGCTTGTGTGTGTGGGATGGTGGCACTGGATGTGCCTCCGTTGGGTGGGGGGCCATGCACAGGGCGGGTACGTCGATGATTGCGCATTGTTGGTCACGGTGGGTGCACCAACTAAGATGTGTTGCCCTGTGTTCAATTCCTATGTCCGCATGATGATGGACTGTGGATGTGAGCAGACTACACATTGGTCGATGTGCTGTCTATATGCATGTGCCTTCACATCAGGCACAGCTGCCCCTGCACATGTGACCCCTGCTGGACTCGCTGCTGGGTCTGTGGAGCTGATGCACCTTCTGCGCGTGGGCCGGACAGCTCTCCTCACTTCCCTCATTGCGCATGTCATGTCTTTGCCGCAGGTGACATGGATCATGGAGGGCCCACATGTACGCGTGGGTAGGCTACACATGATTGTTCACTGGTCGCCACCCCCAGTCAGTGTTTCGAATGGGAAGGTTGTCGTGCTGGTGGTATGTTCGATGTGGCGGATGGGCGGGCCTAGGTGCGGGCTTACATTCCGGACATGGGGGGTAGTTGGATTGGCGACTAGTTGCAGTACACACGGGACACGTCTCTTCCTTTCCACATCTGGGTCATCCCTTGTACTAACTGACAGTGATACAGTCATCTTCGCCCCAGCCCTCATGTCCTCCCCTCGCCCCCCAATATGCATGCTCACCTGCGAGGCTAGCGCTTGCACAGGCAGCCCCAAGCTCGCACCAGAGAGGGCAAGGAGTGTATGTGTGGGTCCAGTTGCACGAGTGGGCTGTCTCAGGGTATGATGTGTGGCGGGACGCCGTCCACCTGCGTGGTGCCCCAAATGGAGACCCGGCCTGCATGGACTATGCATCACAGTCTTCGCCTTCCGGATCCGCCACCTGCGACACCCAGTGGCTGTGGCTGCCCTTGCGTCCAGGCCGCGTCCGTCTGTGGCTGATGGCCCACACATTCACTCTTTGGCCTCTCTGGGGAGGGCTCAGGGGTGGTGGCGCACGCGCTTGCACTTAGTCGCAATGGCATGTGGCGTGGTTGGTATGATGGGCAATGGATGGGATGGTGCGAGCCACCTCCCGTGACGTCAGTGCTGCTCGTGCTGTGGTGCGTCCCCTACACTTCCATTTGACTTTTTGCCATGCTGGACGTTGAGGTTCTATTGCCTGCGTGATATGACCAGGAGGAGCGCGAGGAGACCTCTCACACACCATGCTCCACTGCCATCCCGTGCCCTGTATCGCCTGTGCGGATTGACTATGTTGGGGTTACACCTAGTCGACTGGGGCTGTGTGTGCCTTGTCAAGGGGCATGGCGGGCGCACAACAGGATCCAGCTTGTCCACAGAGGGTGGGCTGAGGTGCGCCTGGTACCGCTTTGTACGTGTGCCCGGCTGCTGTGCACACACGTGTTCACTCCCCCGACAGGTGTCCTCTCACAATGCCCAGGGAAGCGGTGGTGTACTGTTCATGAGCCCTCCCAACACGGCGTGCTCCAACTTGGCATGTGCGCATCTACCCGTCGCACCCACCCACCTGAGCACTGCGTCCATACGACTTCACACGACACATGTGTGTCTTCCACAGTAGTGCTACTCATTTGCGTTGACATCCAATACCAGTGGACTACATGGTCATGTCACGACTGCCGTGTACTTCACATACTCTCATCCTCTCTCATTCGTACTTGTGAAATGAGTCAGCGGAGACAGTTTTGGTTTCAAACATTATATTGAGTCTTCTGTCCTCTGTGATGCAGTATAGTGGACACTACTGGCAGCGGAATACATGTTGAGGATATACTGAGCATGATTACAAATGGGATAGGGTGTGGGGTTACATCTGCTTGGCCAAGGCTGTGCTAATGTACATTTACGTATAGCTGCGGAGCTGCGGACTTTGACACAGACGGTATACATGTAGCCTACCAGACCGCTTGGCATCATGGGCACAGTCCATCTCAGTTCCATGTGACAGGTTTGCTGCGGTTGTTCCTCATGCACGCGTGCATGTGAGATGACATCAGGGCATGTGCTTGCGTGCATGCAGCGGCGTGCCACTTGTTGTTGCACTGTGGTGGTTACTGGACATGTCACAGTCACTGGGGTCGTGTTGTTGTTGTATGCACTTGTCGTCCATGCAAAGGTCCTGGTATGGGATTCCCGGGGCGGGGGTGGGAGGGGTGCAGCACCCACAGACTCCAGGCGACCTATTCATGTCCACTGAGCGGTGTGTGTGTCCATGGGCGCTGGATCCATGTCGTGTCCTGGTTGTTCGTGCAGTTCCGTCCATGTGGGTGCGATACACAGAGCCCATGCCACTGCCTCCCACGATGCATGCGGTGTTCCTGGATGTGATGGGGAACAGTGTGCATGTCCCGGTCATATCCGATGTCATGGCGATGTCGTTGATGGTGTGGTTACAGTTGCCGGTCGTTTGGTATGGCTGTTGTGGTGGTGACTGGCCAGTCCGTGCGGAAGCTAAGCATGGGTGCGGGGTTGGACATCATAGGTCACTCGGGAACCTGCGTTGTGGTCCGACGTATTTACAGGTTGTCAGGTATGCGATGCCGTCCAGCAGGGCTTCCATGTCATTGGTGGTGTACATGTTTGCCAGCCAATGAAGCGGATGGTGGCTGTCAAGGTGTTGTTCGTAGGTTGTCCCTTGGAGGACCATGATGGGGCATGCTGGGTGACATTCGATGTAGCTGTTCTCGATGATCCGTCGTGTGGAGGCACAGTGGTTCCATTTCAGTGCGCGTGCGATGTTGGCCACATACGCCATGCCCCCATAGGCAGAGCAGGCCCTGTCGTGTGCGTCCAGAGGGAGGAGTAGTGGTAGCAGGTCCGCCTTCAGACATGCCGGGTTGGAGAGGCATATCTCGACGGGATGCTGGTAGGGACACCTCCGACAGTAGAAGACGGGCATGACGCAGCTGAACAATGTGATGCGGTAAGTCAGTCGGTAACTTACGTTCAGCAGGGACAGGAGATCGCATCCCAATGTATGTATTGTGCTGGTTTGGTACAGCTTGAGCTCTTCGGCGTAGTTGGGTAGGTGTGTTGCGGTTGCCATTTCGCAGCGGTTCGTAGAGGTGGCGTGCTCCGGCTGTGTGTGCAGTCTGCAATGTGCACGCTTCGGGGTTGCTGTGAGCTCTGTGTAGTCGTGGGGAGACAGGACTTGTGTTCTGTTGGCTTGTTTGGAGGACACGGGCCCTCTTCCCACATGCTTCTCAGACAGTTCAAGGTCGGTGCTGTGTGACTCCTTCCAATTAACTTGCATGTGGCCGACATGGGGGAGTGTTTTCTTCTTTCCTCCCCGTCCGTTGTGTGCTTCTGTGATATGCGCTATCTGCCGTGTGGTCGGTCTCCTCGGCATGCCTGTGTTGGTCTATTCTTGGACAATGGCTGTATTCACCGGCTTCTGTCGTAGGGCTGTGGTTTCGGTGTTGGAATGGAAGGTCATTCAGTGCTGTCTGCTCTCCCTTGTGTGGGCGGCAGGCTGCCTTTCCGCTCTGCGTTGGGCCTTGTGTGTGGATGTAATTCTTGGGCCACCTGTTGTCGGTCACCGGGCTCTTTGGTGTTCCGTTTCATGTGTCTTGTTCATATGTGCAGGTTGGTATGGGTTTTTCAGTGTGGTACTGGCGT